>LPNX010267881.1:177526-410967 GCA_001517045.1 Pseudotsuga menziesii | reverse complement strand
TATATATATATATATATATATATATATATATATCTCCTGGTAAAAACATTCGACGGGAAAAAACACGACAATCAGGCAGCGGAGTAACTAAGGGATCGGTGATCAAGTCCGCTAATGCGCCGCAACGGCGGAAGATGAAACAACTGCGAGTTCCGCAGTGCAAAGCGAAACATCGACGAGAAAAAAATTAAGTCCGCATCGGAGCTCAACTAGACTACAGCCTCGAACCATAAGTTGGTTGGAACACCGCAACGATGGAAGCTATACAAACAAAGAGTTTTGTAGGCCAGTCAAAATCGAAGAGAAAATAGAATTCAAAACTTAAGTGAAACATCGACAAAGAATCAAACATCATCTAAAGGGAAAACTAAAGTGGAAGATTAGTCCATTCTAGAGCCGCAATGGCAGAGCAAAATAGACTAAGGCCTTGTGAAACAAAACTGACGGGAATCAGAAAAAATCGAAACATTCGTCATGGTGCTCGCAATATGTCATCCGAAACGGCGGTACTGCAAAGCACTAGAGTTCCGACGGTTTTCAAACGAGGACGACGATAATAAAATAAAAATAAAGCGCATCGGTGGAAAGTAACACTTTGGATCGGATCTTCATTCAATGGCGAATGCATAGTTAACTGTGGTTCTGATTAATAGCTTCAACAAATTCCGACAGCAGGGTAAGAAATCAATGTAAGTCATAAAAGGCAGCATCAGCATAAAGATATTCTTTTAACAATCATCATCAAAAAATCCGAAATTGCAGTAAAATCAAGCAATCCCAAACAAGCTAAGCAAGACAAATTTAAAAAGAGGGTCCCAAATTTTTAGAAATTTGTGAAATCATTGCAGCTGCAACACATTATTTCAATACATAAAATTAATATCTTTTTTGTGTGTGTGTTTCATTCATATATAGAGAACCAACCACTTGGAACCTTAACAATATCTTAATACATAAAATTACTTTAATATAAAGAAAAATATTTGAACTTTATACCTCTCAAAAAAACATGCCACACTAAGAGTGTCATTAACACCACCTTTGTATAGACACAAAGTTATTATATATTGTGTGGACATGACTTCACACTTTGGAAATATTTATTCAAGCACAAAAAAACTTTGTATAGACACACAGTTATTATATATTGTGTTGACATGACTTTACAATTTGGAAAAATTTAGTCACACACAAAAAGAAGATATGTTAAATTGTGATCCTAAATGGTTATCATAAATAGTTATCCAAACTACACTATATCATGAATCAATAAACCTATTATAAATTCCTATGAATATTTTTAAGTTACTTTCATTTCTTAATAAAAGCACAACTTTTGATTTTATTGCTACATGGAAAACTGCAAATTCTAATTCCATATTAATACAATACAAAATTACTTTGCATAGAGAATTGCAAACTCCAACTCCATATTAACACAATACAAAATTACTTTGATATTGACAGACATTTAAACCTATCACCCATCTCAATCAAAGTCACACAAAATTTAAAACCATTATTAATAATACCTCCATATTAACATAAAATTATTGTTTATTGTATTAACATGATTTCATACTCGAAGAAAATTTAGCAAACAATGTTGTACTTAGCATTGTACCACAATCCAATACACTCATTAACTTACAACAACTTCCTACCAATTTTTAATAAGCAAGACCTAGAAAATGACCAACTTATTAAACCACAATCCAATAAACCTATTAACTTCAAATTATTTATGTGTAAAGATATTTTTTAAATAATAAAGCTTACTTTTGATTAATTGATGAGGAATTATGAAACTCAATGTCACATTAACACAATGCAGTCGATTTACACTTTTGTTTTTCTTTTATGCATTAACAATGTTTTATTCAATATATCTATAGACAATTTCCTTCATATAAGATGAACATTATTTCCTTTTAACATACCATATTCTTAAGAATACAAGAAAATTAAAGTACAACTTTTGATTTTATTACTACATGGAAAATTGCAAACTTTGGTTTTATATTAATACAATACAAAATTACTTTACATGGATAATTGCAAACTCCAACTCCATATTAACACAAAATTCCTTGATATTGAAAGACATTTAAACCTACAACCCATCTCAATCAAAATCACTCAAGATTTAAAATTATTATTAACAATACCTCCATATTAACATAAAATTATTGGTTATTGTATTAATATGCTTTTATACTCTATAAGAAAATTTAGCAATCAATGTTGTACTTAACAATATACCACAATCTAATATACCCATTAACTTACAACAACTTCTTACCAATTTTAAACAAGACCTAAAAAAAATGACCAATGTATTAGACTACATTCCAATAAACCTATTAACTTGCAAATTTTTTGTGTAAAGATTTTTTTAAATAATAAAGTTTACTTTTCATCAATTAAACGTATTAACTTACAAAAAATTTATGTGTAAAGTTTTTTTTTAAATAATAAAGTTTACTTTTCTTCAATTAATGAGGAATTATGAAACTTAATGTTACATTAACACAATTTGATGTATTTATATTTTTGTTTTTACAATGTTTTATTCAATATATCTATAGACAATTTTCTTCATATAAGATGAGCATCATTTCCTTTTAACATTTTTAATTTTAAAAATACAAAAAATGTATATCTTAAATATTTTTTAAAATCTTATTTTAAAAAAAAATCTTAATACTTTTTTATTTCTGCAATGTTCAATTATTAAAAAAAAACAATTTGATCACCTTGTTTATCCCATAAATTTGATTGTAACCTTTATTTGTCCCATAAATTTCATTAGTCATAGTGTATGGTAAACATAATCCGTCAATTTAAAAGCTGAAAGCAATATATGGTATTTAATTGTTGTTGACATTTTTGTCTTTATGAAATTTAAAAGTTAAAACCATAAATTTCATGAGTCATAGTGTATGGTAAACATAATCTCCATCGCACACATCAATTTAAAATTTGAATTGTGGTTGACATTTTTGTTTAAAGGTAATCATTATTTTATTTTAGGGAGATTTGGCTGGTTGGTAAAATTGATATAATGATATTTTTCAATTAAATCTGCATTTTTCAATTAGAAGTAAAATACAAGTTGACTATTAATTAGAAGTTATCGGCCTAGTTCATTTAATTAAATATCTTCTTTAATAAAAAGGATATATGGCTTATTACATTGTGATATAAAAAATTAGAAAAAATTCAACCATATGTTAGGATTATTAATCTTCCCTTATCCAATTTGGTCATATGTCTAAATCGAGAGTCATGTCTAAATCAGGAGTCCATTCAGTCTATTTTTAGTCATTAGCACCATTGGGTCCACTTGGCTTAATTGGGGCACATGCTTCAGTTACTAAAGTGTGGGGAACACTAATCTGTATTTTTCTACCATTGTGCAAGTAGACTATTAATTAGAAGTTATAGGCCAAGTTCATTTAATTAAATATGTTCTTTAATTAAAAGGATATATGGCTTATTACATTGTGATATGAAAAAATTAGAAAAAACTCAACCATTTGCTAGGATTATTAATCTTCCCTTGTCCAATTTGGCCATATGTCGAAATCAGGAATCATGTCTAAATCAGCAGTCCATTCAGTCTATTTTTAGTCATTAGCACCATTGGGTCCACTTGGCTTAATTGGGGCACATGTTTCAATTACTAAAGTGTGGGGAACACTAATTGAGGCTTACTGCCACTGATTGCACTTAATTGCATCAGTAATTGCATCAGTTTAGGAGCCTCCTAGACTAATCCCTACAATTTAGGAGCCACTCGAAGTGCTGAAACCAACCAAGGTCAGTTCAGTTCAGTTGATGACTAGTCAAGCTAAGTTAGGAGTCAGTTACATTAAGTTCTAGTCCTCTACATTCAATTAACGCTAGGTTTACTTGACTGCAATCGGGAGGGGCGCATTTCTCACCTACCACAGTCAGTTAGCCTTAGTCAACATTGAATGTAACACTTGAGTTGTGTTTTAGAACTCCAATGAACTCCGGTTATGGTTTAGACAAGGTCAGTTAACTATTGAGTCCTCCAATAATGATTTAGACAAGGTCTTAGTTACCTACAGTCAAGTAGAGTCTAATCAATTCGAATTTCCTCATGTGGATTCGAATTGCTTGTGGCTATTAAAGCCATTGTACTTCATTGTAATTATTATCTAGTTACTCTTTGATTAATGAAAAGCATTCACAACTGCAAGCCATTTTTGCATTGTTTCATTCTTCAATAACTGAGTAAATTGTGTGATCTATCTTGTGAATTGTGTGTTTGTCCACATATCTATGTGCTCAATTTAGTATGGTATCAGAGCCTCGGCGAACAAGGCACTTCTCCTCCTCGGATCTCCTACTGGATCAAGTTTTGAGCAAAATTGCTCCTTCCAGCACTGCACCAGAAGCGAAGAATTTACCACTTAATACCCCAAGCAAAGGAATTGTTGATCAAGCTTGCTTGATTAACTAAGTTGGGTGTGAAAAAAATTCCAAAAGTGCAGGCTGTCCGACCTTACGGTGCCTTTTTTTTTGTTTTGCAGGTACAACTTCAAATGGATTCATCAATTCCTCTTCTCTCTCTATCCACAAACTATTCAGAATGGAAGAAGAAGATGATTTCATCTCTGATGAGACAAGGTCTCTGTCAGGTGTCTATTGGACTCGGTAAAGAGTGTTTTAGTGAGATTGACTGGCTGAATAAAAGTGATGGAGATTTTGGAACAATAGCAATGGGTCTTTCTCCTAGCTTGTGCTACGTCATTAGATCTATTGAAGACCCGAAGGAACTCTGGACAAGATTGGACAGAACCTTTGGAGTGATTGATGAGGATCATAATAGCATTTTGGAGAAAATATCCAGCACCATAAGCACTCTTGATCCAAAATCCTCAGCCTCCACTCTCTCTGATGAAGTTGTTCAAGATGAAGAAGACGCAGAAGCTTCTACACAGTCAATTCGAATTGAAGACAGTCTCCATGCAGTGACTCCTTCTCCTGATGCTCCGGAAGTTCATGAGATCTCTGATATCTCATCTCCTCATATTGCTGAAACAGAAGAAGACATTCGAATCTCTAATATTGAAGAAAAAAACTACTGCACTTCCATGCAAACATTCACCAGTGATTTTCCTTTGAATTCTGTTCAAAATTTACCAGTAATTGCTTCCGAAAGTGAAGAAAAATTTGATTTTTCTCCCTCTAATGTTGTTGCTGGTGTGCAAATATGTGATACTTGGATATTTTGGAAGAAATATCAGATTACCAGAGTGATCCATTCACTCCCCATGATATAGATTTTCCAGCAAATTCCTGCAAGATTGCATGCACCAAAATTCAAAATTTTGAAGAAGAAGAAAGATGTGCATCCACCGTCTCAGTTAACCATTTATTTGAATCTATTATTAACCTTATTGGATCTGATATGATCTTATTTAGATCTGATATGATATTGCTTGGTTTAATATGTCAAATTCATAATCTTTCAATACTGCTTGTAGTTGTTCTCATCAATGGTATGAAGAAACAAGTACCGCAAGTCTCCTACAAAACTGTTGCTAGGGATTTGATTCCATTTCACATTTTTGGATCTGTTTTGAGCCTATTTAGATCTAATTTACTTTTTGATATGATATTATTTGGTTCATATTTTAAAATCCAAGAGCTTTCAGTCATGCTTGTAGCTGCTCTCACCAATTCCGATGTGAAAAATCAAGTACTACACTTTCTCTTCAAAACTGCTGATGGGGATTTGGTGTTAGTTTTCTCATATGAGGTTGCTGATATTTTATTATGTGATTCATTAGCTATTTTAGAAGCTATATCAGACTATGGAGTTCAAACATTTGCTCTCAATAGTCCCAGTGCTTCTCTACCATTGATCACATGCTCATCTCCTCATAGAACTAGTAAAGAGGAAGATTTTATGCATCCGCCTGGACACTTGCTCCTAACACTTGGGGCTGTTCTTACCACTCATGGTTTGTTGTTCATGGCTGCAACATATCAGTTTCATGAGTGTTCCTCACATGTTCTAAATCTTCAAGAACCTTTTCTCACTTATTAGTTGACTTCAGTTGCTCTACGTTGGTCCAGTCTTCATCCGGCAGCTGTCTATATTTCTGATTTAGTTGAGCATATCATTCTTCTTCCAAAGAGGAAGATTCCTCTAGACATAATGATGGAGAGGTTCACATGCCAAGCCCCAGGATACCTGTGCACAGAAGAACCAGATTGATCCTGATTCTACTTGCTTAAATAGAGGGGGGGATTTTTTTCCCATGTGGTTTTTCCCCAGCACCTTGTTTTTGAGTAGTTACTTTACTTTACTTGATGTAATGGGTGGCCTATAGTCTCAGTTACCAGGGCCCACAGATTGTCCAAGTTAGCATTTAGGGGGGTGTTAGGATTATTAATCCTCCCTTGTCCAATTTGGTCATATGTCTAAATCAGGAGTCCATCCAGTCTATTTTTAGTCATTAGCACCATTGCGTCCACTTGGCCTAATTGGGGCACATGTTTCAGTTACTAAAGTGTGGGGAACACTAATTGAGGCTTACTGCCATTGATTGCACTTAATTGCATCAGTTTAAGAGCCTCCTAGACCAATCCCTACAATTTAGGAACCACTGGGAGTGTCAAAACCAACCAAGGTCAGTTCTCCTAGACCAATCCCTACAATTTAGGAACCACTGGGAGTGTCAAAACCAACCAAGGTCAGTTTAGTTCAGTTGATGACTAGTCAAGCTGAATTAGGAGTCAGTTACATTCAGTTCTAGTCCTCTACATTCAGTTAGCGCTAGGTTTACTTGACTGCACTTAGGAGGGGCGCATTTCTCACCTACCACAGTCAGTTAGCCTTATTCAACATTGAATGTAACACTTGAGTTGTGTTTTAGAACTCCAATGAACTCCGGTTATGGTTTAGACAAGGTCAGTTAACTATTGAGTCCTCCCATAGTGATTTAGACAAGGTCTTAGTTACCTACAGTCAAGTAGAGTCTAATCAATTCGAATTTCCTCATGTGGATTCGAATTGCTTGTGGCTATTAAAGCCATTGTACTTCATTGTAATTATTATCTAATTACTCTTTGATTAATGAAAAGCATTCACAACTGCAAGCCATATTTGCACTGTTTCATTCTTCAATAACTGAGTAAATTGTGTGATCTATCTTGTGAGTTGTGTGCTTGTCCACAGATCTATGTGCTCAATTTAATACCATCAAAAATAAAAACATTTAAATATATATTTATGTAAATGTTATATTAATGTATTGATGTAATTTAGTATAAACAATGATTATATATATATATATATATAGAGAGAGAGAGAGAGAGAGAGAGAGAGAGAGAGTAGTTTTCAAAGATAAGTGGTTACATTTTTTCATTCAACTTTGAATCTCATTTTTAAGATGTTTTTTTAGTGAATTGATTGTTGATGAATATACAAACTACTCATAAGTTGTAGGCCTAGTATTATACCCTAAAGAATCTAGGGTTTACCCAAGGTACAATCCTCAAAATGAGGGGAAGTGTCTAGAAGGTTTCCCCCGTAATATATTTCCTGGACTATGTATCTGTGTGTGTGTCAATTGGGTGCATCTTGAGTGGTCAAGAGGAAACATTGTTTCCTACTTGCCCACGCTCAAATCCAATTTTGTGACATTTTCTTTTCGTCAGTCAATTATGATTAAGATGTTAACCTAGACTTGAGCCTTGAAGAATTCAGTTCACCCTCGGTATCATCCATAAAATGAAAGTAAATACTCGGTAAGGTTTTCCCTAAACTTATGAATTAAATAAAATATATATAAATGCAATTTTCTCATTGATTTTAAAAAACCAATTAATATATATATATAATTAATCCATTATATTTTTCATTTCTTTTTGAATGGCAAAACTTCATATTTTATTCATGGTTTCCCACATAAATGACGTCAATCCAAACATGTATTGTTTTGTGTAATTTGTGAAAACAAACATCAAGGGAACATGTTAGTGTTGTTACTTATCTAGTTCTTATGAAGAAAGGACAATGTGGCCTTTATGTGACATAGCAACTTCATCATATCATTATACAACTATTTTAGTATTCTCCATAGGGAAAGAGCTAAAAAATGTAACCATGGCTTTGTATCTTGATTTCACTTTTTTTTTTTCCAAAGAAAAAATTCGTAAATATATTATTTACTTTCAGCAGATGGTCCAAAAGGTCCATTGTACAAAGATAACCAACTATGAAGTTGTCAAAACACATCGATATTTGCCTCATGAAGAGCACACAATATCATTAACATGTCCAAAAACTGATCCAACTATTTAAAGTTGTTATTACATAAGAAAATACCTCAAAAATCTTGATTTCACTTATGGAGTTGTAGCTTGATTTCACGTGTAGAGTTAAGACACGTAGCTTAAAGAAAGCACATAACACATCTATTAGAGCTTTAGTGATGAGCCTGAGATATAAACTTTGATATTAACTTTCTTTCAGATACAGTCTAGATTAAAACCACCTTTTCAGTTTTGGAATATTATTTGTATATTCAAATAATTTAATTTTCCAATACCCAAAAGCATTCAATAGAAGTGAAAGCTTTGTCTTTTACTAAAGTTAAAAGCATACAATAGAAGTGGATGCTTATATAAATTAGTATTGAATTCGTGTATATCCGAAATATCATGGATGCTTATATAAATTAATATTGAATAATAATCGCGTAATAGGGACGTTGATATTATCTTAATATCTCCTAAAGGAATAAAGGAATTTGTTTGGTTGCAAGTCTTTTCATTAATTGTTGTTATGATAAAGATACACATGATGCTGATTAGAAGGGGCAGCCATGCTACTAAATTTTAGTGATCCTAGCATCTATTAAGAGACCAATAATGCTCTGTCGAGTAGATGAAAGTGAGGTGATGTCAAAGTCTTATTACAGTAATGTTAAAGTGTTAAAGTTTTGTTTATGTTTGTTGTATATTAATATCTGTAATGATGGGTAGAGTAAACCTTAATACATATATGTAAACTCCTAATTTTTTTAAATTTTTTTTACTAAATTGCTCAAAAGAGTGTTTTTATAGGTTTACATATATGTATTCATGTTGAGTCGAAATATCAACTAAAAAGGTAATGTTATGTAGTGGGATGTGGTTAATCAAATTCTTTTTTTATAACTATGTGAATTATTGTATTAATAAAGATTAATGCTTGTATATATTATAGTTTTTTACCAAAAAATAGGCTATGTATATATATTTATAGTTAGTATTATTTATATGAAGAGTATCTAGTAGTATAGATCCATTTTAATGTCAAATCAAAAAGTGTAAGAAAATAGATGTGTAGAATATGTTTTCTACTTTAATCCATGAGAGAAGAATATGTAGAAAAATTATATTAAACAATTGTAAATAAATGAAAGAAATGGAAAACAATTAGGCATTGTGATTTTCTAGGGAAAACTATTGCAGGAGAAGAAACCCACACACGAGATCAAGTTTAGTGTATTCTTCAACCACAAACAATGGTTACAATACACTTCAAAGCTGTGCTCTTCACAGGGGTAGTTTGTAGCAAGGTCCTTCTTGCATGGTTCTCTAGACCAAATCGGAACTACATTGGCCACCTAGGCTTCTTTGGGCCAATAGGCCAACTCCTAAGGCATGTACCATGACGATAATACCACTTTGGGCATCTTATAATGGAGTATCTCAAGCCATTAAATAGACATCATCACATGTAATATCATGAACAAATACCATAGCCCACAAACCCATCATTGACTATATGAAAGTTATCATAACTACTCTATGAATGAGTCAAGATTAACCGAACAAAAAGGAACGGAGGCACAAATTCTTCAATGCTTAAAATATATGGGTTTAAGATTGATCGTCATTGTTGTTGTTACTACTACTACTACTATTCTAGTCGATTTCTTTGTTAACTTTCTTTTTTATGAACTTCATTTTTTTTCAATTTAGTTTTAGCATTATAGTTGTGATGCATGTCCCTATGCATTTATTTTCATAGTGCTTATTAAATCTAGGGTTTAGATGCATTTATGTTGGTTTTTTATTCTTATTGTTAATATAATCATTGTTTTTTACTTTTTTTTGTTGCAATTTAGTTTATTATCATTACAAACATGATACATATCACATGGGAGTTTCACAAAGTAAGCAATATTGTACAATGTGAATTCATATCCACTCTAAAAAATGGAAGCAATATATTTCCTAGTATATAGGGGTCGAGGGGTATTTTTAATATATAAAAAACATATAGATATTAAGGAGTTTACAAATACGTATCTAGGGGGTTGATTATGGCATTGGGGTGTTTGAATAGGTACTCTAAATATGAAGTTGATGTGAATCTTATTATGTGTGAATTCATATTAATGTTTGAGTAAGTATGATCTGTGCATGAAAGTGATGTGAATCTGGTTGTGTTTGGATTTAGAATGGTGTTTTAATAAGTATGATTTGTGAATGAAGGTAGTGTGAAGTCAATTGGAATGGCTATATATAGAGTCGATCAATCTTCAAGGTTTTTTCTCCATCTTACAATATCCTCTCTCAATAAGATTTTGTATTTCACCTTACAAGGTTTCTAGGGGTACAATAGTTGTGTGTCACCATAATAAGAGTAAAAAGTAAAAAAGGTATACAAAATATCAAGCACAAAATGGATACCTGCGATATCCAGTGAAAAATTGATTTTATTTTTAATTAGGAAAGAGTGTTGAGAGAGATTCAACAAAAGGAATTTAGGAGGCATTCTATAATATGTAGTGAATTAGGATTATTCATATTTCATAGAGTGAACCCACAATACATAGCCCTAGGTTGTATATGCACGTCAATATTCTTCGTGCAATGATACAAATTATAATCTCACAATTTTCTATTCTTTCAATAATTTTTGGCAAGCAATAAGCACTAGGCATTATGACATCAAATACAATATAAATTATGATATACACCATGGAGATTCTAGTTTGGTATTCTTCCATAATTGTAAGTTGAAATTGCTAGTGGGAATGGAAATGATGTTACTTTGTTAAATTCAACTCACAAAAGACAAATAATTCAATATATTTACAAGTAATTTGTAGGCTTAATAAAAAAAGTTTTTTTTATTTAGAATATTTAATAAAATGATGGTAATGAAGAATGGATGAATTGGATGATGTTTATTCATAGTCATGTTTTTCTAACTTTAGAGAGGTTAATAAAGCTTGACTCAAGTGACTACGAGATGGATCAATATCCTTCCCAACCCTCCCCACCTCGTCTATATTCTATATTTCTATAAACGATATGTTAAATTAATGATTAACTTAATACTCTTTTATAAAAATAATTTTAAATAATTAATAATTTATTAATGCTTACCCACCTATTTTTGATGAATTAAATTCAAATTCACATATAACATATACTCATGGTGTAAGAGAAAAGAAATTGATATATCCATTTTAAAAGTGTCTTTTTGTCAAATCTTGTTGGAAGAGTGTCCATGATAAAATAAAATTAGCTTACCTTTTAAAGTAGTCATTATTCATTTTTGAGAAAACCACTTTTTATTATAATATTTATTTAACATTACTTTTTGAAAGATTTTATTAAACTTTCTAAATGTCTTAAACAGAATAATACAAAATGTAATACATACAATTAACCCTTTCGTTTGTGTAAATTTTTTTTCATTAATAAAAATGTAAGCTATAAACCGCGCAAAATTTTAATTTAATATGAAATAGAAATATTTTAACATTTTTTATTTAAAAATCACAATAAAATTATTATATAATGTAAGCTCATTTTCATATTCTACTGTATAAATCCATATTTAATATTATATGTTCATTCGTAGTCTTCTTTTCATGGTGTTTTTGTGTTGCTAATCAATATTTGGGCAAAGGATAGTAAAGTGGAAAATTAAATATATGCCTTTACTTTAAGATCTAATAATGTACTAAAGGAAAATAATGTCTCTTTTGGTAAACTCTTAAAAACTTTAACACCAAAATCAGTCCATGCAAGAACCCCACCCCAATATGTATATCCACTTCTCTCATTCATATATATATATAATTATAATTATATGATCTTTCGACATCTAACCCATAGTGAAACTTGCAACATGCAATCACCAATGCAATCACCAATCTTGCTCACGCATAAAATTTGGATGTTTGTGGTCTTGATAGTTCCAATTGGTATACTGCATATGATCTGTACTTGGGGGGTGATTGGGCCAATTAATGATGTTCATATGTCAAAGGCTTGACTCACGATGGTATAAGGATTGGGACTGCTGAAGACACACTTCTTTGGATGTATGACAAACAGTTGGGTATGGTGACAGCCAAAAGAGCATATGATTTGATTGTCTCTGAACATCGGACTATCATGGCCAATGATTTCCTTTTAAAGATTTGGCACCTAAATATTCCTCCAAAACTGAAGTGTTTTATCTGGCTAACTTGTAATATGAAAATTAACACTAGGGACACTCTGTGCAAGAAAGGATGGCACGGTCCCAATAGGTGTTGTTTATGCAAAGGGGATGTTGAAATAGTGGAACACCTTTTTGTTGGCTGCCCATTTGTGAAGAAGATGATACGGGGTCTCAATTGTCTGTTTGATGTTCACCTACTTTGGTCTACTCCAACCCTTGCGGAAAATCTCATAAACAGGGTATCAAAGGGTGGAACCCTTCAGTACTTGCCTCTTTTTCTCATCTGGAATATCTGGAAGGCTAGGAACCTAAATTTATTTGAAGATCTGATTCCTAATATTGCCAGTCTCTCACATATCATCCTTGATGAGGTAAATTCTTATAAGGTATCGCTAAAATCTAGGAATAAAACTTGTGACATTGGTGAGCCTCCTGTTTCAAAATTTCCTATGGTTTTCTTTGATGGAGATGCAACAAACTTCATTGGAGGAGCGGGTATATGTATTTGGTTAAATGATCAACATTTTTTTGCTATTAAGCTTGGATGTGGGAGCAGTACTAATACTAGAGCAAAACTTTTAGCACTCTGGGCATCTTTACGGGTCGCCAAAGATATTGGGCTGCCTTACCTACATATCTTTGGCGACTCCTCGATGATTATAAATTGGGCAAAGGGGGAATCCACCCTTGACATGGTGAACCTTGAGGCTTGGTGCTACAACACCAGATTTCTCATGTCCTCATTCACCTGGGTGTATTTCAGTCATGTCTATAGGGAACATAACAAGAGGGAAGACATCTTATCCAAGTAGGGGTTGTGTATGGCTCCTGGTCATCTCTTACTTACTGAATCATATGATGATGAGTTTATTGGGGAAGTCTCAATCCAACTTTTTTAGAATTTGCTCATTCTATTTCAGATATTTATCTCATGGATTTTTTTGAGTTATTTCTAGTTATTCTGAGTAGCAGTTATAGGAATTTTGAGAGTCACTTACCTGCTTTGGATAAGGTGTCTAGGCTCTTGTTATGTTCTTTATGGACATTCTCTGACTGATGTATATACTGCTCACTTATGAGAGGACCTATTCATGTATTGATACCGAGGTGCTGATAGTATTTTTTTACATCTTAGGTATAGTTATATTTCTGTTTTGAACTGCATTGTAATGTAATATTTACTGTTTTATCTGACCCATTGGGGTATGGAGAATGGTTTGATGATGTAGAAATTTACCTTTGATTTAATAGAATATCAAGGAACTGTTTTTTTTTACTGAAAAAAAAATCACCAATACTGAAGCATAATTGTGCATTCAATTCTAAGCAATGCACTTTTCATTGATTAAAAGTTGGGGTTTTATTATTATATTATATTTCACTATGTACTTTTTGGGAATTTTATTATTATATTATATTTCACTATGTACTTTTTGGGGAATTTTATTATTATTATATTATACTTCACTATGTACTTTTCATGGGTTAGAAGTTGGCAATTTTTAAAGTTGAGTTACCTAATCTTTTTGTTTGATATGATATTTTTATTTTTACGAATTTAGACTTTTTTTATATACCAAAGGTGGGCTTTATTGGACTTTTTATATGCTGTGTATTTGNTATATATATATATATATATATATATATAATGGAAATTAAATTAGCATGATTTTAGTCATTTTAAAGTAGATATTGTTGAGAGGTTATGAGTTTGAAATTAGTAGACTGTTTAAGTTATGAGTAGTGTTGTAATTTAATGACATTAGCTCAAAATGTTATTTATGAATGTAAGGAAGTGTTAAAAATAAATTCTCAAAAATATTTTTAATAAAAAATATATATTTTTAGAAATATATTTTTTAATAAAATGTATATCTTTAAAAGTTTTTTGGGAACTTCTTTTTGTTTCAAGGATGGTACTTAGAGTAAGTGATTCATTTGTAGTTTTGTTGATCTAATCAAGTGGGGACATCAAGTGAGGTCCACAATATTCATAAAGGAAGCCAACACATAGACTTGACATTGTGATCTCCTATTTTAGGATCCTATCTCAACCTCTCTACTTTGAGGATATTAACAAGTACTTTCTCCTTTGAATAAGGCCTATTATATAGTTAGTTGATAGTTACTCAATATAAAAGGGTCTCTTTATTAATTAAGACCCACTAGGTGGTCAACCTCCATTAATAATGGGACCATAGGTAGTTAGGGATGCTCTTATTGATGCACTATATTTATAGTAGAAGGTTTTATAATGTGATCAAGGATTGTTATTCTATTTAGATCTTTGATGATAGGAGGTTTTCCTCTCTAAGAGACAAGTGAAAATTTCTCTCTCTTTCCGACATCATGAATACAAGGGCTCTTTCTCAATTTCTTTCTATTTCTTTCTTGTGTTTTCTATTCATCTCTAGCATTTTATTACATTTTCTTATTTTTCTCTATAATTGTGGGCCTAAGCACAAAACAAGTGGCATAAGAGTGTGTTTAAATAACACAGAGATCTATCATTCGGTGATTAAAACTACAATTGTGGAAGACTACACACAAGAATTACAAGAGATTTCACTTTGTTGGACACCCTTATAACCCCTATTAGTACTCCTTGCAACCCTTTTGTTTTTTCTTTAGATTTGGGCATTTTCCTACATCTTTAAGAGAAAAAAATTCAAACCCTAACCTCACCATATACACTTTGGAATTTTTTCAATATTTCCTTATATTTTTATGTAGATCTAAATTGAAATATATTGTATACTAACCTAGCATCAAGTATCTATCTCTCTAATTGTAGATCTCATTGTTTTCATCTTTTTGGTTCATGTTTTTTGCAAGTTTTTGTCTAGATGACATCAAGCTTCATGGATCTACAATTTCAGGGGCCTTAACAGATAGGTACATCTGTAGAAAACATAGAAAGCACATACATACACAACCTGACTTCACAGAAGGCTTGTACCACCATGACCGACCTTCATAAAAGGCACGTACACCGATTTTCAAGTGAATTTTCATTGTCAATTTGTTTTGTCTTCATTATTCCATACAAAGGGTTTATAGATCTATCGTTTAGGTGTTTTTGGGATTTGGTTTGATGAGAAATGTCTAGTTGTGTTCACTTTTTTCTTCTAGATATTAGCTTTTGTCTTGTTGCATTAGGGTTTAGTTTCTTTATTCATCATTATGAATTTCAAAGTAACTATTGTTCTTGAATTAGTTGGTACTAACTATATCTCTTGGAAGAGAAATATGATTGGAATTCTCACTAGTAAGAATATGTGGCGCTTAGTTAAATGTGAAGAATCGAAACCTAATGATGCTAAAGACTTAGCTATATGGGAATATTAATGTGATCAAGAAAGAGGACTCACCAGGCAAACTGTTTCAAATAGTTTATAGGTTCATATTGAGGTTGAGGGTAACACACTTGAGGTATGGGAAACTTTGTCTTCTTTATTTGATAAATATGATGATATTCCTACTTGTTATATTGAAAATAATATCCATGAGTTATATCCTAAATATTTTGATAGAATAGAATCATTTCTTTCTGAAACAAAAACCTATAATAAAAAATTAAATAATTGTGGTAATGATTACAAGCAAAATGATAATGCTCTTAGTATTCTTGTAGAGAAAAGGTTACCTCTAGGTTTTGATATGTTCATCCAAACTAGGAATAGAGCTATTGAAATGTATAAAAGTATCATTAATCCTACTTTTAAATATTTTGTAAAGGTTTGATATGTGAGAAAGATACATTAATTGCTTCTAGTGAATTATCTAATAGTAAATCTCTAATGGCACATAGTAAAAATAATCATAATAGAGTTTTTAATAAAAACCCTAAATCACATACTAAAGGATCAACCTATGACTCTTCTAATGATGATGGTGATTCTAACATGGTATCAATAAAAGGAAAGTGTATAATCCTTATAAGTATTATGAAAAACCAACCACCTTGAAAATATTTCCTTTAAATGGAGACGAGAACTTGTTAAAGTCAAGAATAAGTCTTTTGAAGAACAGTTGGTAGCCTTGTGCTTCTATTCTATTCAACATAGTAAATCATATTTTAATGTGGAATAGATAATGGAGCCTAGCACATCAAATTTCATTACTGGTACAACTTCTTTATTTGCATCTTATGACACTAAAAAGAACACAACACGAAAAGTATGTATTAGTGATGGTAAATATCTTTTAGTAGTAAATGTTCCTAATGGTACTTTGGAATATGTGTTTCATGTTCAAGGCATGCCCATAAACTTCCTTTCTATTTATTGTGCATGGACTAAAGGTTATAAATGTAATATCCCCAATCATATTTATGGATATATTATCTCAAACACAATATTGGAATTAGAAAAATCGAAACTAGGTGCTAGAATTGAAAACTAGAATTGCCTACATCAATTCCAATTACAGTGGGACCTCTCCAAATTCACACATACTCAGCGGATGGCTCTTCAAAATTCAATTACATGTAAAACACATTTATGTAATTGTATATAAAATTTCAATTTAAAATTTTGTTGACTTGAAACCTAAGTAGAAATAATGTCAGGGATAAAATATGTGATAGAAAATAATTACAAAATAATAGCAATTACAATAGAAACACTAGATTTTCCCTGGAAAACCTCGCAGGGAAAAATCAACCATCAACAACATATTTATTATTGGTCCTTTATTGGTCCTTGGCCAACCAGGCCAAGGCCTCCAAGAGAATCTCTCCTCAATCACAATAGAAACACTAGATTTACCCTGGAAAACCCCATAGGGAAAAAACAACCATCAATAATAGATAATTATTGGTCCTTGGCCAACCAGGACAAGGCCGCAAGAACACCTCTCCTAATCACTTTGGCACATTTCAATGGAGGATTGCAACCATATTTTTAAGGTTCTTTACATGCAAATAAAACTAGCAAGAAACCAAGGGCCACTAAAACCATGTGCCCAAAATCACTTACATCCTTGCTTATTCACAAGTAAGATTAACCCTAACATGTAAATGTTCATTGTTAGTTGTAAAGAAAAATGAGTCATTTCTCAAAAACATTTGTATATATGTTTAAAATCTTCATTGGATGGTAAAATGTTTTTCAAATTCCAATTTATTTTGAAAATATAGATTTTAGAATTTTATATGGGTAACTTTACTCATTAACTACTCTTAATATTCATTATTAGTTTTAAATAAAGACACTTAAAGTAATTTTTGGAAAACTACTTGATTATATAATTATTAATGTTACTCATCTCATTAGTCTTATATTTACCCTATTTTGAAATTTTTTAAGCAAGGTGACCATTTCCCTTCCAAGTAGGAATAATTATTAGACATTTTTGAAAATTAAAAAGGGTTTGCACCTCAAGAGACTTGATCCTTTTCGGTGCTTGGTAGAGCCATAGTTAAGATGGATATATAATGGTAATAAGTTTACAATAGTGTGTATAAATACACATGAATGGGATAAGTCATGTCCTTTTCATAAGGATTGTTACTTATCGATTATAATGGCAGAAATATATTTAATTATAATTAATACACCACATTAATAATTGTAACATACATTTTAGTACAAGTCATCCCTCCCTGAAATACTTCATCCATGAAGTATTGGTGAAGCTAAGTGTCTCAATCTAAAATATTCATTCTCCCAAGTATCTTCTGTTACACCTAATTCTCATCGCCATCATGTTATGAGATGGTTAACC
The DNA here is from genome assembly GCA_001517045.1 of Pseudotsuga menziesii. Classification (NCBI taxonomy): domain Eukaryota; kingdom Viridiplantae; phylum Streptophyta; class Pinopsida; order Pinales; family Pinaceae; genus Pseudotsuga; species Pseudotsuga menziesii. Next base: position 392,741 of record LPNX010267881.1, on the reverse strand, counting down.
CATTGATTTCTCAAATCCCTCAGAGACTGAAATGAAAAAATGAGATAAGAAGGTTATTTCCTTATATTTTTTCCCCTAATCTGAGCCACCACCACTCCTTGTACTTATGCAATAGGCGGTACCCATGCAAGCAATGTAGTGGGGATTTCTCCCCTACTACATGCAGAAGCACCAACCTTAGCTCGTCTAGAGCATAAGGAAGAGTTCAATGATAAAAAAAGAAAAAAGACAACAACAATAATATTTTTTAGGGTTTTTCCAAATTTATACTACTAACTAATGCAAGAAATAACAATGAACACACCTTTCTTTTGAAGTTGGTCCACCGTAGCCATCTTAGGAAATGGTCTTGCGGCTCCATGGTTTTGGTCTCTAGTCTCTTCCACAACTATTTGTCGGATGGGGGATGGATCCAAATGGGTATGGAGAAAGCTCAACATACATCATGGGATTGGCGTGGAAAAATATGGGAATAATGGAGAAAATTGTATCATATGACTGAGAGCAAATGGAAAAAAGTGACCAAAAGTGTTTTGGGGGAGTCCTTCACAATGTATTTATAGGATGGTCCAAGGGGTTTTGAACCATGGTAATGATCCATGGTATTTTATTGTCCATGGTATTTATATATGGTTTTTTGACACATTCTCATTTTTAGGGTTTTTGACCATTTTTTGGAGAGAGTGGGGATAAATCACAATAAATGCTCATCATCCCTTCATTTATGATGAAGGAATAATGATGTTTTGGATAATGTTTTTTGGAAATACAATTGTGAAGGTCAAAATGGAGGAAATAATGGTGGGAACATGATGTATGATTATGGTTTAGACCATGGAGAGCTAGGTGCAATTTTTTTGTGTTAACAAATTGCCCCTTGATGTGTGAGAGCAGGAGATCATCATATGGTCAATAGACATCATAGGATCATGAGAAAATGGTGAAAATGGTGGAGAGACTGGAGAGGACCGCGGAGGAGTGGAGTTTCCTCGTTCGAACTACGGTGGATTTTTGTTTTGTATTACTTCTAAAAAATGGATGAGATACATATAATGTGTGACATGTATGTGGACGAGGCGGGCATACCCATGCTTGTAACAATGTCAAAAGAACAAATAATGGGGATCAAGGCTCAAAATAATGGGAGTCTATCAATACATTACAAATGGTGATACATAATGGTGGCCTCAATGGGAGGCTGGATACATAAACTGATCTAAAGAACTGATACATAGGAACAATGGCATTCTCATAGATTGCAATATCACCACAACTAATGCTCTATTGAATCTGGAGGTGTACATAACTAGATGGACTCAATGACTGAGAGTCAGAATCTCCATGGTACAACATATAGCATCAAGTACTGGAGATACACAGAAGCATGACACTGATGGGATTCTGAACACTATCGCCAACGCAGCCTAGAAATCACAAGGGACATGAGACTGTATGGGCACCATAGAAGACTCACCAATGTGCTAGATTCATGTGACAACCGGGGTCTTCGACCAAATAATGAACGGACCAATACCCTATACGAATCTCAATAGTGGGATGATGTAGCTGAATTTGAGCATGTGAGACACAACCAACCCGAAAGGCACTGATGAATCCTTTCAAGTGGTCCAAGGAACTCATTAATGAGGTGGATGAAACCAGGATACAGGGACCTCTGGGTCAATCCTTTGGAATAGATGTGTTGACATTGTTAGAGGGAGACATGGAACTAATAACACAATGATATTTCCTTGATAGAAGTACGAGGGGGATAACCAGAGATGTGGAACAATCAGGGGACTAACACAATGAATGGGGAATAGGGGAAGGGGAGTATAGGGGACTCAAACTTCCTTTGTTCAGAGTATGATGGTAGGGTTGACTTGGAAATAAATTAAACTGACTCATGGGAAAGGGATCATAGCTGCAAAATTGAGAAGATAACTGCAATGGGAAATACTAGGGGAGGTAACTGGACTAGTGATATCCAGGGGTTCCAAGGGAGACTCATTACAGAGTACTCTAAAAAAAGGTGACCTAATGTGGGAAAGCTAGCATAATGTGAGATCATATGTGGTGGTGCCTAGAGACACCATTTGGGCCTTCTTCATAATTTAAGGATCACAAAGAAGGGATAGAAGTAAGATCAATATGATACTATCTCATGGATTTTTAGCGAGCCCGAGAAGGTAAATGCTCGATGGTAAATCAATTTTTAGAGAGTCTAAAAAACAAGAAGAAGAATCTAGTGTGGTATCTTTTTTTGTAAATAGCCTCCTAAGCCTGAAAAGGAATAAAAGTATACAAGGGAGAGCTCTCCCAACCACAGGGGAATAGATACTTCTTTACCGTAGGTAGTCCAACCAGGATGGAAAAGGTTAAACCTATACTGACTAGACAATCATTCAAATACTTTTACAATAATGAATGAAACCAAGTTTGATCGACAATATTTTCTTGATGAGAGGGATGGAAAAGAGCTTAAAGACAACCCATAATGAGATTTTTTGTAAGCTACAGTCCTAATGTTCGATAAAGCATAAAAGGATACAAAGGGAAATGTTCCTAGCGTGAAGATGCCAGGGTGATCCTTTTCTTTTGATAGTCTACATAGTCTGAAAAAGGATATAAACGAGGACACATAGATGCCCTTTCAAATACTTTAACCAGCGTGAAAGGATGCAAGCATGCCCGACAATATTTTCATTCTTTTGGGATTCAGAAAAGAGCTTAACAGAAACTCCATAATGGTCATTCAAGTAAGGAGAAAGTGTTCGATGTATGGAAAGAGGTTATGTTGTGGAGATGGCTGAGAGGAATAACTGAGGGACACTGATGGGGCCTCCTTACGGGACGATGGATGGAGGTAAAATAAGGCCATCTGTGTAGTATGGATGTACAAGATGGATCATGAACATGTTAATATGTACGTGGAGTGATTCACATGAGGGAATGCAAATCGAGACAACTTCCAGGAAATGGCCCCAAAAAAGTAGGGAGGGAGATAGTCTAGTAGGTTATTTCTTCACCCAGGAGCTGTTTGCACAGTTGCAACAGCTTCTTATCCTCACAGAGGATGATCCATGCATGGGAATGGACTACCGAGGAGATCGAGAGATGCATTGACCTCCAAGATAGGTCTGGGGACCTGACAGTATGTATACTCGACACTTTGTGGTAGAATTCATATATATTGACAGATACTAATGACATGTTGTGTGCATGTGCAGACATGGGACCACACCCTCTAGTGGGGTACCAGTGTCGCAGGGGTAGAGTGGATGGGTTAGATCCAACTGCTCACGTGCAAAGGATGAGACATAATGCTACAATGGACTCACTGCAGTTGGACATGGAGCGACTACTGGAGGGGGGCACTAACTTGTGGTAACAATGATGTAAATAAAGAAAGAAAAAAGATGATACAAGGGTACTTCATGGTACATGACTTCAAGCATAGAACCTCTTGAGGTAGAGCCCATTGCGGGGATTCTTCAAAAGGTGGCTGTTAGAGTCAGCAACAATGTATGCCCCCTTTTTGATACATCGATGAATGGCATATGGGACAAACCACATGGATTCAAACTTCCCTTTTCCTAACTTATCATTGGCTTGGTCATAGACGAGGACAAGGTCCCCCTCGCTAAAGATGTGTGGATGGACGTGGGATTCATAATGGGACTTTGACCAGGTATTAACCACTTCGATCATTTGGAGAGCAACACAATGGTCCTCATTGGTCTGTTCGAGCATAAGAAGATTTTGTTCTAATGGTGAAGTATCAGGGAGAATTTCAACAGCAAGGAGGAGCAACGAAATCTGGCATTTAATGGGAAGAACCTATTCCACACCATGGACTGAGTGAAATGGGGTAAAATAGGTGGTGATTTTAGGGATCTAAACATCATCACGAAAGTGGTGCCAAGATATATCAGGTGGATCTTCCATAGTCGAGGACCGAAAAGGACTACTGAAAGGAGAGATCATGTAAATGGTGGTAGTGGTCTTCGAGGAAGAAACCGAAGGGTGGATCTCCTCAAGGACAATAATGTCAGACTCGTGAGAGTGCTTACGAAGGTCACTAAGGAGTGATTGGTACTCAGGAAATTTTAGGAAATGGTGTGAATAATGATCATATAGGCCACAAACTGCACATGGATGGTTGGTTCACAATGACTTATTTTTCACCGCAGGTAAGGCTGGAACATTGACCACTGGGATGTCGTCGGTCTCATCTACATTGCACTTATGGTTATGAAGAAGAGCTAAATTGGCACAATTCTATGTCATGTGGCCTTGGACATCACATAAAGCACATGTAGGAGAAAGATGTGGTTCTGTCGTCACCTTAGTCACCTTGCCCCCAGCCTTCTTCTTCGAAGGAGGGGCATTAGTAGTCTTTGGTGTACCAGGAGGTGGGTGTGACATTGTCTCAATAGGTTGGATAAGATTCAACACAACCTGGGGAGTCGAGGGTGGGGTAGGTGGATTAAGGTACCACATAGGAATACCCAAATTGAAACTAGGAAAGTTGAGAGTAGCCATGACAGGATTTATCACAATGTCGGATGGTGGAAAAATGAAGGGACTCGTGTGGACAGGAAATGAACCCCAATAATTACCCAAAGGTTGAGGTTGGGGTTGTAACTGAGGTTGCAAGGAGATCAGAATGCTACTAGATATAATAGTGCACAAATCCGATATATCAATTGGCATAGGAGGAGGTGGTAAGGAAAAAAGGTGTTGATAGTGGGAAGGATGTGTTTCAGTGTAGTTGGCCCATTTGGATCATAGTATGTCAGCTGGTCGATGGTCACGATCTTCCCATCATGAGTGAACATCAAGTGTCGAAAGACAGTAGAGGCAACGACTCACATTGCATACAAATAACTACGTCCTAGGAGGAGGTTGTAATCAAGTTGGGTGTTGAAAAGCTTAATGTTAATCAACATGGTTTTTCCAACTAACTCAACTGAGACATTCATGAGAACACCTTGGGGCTGAGCAGAGTGACCATCATAGGTGCCAAGAGTGGTGGTGGAAGGTTGAAGGGTGGGATATCCAAGTTTTTTCTAAACAAAGGTTTACATAACATAGGTGGATCCCCCCTCATCAATGATGCATCGATGAATAACCAAATTCTGAATCATGATTGGAACTTGTAAGGCGATGAATAATGACATCTTGGGTTCTCCTTGATCCAGGTCAAAGGTTATTAACCTAGAATGAGAGGGATCGATGGCACCTAGCACAGATAACAATGCTTTATGTTGTGAAGGACACATTTTGAGCACTTATAGAGCACACATGGATGTGGGGGACTGATACAAGTCATCAAAAATACTATAGTTGAGCGCAGCTCTGGTGGTAGGAGGTTTTGTAGCACCATAGGTGAAGGACCTGGTGGTGTTGGATGAGACAGAGCAGCCACGTTGGGATCATGTTGACTATCATTTTGGAGTAAGTGGTGGATGCAAGTTAAGTGAGGACACATATGAGTGCAATGGCCTCAAGTATTACAGATGGCACACAGATGGTTAGTCTGCAACTGTGGGTTCTTCCCAGGTCGAGTGGGACATTGGGAATTCTGTGCAAGGGGTTTGACATCATTATTGTTCAGAGGGTTGACCTGTTGGCCACCTCCTTGATCCTAGTTGTTGCTCTGATTTCTACCTATCTTATTACTTCCCTGCCCTTATTGTTTATTGGGGGTGGGTTGGTTAGGGTGGTTTTGCTGTGCGTAGACCTGTCCTGTAGGAGTAGGAGGAGTTGGGGTCGGAGCCGGAGTGGGTTACACAGGTGGTACGTAATATACCAGAGTATTGGGTGGGGTTGCAAAGACATCCGTTTGGATAGTACATGAGTATGTCAAACAAGTCGGTCCATGAACGTGAGGAGTGGGTGTGGGAGGCGCATAGGAAGGGGTGGCTCTAGACTCAGCCATTACACGTGAATATTTATGGGCGTATCCTGGTTGGACAACACTAGTGGTGTGACCAAAATGGAGTGGCATCGTAGGAGAGGCTGGGTAAAAGTGAGGATGTCGTGTAACATAGCTGATGACTCCATCAGTAGCATGGGATTCCCCCGACGTATCTTGATGTGAGTAGTCGGCATGGGGAGCATTGGGACGTATGATAGTATACAACTAACTGGATTGGGAGTATATAATATTGAACTAGTGAGCCTTAAGGATGGATTCCTCTTCAGTTTGTGGCCACTCAGATGCAATGTCCTTGGCTATGGGGAGGAGTAATGTTTTGAGGAACCAATATAGGAATATCCTATCATCTAACTGGATCTTACATAAGCTATGACGATGAAGCCATTCATGGATATGATCCATGAAATGGGTAGTTGTTTTCTGTTGACAGGATAATAAGATTTCCACTCTCTCATCATAATGGATGGGTAACTGGAAGTATTGAAGGAACATAGAGGATAACGAGGAAAATTCAGGGCAGGTGGCATGAGGCAACTTGATGTACCACTTGGATGCAGCACTAGTGAGTGTGTGCTGGAATAACCTCAACCGGACGGAATCATCCACTATTATTTTTGATGAACACCATAGGTGGAACGACATAATGTGATTTTGGGTGTCCTCTCCCACCTTGCCCTCAAACTTGGGGATGTATGAGGGAAGTTTGGTAGTCATAGGAGGCCATTGTGGGTTATGATGAATGGGGTCATTGGTTTACCGTGCCAAGTCTGGAAAGTTGATACTAGCCATAAAAGGTAGACTAGAACCGAGAATGGATTGGGGAGGGCCAGCAATGGTGCCGGTGGCGGAGGGAACATAGTTCTCATGTGTAATTGGGGGTGTGTAAGGTTGACCTCCGACATTAGGAATATTTATCGAAATGGTAGGAATAGTCTGAATGGAAGTGGAAGGGCCACTTCCCCTAGGTATAAATGGTGGAATGGTCAGAAACATAAGAGCTAGAGTGGGGCCACCAATAGTGGGTAGTGGACCACCAACAGTGTGTGCAGTGGCAAGGTGCCAACTAGTGCCAGAAAATGTTGTCCCAGTGGAAGGAATACCCACAATGATGGGTGGAATTGACGTAAGCCCACTACTAACCATCCCTCCATGAAAGGGATCAGGATGTGCACCAACCATGGGGATAGAAGGAGCAGTGGACAAGGTGGGTTTAGAATGATAAGAATATGAATCAGACTCAAAGGTTATGTGTGGCTCTAAAGGTAGTGAATGATGTCAAATATGGATCTAACGGTGATGTCTCAAGGAACCGAATTGTGGGGTATGCCCCATAATCCTATGTGAGTAGCGTGGTGGAGCTATGATGGCTTGATGGAGTGTTGTGTAATGAATGAAAACTCAAGAGTATCATTCACAGGCTCAAAAAACCAACTAAAACCAAGTGTTTAGAAGGAGAGCGTATGAAATGATGGCTCACAAGACAACAACAATCTCTAAAAATATCGTACTGCAACAACAGGTTGTAGTAAGGTGAGTCTACAACAATGTGGCCAGAAGGCCAACAAGAAACACTACCGATAAAATAAAATGAAGCAATAATTTATGGGATAAAAGTGCAAGAAAAATCCTAAATACAAGCTGGAAGCCCCTCACAAATCGCATCCTCACTAGGGTGATGAAATCCCAGTCAGACAATATGAAATGGAAGAAAAATATAGGCTGACAGAATCGCACTACTAAGAAGGACCTCTGGGTAAAATATCCCTAGAATAATGGAAACAAGGCTACCTCGTTCATGACATGTCTAGTTGGTTTACTGATGCTTAAGCCCTTTGGCCCCCGACCCCCAGCTAGGTGATACAGGGAGGACTATGAAGGTTTATCCTTCAGTGCCAGATGGAGTGCGGTATTACACCCTGGCCTCTGGAACCCCTTCTTTACGGCTTACTCCTACTGAGCAAGGGGGCCCTCGAAATATTGGCCTAGATCGTGTGATCCAGATTTATGTAGGAACACAATAGAATACACAAATAACCACAGAAACAAATATGCAGCAGAAATAACACTTCATTTCATTAATCAATAATTGAAACTTGTTTACATCCAGAATGGAAATAAACTAGCTAGAGTGCCCGTAGCTTATCTCTGAGAAGAGATGTGGCATCTACATGCCTCTGAACTCTATGTTACAATGAGGCTCCANTATTGAGAAACAATGGAAACCCTACACATCCAAAAACCTAACCCTAGGAGGTGAAACACCAGAATGTGGGCCCCGTTGGGTAACTTGGTACATCAATTTGCCATGGTCGTAACTTTAGCATAATACCTCCGTTTGACGTGCATGATACATCATTAGAAAGATCTGCTTAAGGACTACATCCATAAGTAAAAAATATTGGGTTTGGAACTAACTCATATTTTCTTGACCATTCGATGCCAAAAAAACGTCGTTTAGGGCCTCAAAATGGCTCTGGAAGTTTAGGACTCGAAAACTCCCAAAAATAGTAAATTATACTACAATTAAGGAAACTAGAAAACTGAAAGAAACAATGGTGGGGGTCCAAGTGGAATAGGTGGGTGGCCACCAATATCCTCCTAGATCATTCCTCCCCCCTTAGGAAGCAATGTTCCCCATTACGTTGAGTTATGTAATGTCTCGGTTTTGACCCCATTTGCATTAAAGGTACATGATGTATATATTATAATTAATCGTGGTGTGGAGCTAAAGGCAAAATCTCACAATCGATTTGGATGTGTTATGTTTCGGAAATAGGGATCGTTGCCAATGGTATATCGTGCTATCTGGAACATTATAGTTTTGGCATCATGTAAATATACACATCAATTAAAATAAACCTACAACCAGCTATGACGGTGCAACATTAAATGAAAAGGGTATGATTCCTAAGGTTAAGCAGGGGGGGGTGGTGGGGGGTTATCTAAATTGTGGGAGCCATTGGGAGTTTTCCATGTGTTGAACACCCACTAAACTTCTGTTGTTCGATTAGTTGGGAGCAATTATGTCTAGGGCATGGTGGGTGGCAGGATTGCCAGTATTTTCCCCATGTACACTCCACCAACAAGCTCGCTCTTCCTCACATGAAGGGCAGAGGGACAGTCACCACTCTCCCATTCTTCCACTCATGGTTTTTTTCTTTCTCTTGGACACACAGGGAGGTCTTTTGCTTCCTCATATACGCAAATTTTGGGGGATTTCCCATCGTTTGTTCATCCACACACAGGGGAGTCGTTATCTCTCACCTTCTCATGCACAAGAATTGTGCGTTGGTTTTCCTCATGTAGGGAGCAGGAGAAATCATGGCTGTCACTCAGGATTTTTGGGTGTAGGGGCCATTCACGCTCACAGATGTGTGCCTATGTGTTCCATACCAGTTTCAGTGGTAGGTGTATGTCTCCTTACCGATTGTGGCTATGTAAGTTTTCGATTGTGGTATGCATTTTTTCCCCTGTCCATGCTGGGATTCCATCTTCTTACCCATCTGCGGACTGTGTAAAGTTCACGTTGTTTCATTATGGGTTTGGGTTGCTGATCTACCCCTGGCATTGGTTGCTGCGTGTGCAAGTATCTTGTGGGGTTGCTGCTGAGTTGTTTTGGCCACACTAGGGCCAAGAACAACTCTGAATCGTCCTGCTTGACGTGAGTTGTGTTCACCTTGTCATTTGGGGTTGTCACCCTATTGTCTTTATCTCCTCATAGAGTTGTGAACTGCTTGTTTTACTGTAGGTATGTAGTGGTTCAATATTTGGACTATTTAGAGTAGGATTAGAGGCTGAGTATTCTTGAGAAACCTGGTGTTGGGAGCCACTCAGACAGAGTTGGATTGCTGGCTTTCTTCTCCACAACCCTTGAAGAGTATTGGAAAGGGAAGTCAGGGCCTGAGGGACTCTGAAGCAGAGAAAGGACTGATTCCTAGTGCTGGGTGTGTGGATGTCTTAGAAGTCATGTTAGCTCTGGTGTAGGCATCCTTAGCTCTCCATTGAGACCACCAGCTTAGCATTTAGCCTTTCCTAGCTCCTTGACAGCCTGATAAACCCTATTGTGTGGGCTTGGATGATTTGTGTACCTTGGCTATGTGTAAGCCTGCTTTGACCCTTATTCCTTGAGGAATAATGCCCAGCATGGGGGTGGCAGTGTTGCTGAGAGATTGATGAGCACACTCACCTATGGTTGGGTGGAACATTGCAGCGAGGTAGCTGGTTGCGGGATGAGAGATTTATAAGATAAGCATTCTTGTCCATTTTGCTTCTACATTTACATTTACTATCTAATATCTAATAAATCATAAGGATGAACATGTTGATGCTGGAATGTATAGGTTTGCTTCCGATGTATGTTGAGTAACTATGCATCCTTGTATGTTTTGCGCATCTTAGCATGTTTTATGTTCTAAGCATCTTATATCAGCATTATATGTATCTTCATCTTCATGGGGATATTTTCCTGGAGGTTTTTGTTTGTTTGGTAGTGTCCTTTGCAATGGTCGGAGGGTCGGGGACGTTACAGTATGGTATCAGAGATCTGGTTGTAGCATGGGCATGAATGGGCCATGAAGATGCAGTGACAGAGCTTATGTTGCAGCATTTGGGCCTCAGAGGGCCATGAAAGATCAGTTGACAGAGGCAGGTTGCTTACTACCTAGAAGAAACCAGGAGGAAATGGGTGAACGACAGGAAAATTCAAAATTTTTCTAAGTGCCAGAATTATCAGCTCATCGAAAAACTTAGTGAGAAGTTGTTCCGATGCAGCGAAAGAGCTAGTCTGAAGGTCAACCGACAAGGGACAAACAACCTTGGGTTCAGAAAATTCTCTAAGTGCTTGGCCATTGGCACATCGGAAAACTTAGATAGATGGAACTTCGATGCAGACCCCAGCGGTGGCAAAAATTAGTTAGACAGATTGGCAACATTTAGTTGATCGACCAGCCAAAACGACAGTAGAGATCCTCTGAAAACCACCGAAACGTTGGTGATAATTAGCAGACGAGAGTGCCGACATAGAGGAAAAGAAGGAGGAATTTCCTCAAAAAAAAAAAAATTCGCTTGAGTGTGGAACCCATCGGCGATCGACAAACTTTAGATGATGGGATCGCCAATGAATAGGTGATGGAACCGCTGATGCCACAGAGGGTATTCGTTTCGATAGCCGATGTGGCAGAAGACAAGTGGAATATTTCAAAAAATTTTCTAAGGCACGAGATCATTGGCGATCAAAGAATTTTAGTGGTTGGGATCACCGATGACTAGAGGATAGGACCACCGAAAAATAGAAGATGAAGCTGCCAAGGCTAGTGAAGTGGATCGGTGATCATTAGTTGAAGGAAGAGCTGATGCAAGGAAGAAATTTTGAAGATTTATCTAAGTGTCGAACCCATCAGTAACCGGCTAATGATAGATGATTAGAGCACTGATCGGTGGAAGATAGTTGAACAAGCGTCCTCCATTGAGGTTGTTTAGTAGACTATCCCTCCAACAGATAGTTGTTCTGACCACCGATCAGAAAATTATAGTTGAAGTATTCACCGACACCACAGGAGAAGTTTGTGGTTTGGTCCCTCGATGGCCATTGAAAAATTTTAGCTGATTGTGCATCCACCATTGTGGAAGTCTAGAGTACTAACCTTTCGATGGGTAGAAGTCCTGACTGCCGATGCCGCAGTGACTAGAGGTTCCCACTGTCGATAGGTTTGTGGCCATGGAAGACACAAAAGGTTTGTTGGCCGCCGTTGGAGAAGCTGAGACGACTAGCCACCTGATGCACAGAGCACCTGACCGTCGATGCAGTGCATAAGTTGGTTTCATTGTCGACAAAATGATAAAATCCGAAAGCCGAGACAACTGAGGATCCGATACTGCGAAAAACTTTAGTTGTTGGATTTCCACCATTGCGGATGACTATGGAACTAACTGTTAAATTTTTATATGCTAAGCTAGAACATCAGTATTTCATTTCATTTTCATAACTAAAGCATATAAACAGGATCACTGAAAGAAACAGTATCACAAGAACAACACAAATTTATCCTGGGAAAACCCTAAAGGGAAAAACCCAGCAAAAGCTTCCTCAATATAGATGTCCCCAAAAGATAAAAGATAAAACTAGCAAGGAGATCAAAGCTTGATCCTCCTCCTTCTCCAACTACTTCTCTTCTCCACTAATGCGCTACACAAGTGAGAGTGTGTGTGTTCCAAATGAGGAGCACTACACCTCTATTTATATTCATCTGTTCACTTAAGTTAACTCATTTGACATGTAGGCTCGAGTTAAATCATGTAGGATTGAGTTACACATGTAGGCTCAAGTAACCACACTGGGGTGCTGATGACCCACCTTTGCAATTAGAGGGGACTACCTCATGACTCTTATTAGTTCTTCCAATTAGGAGCATCGGGGTACAATGTAATACAAGTGGTTCTATCGGTAGGATCATCGGGGACCACAAAAAGATACATATAGAACATTCTTCGAAGTTACAATATTTCAACACTCCCCCTTAACAAGAAGGGTATTCTACAGCAACATCAACAACAACAAGAGTAGAGATAGGAGACATCATCAACATCAGCAGGGTAACACATCTATAAATCATTGGAAGCTTTTCAACATCATGTGGTATTTATATTCAATCTTCAGTCTTCATCATCATTAATTATTTGACTTCTTCGATCAACAACATCTTCAGCATTTTGATCTTTCAATTAGTAATGACATCTTCAGCACTTGGAGCTTTCGATCAGCAACATCTTCAACACTTTGACTGTTCAATCAGCAACAACATCTTCAGCATTTCGACCTTTCGATCAGCAACATCTTTAGCACTTCGACTTTTCAATTAGGAACAACATCTTCAGCATTTTGTCCTTTCGATCAGCAACATCTTCAGCACTTTGACTTTTCGATCAGCAACAACATCTTCAACACCTTGACCTTTTGATCAGTAGCAACATCTTCAACACTTTTGACCTTTCGATTACCAGCAACATCTTCAGCACTTTGACCTCTTGATCAACAATATCATCATCAACACTTTGACCTTTCGATTAGCAGCAACATCATCATCATCATATTCTGATCTATCGATCATAATCATCATCACATTCTGATCTTTCGATCAAAAACATCATCATCATATTCTGATCTTTCGATCAGAAACATCATCAACATACTCTGATATTTCGATCAGAAACATCATAATCATAGTGCGTCATCATCATACTCTGATATTTAGATTAGTACGTCATCATCATCATACTTTGATATTTCGATGAGTATGTCATCATCATCATACTCTGATCTTTTGATCAGTATGTCATCGTCATACTCTGATCTCTCGATTAGTACGTCATCATCATCATACTCTGATCTTTCGATTAGTATGGCATCATCATCATCAACAACAACTTGCAAACCACAACTCAAAGACAAAAAGTCTTTGGATCACTTTTGGACTTAAAGTCCAAGGATGATACAATCCCACCACATTCTCAACAACCAAAGTTACCGGATTGATTACGGGAGAATCAGTCCCTATCACTTTAGGACGAAGTCCAAGGATGATTCAATCCTACCACATTCTCGAGGATTGAAGCCACCGGATTGATTACGGGAGAATTAGTCCCTATCACTTTAGGACTATGTCCAAGGACGATGCAATCCTACCACATTTTCAAGGACCGAAGCCACCTGATTGATTACGGGAGAATCAGTCCCTATCACTTTAGGAATATGTCCAAGGATGATGCAATCCTACCACATTCTCGAGGACCAAAGCCACCCGATTGATTACGGGAGAATAATTCCCTATCACTTTAGGACTATGTCCAAGGATGATGCAATCCCACCACATTCTCTAGGACCGAAGCCACTGGATTGATTACGGGAGAATCAGTCCCTATCACTTTAGGACGATGTCCAAGGATGATGCAATCCTACCGCATTCTCGAGGACTGAGGTCACTAGATCTATTATGGACAGATGTCCCAGGATGATACAATCCCTCTTCATTCTCGAAGACCAAGGTCTCCAGATCACTTTAGGGCAAGTGCCCAAGGATGATACAATCCCATCACGTTCTCGAGGACCAAGGTCACTGGATCTATTATGGATAGATGTCCCAGGATGATACAATCCCTCTTCATTCTTGAAGACAGAGGTCTTCGTATCACTTTAGGGAAAGTGCCCAAGGATGATACAATCCCATCACATTCTCGAGGACGGAGGTCACCGGATCTATTATGGATAGATGTCCCAGGATGATACAATCCCTCTTCATTCTCGAAGACCGAGGTCTTCGGATCAATTTAGGGCAAGTGCCCAAGGATGATACAATCCCATCACGTTCTTGAGGACCGAGGTCACCGGATATATTATGGACAGATGTACCGGGATGATACAATGCCTCTTCATTCTCGAAGACCAAGGTCTCTGGGTCACTTTAGGGAAAGTTCCCAGGGATGATACAATCCCACTACAATCATCACTACTCCCCCTTTTGAGGAAGGTCATTTTGAACAACACCAAGCTTGTCCTGAAGGTGTTCAAACTTTACTTGAGACAGAGGCTTCATCAGTAGATCATCATCCAAACCATCATCATCTACATATTCAGTATGTGAATACTGAACTATCACCATATATATCTCCAGTATGTGAATACTGAAAGCATCATCATCTATATCTTCAGTATAGAAATACTGAAAGCACCATCATCTCTATATTCAGTATAGAAATACGAAATCACCATCATTTGCATCTACAGTATGTAAATACTGAAACATCATCATCTGCATCTTATCTCGTATGTAGAAATACCGGATTTCTATGTGTTGCGACGAAACACGGGGTTCTCTATCATCACGACTCTGGTTATCACATAGAATCATTGTAGTATCCATATTTAGGTCAAAGAGACCTGATATCATCTTCCAAATCCATATGGCTTCACAACTTAGCAGAGAAATCTGCTATGTATTCTGCTTCAGTCGTGCTAAGAGAAACACTGGACTGTTTCCTACTAAACCATGAATTCATAGCACATCCCAGACTGTAACATCCACCTGAAGTGCTTTTTCTGTCTGAGATACTTCCAGCCCAATCTGCATCTGTGTAGCCATACAATCTATACTCATGGCTACCATCATAGTATAGACCAAATTCTATAGTCCCTTTCAGAGATCTCATCACATGTTTTGCAGCTACTAAGTGAACCCGTCTTGGTTGAACAAGAAATTGACTCAAGGTGTTCATAGCAAAACAAATGTCTAGTCTGATATTTGTTAAGTACATCAATGACCCAATGATCTGTCTATAATGAGTCGCATACACTAACTCTGATGAGTCATCGGCTAACAGCTTCAGGTTGGAATCCATAGGAGTAGCCATGGCTTTGCATTCCAACATATTGAATCTCTTCAATATCTCTACCGCATACTTTCGCTGGTTGAGAAAGATTCCTTCTGAACTTTGCCATACTTCCATACCTAGGAAACAATGCATTAACCCAAGGTCTTTCATCTCAAATTCTTGTGCTAGTTTCTTCTTGCTTTCTACAATCTGTTTCTCATTCCCTATCAAGAATAAGTCATCCACATATAGTATGACAGGTTCATCTTATACAACCTTGTAGTAAAGGTTAGGATTGACTTTACTCTTGGCAAATCCCATGCTCGTCAAGAAACTATCTATTCTTCCATACCAAGCTTTGGGAGCTTGCTTTAGGCCATAGAGGGCCTTCTTCATCTTGCATATGTGAGTCCATCTGTCTTCAACTTCAAATCCTTATGACTATTCGATGTAAAACTCTTCCCTAATCATACCATTAAGGAAGGCTTGTCTGTACTTCATCATGGAAGCAACTACCATCATGGTTCTCAAGGAAGTGTACCTTGCTTCTTGGAGTAAGTGTCTCTTTAGAATTAATTCCCTCTTTCTTATAGAAACCTCTAGCCACAATTCTTTCCTTTCTTCTATCAACAACATATTTTATCTTGCAAATCTATTTGTAAGATACCACATTCTTGCTTTCTGGTTTGAGTACTATATCCCAAACATCATTCTAGTATTCTTTCATCATAACATCTTCCATGAGTTTGGCTTGTTAGGTCATCAACATATCCTAGTCTTCTGCATTCAACCTTGAAGGTTGGAACCCACTTTACTCTTGGTAAAGTCTCGATCCATCAGGAAGCTGTCCATCATGTCATACCATGTCGAAATCAAATATCTTCTATAGTCACTCCCCTTGAAGTGTAGTATCATATTCCCTCTTCATTCTATACAGGTAGTTCTATGCTTGATATATACTTCTAGTAGGTCTGGTCAATAGAGTATGTTATGTCATAGTCTATTCTTTCAGAGGCAAATCATGAACCTTGCTTTGTACACTTGTTCTTGTAGATCCATAGATAATATGTACTTCCCTTTATGTCTTGAAATCATATTTTATACATCATTCCCCATGATCAACGGTTATTCTTTGATCATAGATTCTTTCATAGCATTCTTTTCTTCATCTTGAGTTATCTATTGTACCCATGGTGGTCTTCATCCTTCAAGGTGGATCTACCGCTCTCTGAAGCTCTTTCTTTCGTCATGGTGTCTCTGACCCTGGGAGCTTCAGATTCATGTTTATTGGATTGAATCTTGAATTGTCATCACTTGTTCTTCGGAACAAGTCTCATCCTTCTTTTCTTGTAGGAGGTTGTACAGGACCTTTCCTACAATTCAAATGCACCAATTGCATGGTTAGAACTATTTCATAATATGCATAACGACAAATTCTTATGCATCATGCAACTATTTAGTCAATACAACATTCATCCATATCTCACATAAACTTTCTAGATGCCTTCCATTTCTACCATGACATCACTGATATTGTGCACTAATCCAGTATGTCAGCAAAGAGGTTTCATTCTAGATAAGTAGCAATGGAGAGATGTATAGCGCCATGAGCTACTTACCCATCACATGCATATTAGTAGTATACTGTCATTAAAGCAAATAGTCTATCATGCATAACACATCAACTAAATATAATCAAATGCATAACAAAACAATATCATGCAATGGAAATTGAATACTTATCTTTTATTCGTTTTGTGGGTAGACTCCTTCTTGATCCTTCCACTTCATCATCTTCTTCATTCATGTCATCATCATTTCTTATCCAAATGATAAGATGGATAAGAGGTTCTTCAAGAATTGAGTTCTTCACATTCCTCGTCACTTGAGGGATCTTCTTTGAATGGAGAGAGCTTGATCTTTAATTGCTCCCATCTTCTTCTTCTTAGAGTTAGCTGAAAGTAATCACTTCCTTCTGGTACACATTCCTCGCATGAATTAATCCCATGATCCTGGGAGGCCATTCAAGGTGGCTATCACCACTTCTGCATTCTCCACTTCTTCTTCTACCGCTTCAAGTTGTTCTGCATTATGGATTTTCACATTCTTCAACTATTTTCTCAAATCCATCTTATGATTTAAGTTCTTATATTCAAACATATTCGGTGTCTTTAGGGAAGACACTCGTGGCACAAGTTGATTCGTGATTGAATCAACAATGATCTTCTTGGCCTTGATCAAGTTCTTCTTGTGTAAGGCTTTGAGCCTCATCTCCGTATGGAACTGGAACCTCTCTACTCATGTAGGTGTCCAATTGATTTTCTTCAGAGAGATCAAATACTTCCATGATTGGAAGTTTTCAACTTTAACAAGCTTATCATCAAGCTGATGTGATAGATCACTTTGAAATGAGAACCTCAAATGCAAATAGCAAAAGATTAGATCTTACCGATTTGAGGTGTCTGTCCTGCTTCCGGAGCTGGCTGATTTAGGGTTTGTCAGAGAAACCCTAATTTTAAAAACTTGGAATCTTTCAGATATTATTGGATAGAAATATATATCTCTTCAAATGGAGCTGTCCAATGTACTCCTTTTCTGAAAAAAGTGGAGGGAAGCTCCCGGAACAAGAAGCCCTAGTTTTCTGATTTCTTCTGCAGAAATGCTTGTTACTGTTTCTATGATATCTCCGCAATCGCTACTCCTATATGTCTGAAATTTATCCCTGAGGTAGAATCACATGTACTGGATCCAACACCATAGGTGTAATCATAATTGGTTTCACAAATTGGGATTTATGATCCTTTTCCCAAGGTGACCTGTTACAGGACTGTTCAGAACAACAAAGTTGTGCAGCCTTCCACGTGTCACTGTTTCATCTTCTGGTTCTGAAATTAGGACCACAAAAATTAAAGTCTGTGATATTTCTAGAACATCTTTAGGAATTCAATTTGGACCTCTGTAGCCCAATCCATAGCAATTTTCCCCAAGTGTCCTATTTAGGGATGAATTCTGGAAGAGGCTGGAACCCTAACTTGGAGGGATCATATCTCCCAGAATATAGAGAATATGAGGCTTAATTTAGGAGACAATGTACATCAAGATTTTATATTCAGCATCTGCTTTTTTCAGCTCTTGAACCTTCGCCAATACCAGGATATAGCGTATGTACCAAAACTTAGCAGTTTTAGTATTTAGGGTTTTTCTAGCTCGGGGTCAAACTAGGGTTTGACTTTCCCGGAGTTTCACCCAACCAAAAATCTTGATCCAGGTCTCTAAAATTAGATTTTGATGAGGATATAAATCCTATTCTAGGCTCACTAAAAAATTTCTCTTCAGCAAGAAGCCCTAATTTCTTCCAGGAAGAGAGAGAGGGTTATTTTGCCTTGTGAAAGCTGTCCTATTCAGGGTGGCTCTGATACCATGTCAAATTTTTATATGCTAAGCTAGAACATCAGTATTTAATTTGATTTTCATAAATAAAGCATATAAACAAGATCATTGAAAGAAACAGTATCAAAAGGACAACACAAATTTATCCTGGGAAAACCCTAAAGGGAAAAACCCAGCAAAAGCTTCCTCAATATAGATGTCCCAAAAAGATAAAAGATAAAACCAACAAGGAGATCAAAGCCTGATCCTCCTCCTTCTCTAGCTACTTCTCTTCTCCACTAATGTGCTACACAAGTGAGTGTGTGTGTGTGTTCCAAATGAGGAGCACTAAACCTCTATTTATATTCATCCGTTCACTTAAGTTAACTCATTTGACATGTAGGCTCGAGTTAAATCATGTAGGCTTGAGTTACACATGTAGGCTCAAGTAACCACACTGGGGTGCTGATGACCCACCTTTACAATTAGAGGGGACTACCTCATGACTCTTATTAGTTCTTTTGATTAGGAGCATTGGGGTACAATGTAATACAAGTGGTTCTCACGGTAGGACCATCGGGGACCACAAAAAGATACATATAGAATATTCTTCGAAGTTACAATATTTCAACACTAACCATCCGACAAGCGAGTAGTTGGTCACTCTGACTGCTGATGCCATGGAAGACAACGTTCTGATCATTGACACATATTAGTTTTGGCATCGCTGATGCGGATCAGAATCCTAGACAAATACAGACCTGAAACACCGAAAAAAGATAGATGAATAGGACACTGATGAGCAGCGGAGAAAAATTAGATGTTTTGGCCGCCAAAACGCCGAAAAATTAGTTGGAAAGAGGTCCAATTGGGAAAAAGGAATTTTTGGTGTTTTCAAGTGGGATTTTTCAAAGATTTCAGTAGTTTTTAGTGAAATTCTCAGTGGATTTTTCAGCAGTTTCAGGGATGAAAAGGAAGAAAATACCAGGGGGCTGAAGTTGACATTTCAGACCAGAATACATTTGGTAAAAAGCATCATTTTTGAAGTGGTGTGGTTTTCACACCTAAGGTTAGAATGAAACATGTGGATAGGTGTTGGGAAGCTTATCCAAATGGGAACAAGGGCGAGTCACCAGAATTTCAATGCGAAGTAGTAAAGCGCTAGTGATTGCTTGAAAAAGAAATGTGATGTTGTCAATATGGACGATTATCTGGGAATTGCATGCCTAGAGGTAGCCACTAATGATAATTATTGCATTGGTGTTGGAATTAGTGGAAAAACCAATGACAACATGGACATGGATGAATATGTTGTTGATGCTGACGAATGTGACTAGCAACCCTATGGAGAAAGGGATAAGGAAACAAGTCCAGAATCAAAATTTGGTGAGCAAATTCTGCAATCTCCTGCAAAGGACTAACCAAAATGGTAATGTCAAGGGTGTAAGTAGGAGCCATGAAGGTAAGGGTTTGATTATGACAAATTGTATGGAGTGGTAAAGGTAAGAGGTCTCATATCATGTGGGTATTTTAATTTTATATTGCATTCATATGGAAAGGTGTCATGCCTGTATTATGTTGTTATGAGCTTAGTAGCCCAAGGAAAGTAAGCACTGATGATCTTGATTGTAGTCATGCATCCTATATGAAGTAGTCATGGTTAGTCCATTCATGGTATGTTTGAATGCATAGTATTCCTGAATCAATGCAAGGTAGCATTGAGTGGATATGCATTAAAAGATTTTATAAATCTTGTAGTTATGCATTGAATGGATGCATATGAAGGGTGTGAGTAACTGATTACGTAAGTATGAGTGAAAATGTTGTGATTTGTTGCATAGATGCATTGAGATAGTGCATGTGATATTATGAATAACTAATGGCTGAAATGATGAATTGATGACAATTCTGGAACCACTTCAAGAGCTGTTATGAATATAAGATAGTAAGTGAATGAAGAGGGTAGTCATGATCAATTGGCTACCGGAAATGCTCTATGGAAGAGCAAGGTGGTACAAATGATACACTTGTGAAGTAAGAAGTATCTAAACCTTTCATTTAAATTACATAAATGAGGGGATTGTACCCTGTAATTTAAAGTATGATAATCATTGCGTGAAGTAAATGAGTTTTGGGAGTATTGATGTGATTAACAGCTGGAAGTATTTGAATTTTATAAATTCTGAAAATGCTTCAGTGATAGTTGCAGCAATAAAAATGTTATATGCATCCAGACTTACCAAGTGTTTGGCTAATTGAAGTTCAGGTTTCAGGTAGATTTTTTGGAGCATGGAAATGAGAGTAAGACCATGAAAAATGCCGGAATCCACCATGTGAAAGAGCCAAACCTTATGAGAAGAGTCTCATGGTTGTGAAAATAGTTTGTATGCATAATGGGTTGTTAAATTTGAATTTGTGAATTTCGGATTTAAGAAATTGTTGACAACTACTAATCACTATTGGCTTGCGTAAGACTGCATCAGGAGGACGCATTGTAAGTGGGTGTTCATTTTATGCTAGTAAGCATAAAATTATAATGGGAATAATAGTGCTACTTACAAGAGAGCCACAAATAAGGATCACCTCATTGCCAAGTGAATCAACTTCTGTAGTAAACAAAATTGCAAATTCCTATTGAACATAATTACTAATGTCATTGCTTGGTTATGGAACAATCAATTTGGATTGTATTATCAGACAATGATTGGCTATTTGGATACTTGATGAATGTGCCAGGGGCACACATTGCAGGAAGATCATGTGTGATGACTTGTAGGAGCCAAACTTGATGGGGAGGTTTTCCCTTATCTTGGAAATGGGTTTCGGGTGAAACTCCATGGGACATTCTGGAAATGTCTCATCTACACTACATGTTTGGTAAGAAACATGAGTGAGATGGTATAGATTATGTCGGTAAGACATGTGTGGATATGAAATGTAAAAAGGAGTTGGGATGGCAAACCGAGGGACTATCAATTCAGAGAAGGGAGCCCCCATTCCTTCTTCACGAAGGAATACTTCCATGACAAATGGATAAGTGTTCTGTGACCCTAGCTAAGAATATGCATTTCAAATTATTAAAATTCCATATGCAGAACATGTTTTGATTTTATTTCCATGATAACTGATTGCTTGAGTATGAATAGGGCCTACATGGCACACATCGGAAAAGGGTGCACACTTTTTCGATGTCGAATCATGGCAGGGTTTTCAATATTGATTACACCCTAGGGAGTGGATGCATTCCTGGTGTCTCAATACTCGATAGTGAATGATGTGAAATGTGATTACAGTTTTAGAGCAATAATGCTAATGGTTTTGATTATATTGCTTGTGTTGTCAGGATAAACAGATGTAGTCTGGTGTTGTACACTAAATGGACAATGGCTTGGGCTCATCCTACCTTCTACTAAATAGCACCGAGAAGGGAGTGGTTTCTTGTGTGATATGGGGTAGTGGAATTAAAGCTCACTGCTGGAAATGAAACCTGGAAATGGTCATTTATTGTTGATATAAGTGCATGTGTTATTTTTGATGGCCTGATAAATCCAATGGTGTTGGATTGGGTGATGATTGGTTGTTGATATAAGTGCATTGTTGAAATAAGTGTATTGCTGATATAAGTGCAGGCGATTTGTTGACGGTCTGATAAACCCAACTAAAGGTTGGCTTGACTGTTCCTGATATATATCTATAAAAGGATGTTGTGAAGAAGCATTAGAGGAAATTTCAACTCAAAATGGGCCTCCTAAAATGAACTAATAAAATAATAGTTAAAATAATAAAATAATATTTATTAATTTTGGAGGAAGAAAAGAAAAAAAACTACTTTTTTGTTTGTATTTTTGACATATATCCCTGTGTTTTTACTCAAATTTCGATCAAGAGAGCTCATTGGATGCAGAATTAAATTCCACATCCAACGAGTACCCACTCGGCATACTTTTGACAGACCCCACTACCCCAAAAAACAAGAAATACCTGAAAAAATGGAATGATGATGTCATCATTTCATTTTTTCAGGTATTTCTTGATTTTGGGGTAGCGGGGTCCATCAAAAGTATGCCGAGTGGGTACTCGTTGGATGCGAAATTTAATTCCGCATCCAACGAGCTCTCCTGATCGAAATTTGAGTAAAAACACAGGGAGATATGTCAAAAATACAAACAAAAAAAGTAGTTTTTTTATGATAGCTATCCCCAAATTTATATTAAAAAAGTGTTTAAGACCTATACGGTATTTCAAATTTAAATCAATTTCATTGGCTAAAACATGATGACATGGAATTTGAATAAAATTTAAAAGGCCCATTTTGAGTTGAAATTTCCTGTAATGCCTGCGTGTTGACCTAACATCCAAGTCCATAGGCGATCCCAAGGCTTACAAAGCAAAGCAGGATCCTGTGGACCAACGAGGAAACACACAATACAGATAAGTGTTGGATTATTTTGTAATTATTACTTATGAATATACATGTGTGTATGATTTGGTTATGATGTTCTAAGCTCTTGTTTAAGAGGTAAAAGAAACCGATGGGAATAAACTAAACATGTGAATCTATTCAATGTTTGAATATAGGTATCGCTGGAAGCGAGCAATATGAAAGCATCCTATGGGTGCATGTGGACATGTTACTATCCTGAAGAGCTCAGAATGAGTAGTAATGAAAAATGTGCTAGTGAGACTATGAAGGTCCTAGCAGCCGAGACAAACCATGTGGGGAGGCTCCATGGTTGAGAGGTTTCAAATAGACCAGAGACACTAAGTGTCATGACCAAGAGGGATTGGTCCAACATTCATGGTGAAGTGAAAGAGGCTGAGAGCATGAAAACCACAATGGTGGTGTGGGTTCCAGGATGGAACAAAACAAAGAGGGGAAAAACTCTTGCTGCTCTTTCTTTCCTTTTTTATTATATATATATGCATTGTGGAAACAAAAGATTGTTGAATGCATGTATGACTAAAACTAGAATGTGTGTATTTGCTTAAAGTAAAACGTGAATGCTGGAATGGTTAATTCCCTACCCAAGAATGGACATGAATGAGCTCATGTGTCTGTTGGGAAGGCATGAAAATATGAAAGTCTCCTTGATGAGACTTGGAATGTCATGCCAATTGGGAAATTAATTGATTGATTTTAATGCCTATATTATGCTTGGTCTAACAGGATTTCAATGACGCATTTCACAGGTGAGAAAGGTGAAATCCAATGGTGCACATTGATCATTGTAACAGACCAAAAGATGCTGGACTTGGCTGGAAGTCTCCTTCAAACGATTGTCAGGACCCAAGAAAATATTGGAGAGAGGCTCAAGATACAGAAAAGGCTGAATGAGATGAACCACTAGATTTTGCAAGACTCTATTGGTTTGCAAAAGGAGGTAAAAAGCCTTCTGGGGGCAATCCGTAAAGGCAAGGTAAGTGGATCAATGATGGGACATTCGTCCAAGCGATCTATTAAGAAATGGTCCAGGCATGAAGACTCAGAGGAAATTGAGCAGGTAAAGATGAAGCATCCAGTGAAATGTTGGAAATGCAGAGGACATCATTTACGCCGGGACTGCCCAATGAGGGAACATAAAGAGGGAAGTAGCCACAAAGTTCCTAGACTTGGGGATAAGCCGAAAGTTGAGAACCAGATGGAGAAGCTCATGGAAGCCGAGGGGCTTGGCCCTGAAATTTCAAAGTAAATAATTGAACATGGGACAGATCTGCAAATTTTGAATGTGCAAATTGTATATGTTTTCCTATGTATTGGAGCACCGATGACGGTGTTATTCCAAGGGGGAGGGGATTGTAATGTCCTGGTTTTGACCCCATTTTCATTAAAGGTACATGATGTATATATTGTAATTAATTGTGGTGTGGAGCTAAAGGAAAAATCCCACCATCGATTCAGCTGTGTTATATTTCGACAATAGGGATTATTGCTGATGGTATATCATGTTATCTGGCACATTATAGTTTTGGCATCATGTAAATATGCACATCAATTAAAATAAACCTACATCTAGCTACGACGGTGCAACGTTAAATGAAAAGGGCATGATTCCTAAGGTTAAGGGGGGGGGGGGGGGTTGTTTAAACCGTGGGAGCCATTGGGAGTTTTCCATGTGTCGACCACCCACTAAAATTCTGTTGTTCAATTAGTTGGGAGTAGTTATGGCTAGGGAGTGGTGGGTGGCATGACTGCCAGTCTTTGCCCCATGTACACTCCACCATCAAGCTCACTCTTCCTCACACGGAGGGAAGAGGGATGGTCACCACTCTCCCACTCTTCCACTCACGGTTTTGGTCTTGCTCTTGGACATGCAGGGAGGTTTTTTGCTTCCTCACATGCACACATTTTGGGGGATTTCCCATCATTTGTTCATCCACACACAGGGGAGTCGTTCTCTCTCACCTTCTCACGCACAGGAATTTTGCATTGGTTTTCCTCATGTAGGGAGCGGGAGAAATCATGGTTGTTACTCAGGATTTTTGGGTGCAGGGGCCATTCACGCTGGGGGCTGTGTGCACGTGTGTTCCATACTGATTTCATTGGTAGGTGTATGTCTCCTTGCTGATTGTGGTCATATAAGTTGCCGATTGTGGTCTACGTTTTTGTTTTCCCCTGTCCATGTTGGGAGTCTGTCTTCTTACCCATCTGTGGACTGTGTAAAGTTCCCGTTGTTTCGTTATGGGTTTGGGTTGCTTATCTTCCCTTGGTATTGGTTGCTACATGTGCCAGTATCTTGTGGGGTTGCTGCTAAGTTGTTTTGGCCATGCTAGGGCCAAGAACAACTATGAATCATCCTGCTTGACCTGAGCTGTCTTCACCTTGTCATTTGGGGTTGTCACCCTGTTGTCTTTATCTCCTCATAGAGCTATGAACTGCTTGTTTTACTACGGGTATGTAGTGGTTGGTATTTGGACTATTTAGAGTAGGATTAGAGGCTGAGTATGCTTGAAAAACCTGGTGTTGGGAGCCACTCAGATAGAGTTGGACTGCTGGCTTTCTTCTCCACAACCCTTGAAGAGTATTGGAAAGGGAAGTCAGGGCCTGAGGGATTGTGAAGCAGAGAAAGGATTGATTCCTGGTGCTGGGTGTGTGGATGTCTTAGAAGTCAGGTTATGTCTGGTGTAGGCATCCTTAGCTCTCCATTGATACCACCAGCTTAGCATTTAACATTTCCTAGCTCCTTGATGGCTTGATAAACCCTACTATGTGGGCTTGGATGATTTGTGTACCTTGGCTATGTGTAAGCCTGCTTTGACCCTTACTCCTTGAGGAATCATTCCCAGCTCGGGGGTGGCAGTGTTGCTGAGAGATTGATGAGCACACTGGCCTATGGTTGGGTGGAACGTTGCAGCAACGTAGCTGGTTGTGGGTCGAGAGATTTATAAGATAAGAATTCTTGTCCATTTTGCTTCTACATTTACATTTACTGTCTAGTGTCTAATAAATCATAATGATGAACATGTTGATGTTGGATTGTATATGTTTGCTTCCACTGTATGTTGAGTAACTATGCATCCTTGTATGTTTTGTGCATATTAGCATGGTTTATGTTCTAAGCATCTTATATCATCATTATATGTATCTTCATCTTCATGGGGCTATTTGCCCAAAGGTTTTTGTTTGTTTGGTAGCGTCCTCTGCACCGGTCAGAGGGTCGGGGACGTTAGAAGTTCCTCCATGAGATGAGGAAACTTCTGCTAAACTTGGTCCCTGGTGAAGGAGTTGGCCTGCTTTGACAACTTGATATAGTTGGATCTTTTGCTGGTGGGTGTTCTTGATCTGTGTGTTGATAATCCAATCAGTTGTTGCTTGTTCCATGCAATCAGGGTTTAACTCTGTCGGTGTGAGTTTTTTTGCCATGTCTAATGTGTCTAGTAGAGGTGGAAAGTAGGTCCAAAGGTGGTCCACATTGAACACTGGGTGCAGACCAAGGAATGGTGGAATACTGAGCTCGAAGGCGTTGTCCCTGACAACTTTGGTGATGGTGTATGGCCCATATCAGAGCAGGCGAATCTTGTGGTGGGGTCCAATGAGGCGCTCCTTCGGTAAATGTAGCCACACTTTGTCATCCACCTGGAATTTGTGTTGCACCTGATTCTTATCATGTTGCTGCTTGTACTTAGCATGGGACCTGTCCAATATGTCATGAACCTATTGGTGAATGTGCTCAATGCGCTCAATGAAGCTGTTTGCCTTGGAAACTTCAGACTGGATATGAGTTGAATCATCCTCAGTAGCTGCAAATGGCATCGCTACGTCAATGGGACATAGCGGTTGGAATCCCAAGCCCACCTCAAAGGGGCTGTGGTTGGTTGAGCTGTGGAGGGCCTGATTATAGCTATGTTGTACAAAGGGGAGGATTTCATCCCATGTGAGTGGATGCTTTGAGTTGTACATGTGCAAAATGTGTACGATCATCCTATTGATGACCTCTGTTTGGCCATCAGTCTGGGGATGGAAAGCTGTGGAATTTGTGAGCTTGGTGTCTAGCATTGACCATAGGCTAGACCAGAATGTACTAAGGAACCTGCTATCCTTGTCTGAGATTATAAACTATGGGATCCCAAAGTGTACCCACACTTCTTCAAAGAAGAGTTTAGCAGTGGCTTTTGTTGTGATATTCTTCTTGCAGGCCGCCATTATGGCGATCTTTGAGAATCTATCAACAACCACAAACACACAATCATTGTCGTGCTTAGTAGAAGGAAGGCCCAACATGCAATGCATGGAGATGGATTCCCAAGGTTGACTAGGGGTAGGAAACAGAGTATAGAGGCCTTGATTCTTGATGGATGGTTTGGTAATGTCCTAGGTAGTGCAGGATCGGATGTACTTCTTGACATCTTGTCGAAGGTTCGACCAATAGAAATACTTCTGTAGTACTGCCATTGTTTTCTCAACCCCAAAATTCCCAGCGATCTGATTGTAGTGCGCTTCCCAAATCATGTTGGCATGCTTGCTTGAAGGAACACAAAGGTGTCCCATGTGACATAGTAGTACATCCTAGAGGTGAAATTTTGGAACTTGGTTTCCCTCCAAGAGTGTCTGGTGTGTGTGGCTGAATTCTAGATCACTCTTGTAGAGAAGCAGCCAATAAGAAGTCTTGTGCCCACAAGAGTTGAGCATGGTGGTTATCGCCATGATCGGTGGTCAGCTGAGGCAGTCTGCAACATTATTGATGCTTCCCTTCTTGTATTTTATGTTCAAATGAAACCGTTGTAGATATGTGGACCACTTCTGATGGCGATCATTCTGTAACTTTCCTTGTGTCTGCATGAACTGTAGGGGTCGGTGGTCTATGTGGATGATTGTTTCCTTCCCCAAAATGAAATGCTTCCATTGTCAACAAGCCTGTACAATGGAATACATCTCTTTGTCATAAGTGGTATATTTGCAGACTGTGTCAGACAGTGTTTCACTGTGATATGCCACTGGATTCCCTTGTTGAGTAAGGACTTCCCCCCCAATAGCATAGTTAGAGGCATCTGTCTTGATCTCAAATGGTTGTTGCAAGTCTGGTAATGTGAGCACTGGGGCACAATAGAGGTGATGTTTCAATTTTTCAAATTCCTTCTACTGAGTTTTTGACCAAAATAATTTTACTTTTGCTCCTCCCTTGGTGACTGACCCAAAAAGCTGTAAAGCTCTATTAGAGTAGTTGGGGCTGGCCAATCCCGAATGACTTGGATATTGGTTGTATCCACATGTACCCC
Organism: Pseudotsuga menziesii; assembly: GCA_001517045.1. Lineage (NCBI taxonomy): Eukaryota > Viridiplantae > Streptophyta > Pinopsida > Pinales > Pinaceae > Pseudotsuga > Pseudotsuga menziesii. The sequence goes on along the minus strand of LPNX010267881.1, from coordinate 364,351 downwards.
ACAGTCATCAATAATGTATCCCAGATACTGAACCTGGTTCATGCCAAAAGTGCACTTGTCCAAATTGGCACACAACTTGTGCTGCCGCAATGTTTAGAGGACCTGTCGGATGTGGTGGAGGTGCTCTTCCCAAGTCTGGCTGAAGATCAGGATGTCATCCAAGTATACTACTAAAAATGAGTTGGTGAATGGCTGCAAGGTGTCATCCATCAGTCTCATGAAGGTTGCAGGAGAATTTGTTAGCCCAAAAGGCATGACCAACCATTCGAAAAGGCCCTCCTTGGCTTTGAATACAATATTCCACACATCGGTTAGTTTGATCGGTACCTGGTGATACCTGGACTTTAAGTTGATATTGATAAAATATTTTTCCTCTTTAATCTGGTCCAGGAGGTCATCAATCCGTGGGATCGGGTACCTATTCTAGATAGTGATCTTGTTCAGCGCCCGATAGTTAATACAGAGTCTCCAAGTCCCATCCTTCTTCTGTACCAACACGATCAGGCTCCCATAGGGCAATGAACTTGGATGGATGTGACCCTTCTGTAGCAGCTCCTAAATTTTCCTCTTGATTTCATCATTCTCTAGAATAGAGCATCGATATATCAGTCCATTGGGTAGTGGCACACCTAGGGTCAGATCGATGGGGTGCTTGACCTGACAGTGGAGAGGCACCCCAGTGGGTGAGGTGAATATGTCCCGGTACTCCTCCATGACCTTTTCCATTTGTTTTTGTTGTACGGAGGGGCCCTGTCTAGAGGTCATGGCCATGATATTATTCTTTCCCTAAGGGAATATCATCAAGAAAACAAACTTCCCTATTTTGGAATTGAGCTTACTACATTGTTTTGCAGTAACCAAAGAGATAGTGATAGGAGGTGGTACCTATGGTATCCTATACAAATTATTTCCCAACGTAATAATAACAGCGTGAGGACGAGACTCATACATAGCATGTTGCTTCCTATGGTTGACCTAATAATACATCACAAACATCAAGAGGAGAAATATCACATAATACCTCATTGATGAAGGGCTTGATGCTGTAGGGAAGGCGACACTGTTGGCTGACGCAGAGATCCTGTCCTTGGTGAAGCCACCCGATGGTGTAGGACTGCGGGTGTGATGTGGTCGGAAAACCCAACTGCTTCATGACCTCTGCTGAAATCAGGTTCTTCTGGCTCCCACTATCAATAATGAACTGTAGTGGGGAACCCTTTACCCACATCTGGTAGTGGAAAAGACACTCCTCCTCCTCTGAATCTTCTGGTTCTTCCTTTTGGATCTTCGCGGTAGCAACGATGGCATTGGGATTTGCATCGATAATATTCTTCCCTCTATCATTCCCCTTCTTGGGTTTTGATTCAGTATCAGAGTATGCATCTGATTCAGAAGCCTTTATCTCGGCCACCAGTGACTGCTTAGCCTGACACTCACTTGTGTTGTGAGTGGGGCTCTTATGGAACTCGCACCACTTTCCCGCTTCCTTCTTCGGCTTTGCAGTGTTGGTATTTGCTTGAGGCTTTGGAAAGTTTTATTGATTCACCATGCCTTGGCTGTGTCCTTGGTTCTACAGTTTGGGGGAACCTTTCCCTTGCTTTTGATACGCAGATCCAAAGTCTCGCTTCTTTTGTTTGAATTTTTTCTCAATTTTGGCAGCATACTGGTATGCTGTACTAAGTGAGGAGATGTCGAGGAACTCCATTTCCTCCTGAATGTATCTGTGTAGAAAACTGCGATACTTTAGCACCAAATGTTTCTATGAATATTTGATACCCAACTTGGTGCACAGGGCATGGAACATATTCGTCAGCTCATGCACATTTTAATCTCTTTGCTGCCGCAACGTAGTCCATTGTATGTACTTGTCCTCATAGCTCCCCACCGGATAATATTGTCCCTTTATGGCATTTTGGAAAGAATTCAAAGTGGGTATGACCGAGAATAGAGAGGGTTCCTCCTCGTCGTTTCTCTCACAGTAGGTTTCCCACCAGTCCTTGACATGGGGGGTGACTTTGAGTAGAGAAAAAGTAATCTTTTCTCGGTCAGAAAAGTCATGAACCGATAAATATCCTTTTAATAGATTCAACCATATATCTACGGTGTCTGCATCTATTCGGCCATCAAATATGGGAATGTTGAAGTTTACTTGTACCTTAAAAGGGGTTGCGCCTCTAGAGTGGCTGCTAAATGCATATGCACCACCAGTGGGAAGTCGTTGAAGGATCTGGGCGAATTTATCCATCATCACGTTCCTTTGTTTTTCAAGGGCCTCCTTGAGCAAAATTTTGATAGGATATTCTGCACCCTCATCTTTCTTTTCGTCCCCCATGGGTGGCCATTGGGATTTGCGAGGCTGATCTTGCAAAGGTTCAACCAGATCGAGCCCTAACTCTTTATACCCTGCCCTTGTTGGGGACATGCAAAGAAGGATCAAGAAAGAGAAGATTGCTCTGATACCATTGATTTGGATTTATGCAGGAACGCAACAGGATACACAAATAACCATAGAAACAAATATGCAGCAGAAATAACACTTCATTTCATTAATCAATAACTAAAACTTGTTTACATGCAAAATGGAAATAAACTAGCTAGAGTGCCGGTAACTTATCTCTAAGAAGAGATGTGGCGGCTACATGCCTTTGAACTCTATGTTATAATCAAGCTCAAAGGCCTATATATTATTGATAAACAATGGAAACCCTACACATCCAAAAACCTAACCTTAGGAGGTGAAACGCCAGAATGTGGGCCCCGTTGGGTAATTTGGTACATCAATTTCCGGGGGTTGTAACTTTATCATACTACCTCCGTTTGATGCGCATGATACATCGTTAGAAAGATATGCTTAAGGACTATGTTAAGTCAGGAACTTGTTTCTTCAAATTTTATGTTTTGATTGTTATTTTTATTCTAAGTTTGCTTATTTGCTTAAGTTTGATCTTTTATTTTCTTTGGAAATTTTTTGGTTTTGAGTGAAATTTTCAAGTTTTGCCTTTAGGTTCTTATTATGTTTCTTTCCTTAGGTCCTGAAGGGTTTTTTAGGACATTATATGGATTAATTAGTTCACAAAAAACATCATGATCATAGTTTATCACTTAAAGTTCATTCAAAGTGGAAATAATGATTAAAACAACGCCAAAATTGAATTTAAATTATTCTTGTAGCACAACTGCCAAAATTTTACACAGCGGCGCTACAAGAATATCGCGCGTGCCGAAATCGCTGGTTTTTAATCAAATTTCTCCCACGATTTTGGTTTTTTGATGACTAATCACATGCTTAAAGGCTTTTGATACGTGTTTCTTCAGTAATGATCATGCAAATAGGTGTGTTTTACAACATGAAGGAGATCGTGGCAAATCATTAGTTAGAGTTGGGAAAATTGTGATAGGTAGACAAGCGAGCCTAGTTTGAAGTGAAAGGAGTTCTCCATACATGCATTACGGAACTAGAGAATAAGTGGAGCGAGGAAATTTTCCCAAAATCCGGAAGTTGCAGTTACAAAGGGGAATTAGGGCTTTCACAGTTACAGAGAAGATTTAGGGCTTTCTCGTTTCGCCAGCTGGAAGCAAATTGGACACCCAAAGACACTTGTATAGTTAAATTTGACAATCAAACAGCTCAAGGATTGATTTTAAGTGTCTGCAACAAGACAGGAATAAGGTATTCCGTGTTAACCTAAAAGTGGCAGCTAAATTGGGGGTTTCTTCTTTAAAGCTTGTTATGATAAAATTGATTGAGGAAAGCTGTAATTTATGCTGTTAACAAACTCCCTATGATCATATATCAATATAAAAGGGTTTTGGAATGCTTTGACAAGTGATAAGTTGGAAAATAGCTATTTCATTGAACAATTACCCTGTCAAGACCTGAAAATGTGGTAAGGTGAAGCTCTGTTAAATTTGTGGCGACCATGGTTTCACAGATTTAGTTGTTACCTGTAAACAATGCTATGAAGGAGCTGAGCATGTGAATTGCATGAAGACCTAGTCTGATTAGGTGTTTGAAACTGATTGGTTTTGGTGTTAAATACAAGTCAGAGTAGAAAGTGAGCAGACATAGGATTGCTCTCATATCTTTTCATCAACTAGATAAAAAAATGACAAGTTGATCTAAGAAGCAGGAATTTGGGAGCACTGATGCAAAATATTTTTGCAAAAGAGATAGCTCATATGTGACATTAAAAAGAGCCAAGTGTACTATTTGAGCAGAACCATAACACACAGATGTTGTCATGCATTCTAGAGATGCTCTAACATCTAAATGAACAGCTTGGATGATAGTTAGTTTTAGCAACAGTTTTATTGGAGAGTTTTTGGCACTCTATTGACCTAATTACTTAATATTAGTGAAAAAATTTTCCTTCATCGAAAACAGAAGCTGACTGTTAAAACTTCAGAAGCTTGAGAAGAAAAAAGAGCTGTTAGGTCATTCAGAGGGCTTTAAAATTACACAGGTTTCAGTCATTGAAAGCAGATGGGAAAAAGTGGCAAAACAAATAGGGCTGAGCCCACTGAGTTGGAATGGATTGACCAATTTCCTCGTTGTGCAAAGCTATTTCAGAATGCTGGTTGGTTGGATTTTTTCAAGAAGATTGATAGCTATAACATTGAGGTGTCTTATAAGTTTGCCCAATGCTATAACCAGGACATGGTGGTATTTGATACTCTAAAGTTTAAGTTGAGTGTGGAGCTAGTTGCTGAAGCTACATGAGTCAGAAATGAAGGTGAAATGTGGTTCAAGAAGCTGCCTTTCACCTTTAATTCCCAAAGGTACCTTTTACCTGGAATTACTCCAAACTGGAGCAAAGGAATACTAATCCAGAATTTCAGAGATGAGTGGGTGGAGCCCATTAAAGTCCTACAAAGTTATATCACCTATGAGGGGAGATATGCCTATGTCTTCAAATATCATGTTAGGTTCTTACAGCATCTGGTTGGTGAATCCAGAATGAGTATTCCTTTCTTTTTGTTTAAAAGTTTGCAGAAGATGTCAAGTAGAGTTAAGGGGCATCAGGATCACACTACACAGTCTATTTTTCATCATGGTTTGATCAAATTGATTATCAGTACTGCCCTGCAAAGAGAGGGAAAAACATGGAATTTTTTCCTCTTTTGGTCTGGTTTTCAAATTAAGCAGGAAGAGTAGCAAACCAAAAAACATGTAGACAAAGGGAAAACCCTAGTGAGGAAACTAGGTCAGAAAATCAAGTCTGAAGATAAAAAAGAAGTTAAACTTGAAGAAGTACTAGAGCCCTCAAATGCAGACTATGAACATCAGCAGTCTTCAGATGATAATAAAGCCAAAATTTCACTATTTACAGAAAAGGAAGATCAGCCTGTGCGAGATAGAGCACCAGCATAAACTTTTATGAAGGAGGAAATTGTTATCACAAAGGAGATTGCTGTAAAGGAAGAAAACATCCAGGTCCAGCAAAGAATCCCCATCACTATTCTATTAGAGGATGAAAGATATCTTTTAGAAGAAGATGAATTTACTGTCAAAACTGATTCTAGGGTTAACACATACAGAGAATGCTGCAGTCAAGAAGATAAAACAAAGAGGTCAAATAAAAAGAAGACCAAAGTTGCAGCTATGGAGTTTGCTACAATTAAACATCAAGGTAAAAGTTTGAAGATGATGGGAGAGCTTGCCTTAACATGGATACCCAAAACTAGGCCAAGAAACAAGTTAAGGCTCAGTATGAAAAAATTGTTAAACCCTAGATTAAATGCAAAAGAGGTAACTGTACTTGATGATGATTCTTCAGATGAAAAACCAAAGATTGAAGCAGTTCTAAAAAATCTAGTTTCTCATCATACAAAGGGGGAAAAGCCATTGAAGTTAGCAGAAGAGGTTAGTCTCACCGAGACTAAGTTATCAGCAGTCTTTTTAGAGTTAAGAAGTGAAATATTAAAAGAGCAACAGAAAAAGGAGGATGAAGTCTCTCATTCTGAAGACCAGTAGTTGATAGAGGAAACAACACCTACTGAAGCAGCTAATCAAGAAAGCCGTATGGTTCATGGTGTGTCTTCAGACCCGTTTCCAGAAGATGAAGACATTTTCAGAAAACTAGATATTCCATGGCTACCCAGTGAGATGCAGGATACTACAGCAGGGAAGGTTTTTGATTCAGACAAGCAGAACCCGCAGAGAACCATCAAACAATACAAGCATCAAATGGATTACATGCAGGAAGTGAATGATGGTCTAATCCTAGCAAATAAAAGACTTAGGGAGGATTTACAAGAAGTAAATGAGCATTATCAAGAGCTTACTGCTGTGTCCAAGGAGGCCCTGAAGAGGAAGAGAAGCATGGATTTACAATGTGTTGAATTGAAGCAGACTGTCAAAGGCTTGCAGCAGCAGAATGAAGAACTTACAAGAAGGTTAGCAGATATGGAAGCTGAGCAGAAGAGAGCCAGGAAGAAGGCCTAAGATTTGGATGGAATAGCCTTACTAGATGAAGCTGCTAAAGACCTTTAAGTTTGTTAGTTAGTCAGTTACTTGTTATGTCTTTTGAGAAATATTTTAGTTAGTCAGTCTTTTGTTAAGTTTTTGGAAGAAATATTTTATTTTGTAAATTGTAATATGACAATTATCCCATCGATGACTTGGCTGAAGACAGTTAGGGTTTCAACCCTAACTGATTTTTTGAGAAATAGTATTTAGGTAGAGGAGAAAGAGAGAAAAGGGTTCTACTTTTTGGCTGGCTCAAGGAGGTCTTGGACTTGTTTATGAGTTAAGTACATAACTCTCATGTTTATTTGTTGAATAGAACTGTGAAATATATGATCTATATTTCCCTTTAGATTGTGTTTTAGCTTCATCTTTGGCTTGTTTAGCTACTTGACTGATATATTCATTGTTGGTTTATGGTTTCTTTGCTTGTAATGCTTGTCAGTTATGAATGAACTTTAAGATTATACTCTGATTGGTACATAGTGATTATATTATGCATCTTTGTTATTTATTTATGATTTAGTTCCTGCTTGACTCATGAATGTATTCCCTTTGGTCATCAGACTTTACAACCACAAAAACCTTTCAAGAAACCCTGAAACCTACTTTTGTTTAATTGAATATTTGAGATTGTGTTGGCTTGTTTCTTGATAGCCTTGGAAACAATTTCTGGCACAAATAGACTACATCCATAAAAAAAAAACATTGAGTTTGAAATGGACTCATATTTTCCCGACCATTCGATGCCGAAAAAACGTCATTTAGGGCCTCAAAACGGCTCCAGAAGTTTAGGACCCGAAAAATGCCAAAAATAGTAAATTTTTCTACAATTAAGGAAACTGGAAAACTGAAAGAAACAATAGTGGGGGTCCAAGTGGGATAGGTGGGTGGCCACCAATATCCTCCTGGATCATCATGTCAACAAGTATAAGAGGATTTTGGTCCGTTAATGGACAACAATTATGTCTCAAGATGTAAGTGACAAAGGGGTGTTGTTTGGGTTCCTATCCCCAATGTCCTAACTTAGCTACAATATTGTTTTGTCCTCAAATGAGGTTACCATGTTGGCTGTGTTAAGTTAATTTTAAGGCTATATTGGGGTCATGAACCAAGCGTTTTGATCTTTAGGGTGTGAGATGCATGCAAATGGTGTGTACAAACCCCAAAAATCCAACAACAAAGATGTAACAATATCATTGTCAAGATGCAAATAAAATGCAGATGAAAAGCAGTAAATGACAGTAACTATGCTGCAAAATAACTTGTTCGTTCAGAAATAAAATATACTTGAAGTAAATGAGCAGGAAAAGGAACTAATCAAATGTAGGAAACATACATGTGGTATCAACCATAAATATCTACTAAAAAAGTTCACAAAACATACCAAGGGGCTGCAAAGGATTAGATTTGGATAGAAATAGGTAGGGAAGGGGTTTAATTACAGATAAAGGGTTCGAAATAGGGATCTAAAGGACCAAAATAGACCGAAAAACTGTAATTCACACCTTTTGATGGAACAGGCGTGACTGGGGTCACATGGAACAGGGAAACAGTCATGATAAGAGAAGAAAAATAGTCAACGGACTCAGGTCACACAAAACAGACGATTAACTACGATAAGTTGCTCAAAACTGAGTCATAGTAGCAACCAGGGTCGCTCCAACAATTGGGATAGGCACAATTTGGTTTTCTGATTCAGGTTGCATGTATTAGGGAAAAAGGCATGACTTAGGTTGTACTTATCAGGAAAAAAGGTGCGTCTGGGTTGCAACTTTTAGACACATAGGTGCAACTCAGCCCGAACATGATTTCTTTTGAAAAACAGAGTGTCGTCTAGGGCCGGGTGGCAGGCACTGAAGCAATACTGGTTTGGATATTCCGTGAGAGGGTCATATCTGTGATGAATGAAGGTAGCAAAGGAGAACAATCAATAGAAAAAACTGCAAAAAAAAAATCCGTATGGATCAACCGAGTGGAGTCACCAAAACTGTAGTGGGGATTTCTCCCCTACTACATGCAGAAGCACCAACCTTAGGTCATCTAGAGCATAAGGAAGAGTTCAATGATAACAAAAGAAAAAAGACAACAACAATAATATTTTTTATGGTTTTTTCAAACTTATACTACCAACTAATGCAATAAATACCAATGAACACACCTTCAATTTGAAGTTGGGCCACTGTAGCTATCCTATGAAATGGTCCCACCGCTCCATGGTTTTGGTCTCCAGTCTCTTCCATAGCTAGTTGTAGGATGGGGGATGGATCCAAATGGGTATGGAGCAAGCTCAACATACACCATGGGAATGGCATGGAAAAATATTGGAATAATGGAGAAAAGTGTATGATGTGACTGAGAGAAAATGGGAAAAAAGTGACGAGAAGTATTTTGGGGGATTCATTCAAAATGTATTTATAGGATGGTCCAAGGGTTTTTGACCCATGGTATTTTATTGTCCATGGTATTTATCTATGGGATTTTGACCCTTTTTTGGATAGAGTGGGGATAAATCACAATAAATTCTCATCACCCCTTCATTTATGGAGAAGGAATAATGATGTTTTGGACAATTTTTAGCGGAAATACAATTGTGAAGGTCAAAATGGAGGAAATGATTATGGAAAAATGATGTATGATTATGGTTTAGACCATGGATAGCTTGGTGAACAATTTTTTGTGTTAACAAGAAATGTACCTTGTCCATTGGAAAGGAGCGGTGCTACCACATGTTTCCTTCCACCCGTTTCCATCATGCAAAGTGCAGTGCTAGTCTTAAAAAGGAAAAAAATAAGTTTCAAGAGGTTTCTCAAATATGCCTTCGTGGAACCTCATCCATAACCCCCCTATCCTTTGGATGATCCCTCAACCTTCTCCTTTAAATCCTCAACCCATTCCATCCATTATGGCCTTTAAATATGGGCTCACCCCTGATGGGAAGGGGAAAAAAAGATTGTGTGATAGCACCCAAACTATGTCCAAATAATCTCATGATTTCTTGAGTCATTAGAGGCAAGGTGAAGCTTGATGCAAGACCCCATTGTGAAGAGCTCTGAACACCAAGGTTTGGTTGTAATCTCTCCTTCATTATTGATTAACATAGACATCATTTTATTTCCCATAAACATTGTGTGTCTCATTATCATGATTTTTGTATTGTTTATATCCTTGGTCATTTACATAGGATTGTAGTTATCTTGTTATTATCATGTGGTTTTGTCCTTTTGTGTCTATTGCAGGTTCATTCACCGCATAGCCCAAGCACAAAAAGTTCAAATCGTCAGATCTACTCATTTAAAGGTATGGGAGCAACTAATTTAAGTAATATAGAGTTCTAGGGAAAGTTTCTTTGTCATGTAGTGTGTTTTGTTCTAGATATGAATCATTCAGACTAGGGAAACAGTCCTTGTTTGCATCGACTAAGATCTTCCACTAACAAAAGTTGCGACCATACTGGGGATATCGAAGTGCTGGTCTTGTAGTAAGTTGAAATATTCATCTGTAATTTCAATTGATAGATATGCTTGTTAATTTGATAAATTTTCCTTGAAATTGATAGATCCGACTCTGATTCTGATTATTCATGATCTCATCTCTCAGTGACATTTGGATTCATTTTTTCATCTTTTTGTGTTTCAAATATCAATTTGTACCATAGCACCGGGGCTGAATATTAAGTGTGGCCACCACACCTTTTATTAGAGTAACCTGCGGTACCACTGCCTTTTTCCTATGTACAGAGAGTGGTGCCACCATTCTGTATATGTTTGCAAGGAGTGGTGAGAGGATTCCAACACTCTGGTTCAAGCCAACAAAGTGTTGTACGGGTAAGTCTATGAGCCCTGCTTTGATTTTTGGATTTTAGGGACACATTTCAACTTTTAAATGGTGTGTTTCTAGTAGTTATTGTCATCTACTGATATCTGGAAGTGATAGTTATCTTGGTTTGGTATTCCCTTCAAGAATTGTGATTGGTTTTGGATTTTAAGGCTTCATATTTTGTCTTTGATTTAAAGCTAGTGTATTGAAAATAATTTGGTTGTCATAGATCTCCAATAGGTGTTGTATTTGATAGAAAATAAAAGATCACTTTTCCTTATTTTCTTCATAGTTAAAAAATATTTTTTGGATTCTTTTTCATTGCAAAAAAGAAAAATAAAAAATCCATAAAAAATTATACTAGAAAGGATCCTTGATTAGTCTGACCAAATCTTAAGCGTTCATTGTGTCTTTTTATTATTGTTATAAGGAAAAGAACAAAAATATTTCTCTTTCAGATTATTTTTATTTTAGTTGAAGATTTGAATTTTGTGTGTGAAAGGTAGTAATATTTTCTTCTCTTATTAAGAGATCTCATTTTATTTTCAAATTGGATTGGAAATATTTATTTGCTTGAGTTAGGAACATAAAGTAATAGCTTGATTTCGTTTGATTGGGATTTGATGGTGTTTTAGAAAAATAAATGAACCTCTATCCTTCTCTTAGGTAGGGTAGAATGGAAAGTTAAAGTGAAAAGTCTATGCTTGCATACTTGCCTGGTTTTACATTCAGTTTTTCACCTCATGGGTCCACCTAACCATTCAAGATAAAATAAAGTGCTATTCTAGGTTAAAATATTTAGCAAGGCGTGATAGGTTAGAGACGTGTTCTGACGTCTTTAAACATAGTATTTGTCATTTATTGCCTGCACTTCATATCGGGGATCGTGTGGTTCTTCCACGTACATGCTGGTATATTGAATGCCCATTTACATAGAATTGAGGTATATAGAAAGGTCCTTCACATACTCGATGGTATATAGTAAGTCATATTTCATACGGTTGTGCATTAGACAATGCTACTATGGATTTGTTGAGGCCTGGAAATTCATAGGCAACAACAACAAAAGATTCTCCCTAGTCAACGTTCCCAACTAGCCCATGACTATTTGGTGTAGGGAATCCATCCGGTTTGCGGTTCGGCTACCATAGGTCAAGTAACAAATTAAAAGGTTTTACCGGTTGCGGCCCGATCCACCGAGTAGATTTTTGTATTTTTAATTTTAAGTATGACATGCAAGTGCCTAGCTAAAATGCAGATTGACAAAGAATGCAAGGAGTGGTCACAATGTGATGTACAGGTTCTTACCTCTTGTGTTAGACTCTCTCACATCTAAATCACACACAACTAGAAAAAACAACACTACCTAAGTTGTCCCTAGAGAGCAAGATATTAATTCATGAGTAATGTAATACTATTCATATGTTAAGATAAATCACAGATAGCTGTTCTTAGAATCAAAACACATAAACATGAATAAAAATTTACATGACAAGATAGCTCATCAATCGTTAAAACCTCCATTACTCATAGTGAAAATTATCACAGAATAAACCAGAGAACATTCAAATGAGAACATAGGTTCATAAAGTTAGAACGCTCTCACAGTTAATGAAACACAATTGAAAATGAAATAGTTCCCCTTCAACATTGTTCATTTAATCACATTTGAACATTCCACACAACACCTTCTCCAACAGGAAAAATTTGTAATTTATTATTGTAAAACGAAGTAGTTCCTCTTACAACCAATGGCTCATAAGTTTCTCCAGGGAAAAATCCCTCATTCCCTCTAACTTTCCTATATTTATACAAAAACAACAAAACCTTTGGGTTTCCCCGCCCCTTGACCTTCCAGCTTCCCCGACCATTTCAATCTCATAGTTTTGTCAATTTCTGAGTGCTCATGATTTAGGCAATACGTTACATTTCAGATTTAGTCTTATGAGAATTTCATATAACGGGACCAACTCAGTAACTGCTGAACCTTTTCTAAGCTCGGGAACTCTGTTGCTATCGATTCCTCTTTGTATTTTATTTGTCCCTTTTCAGATCCCATTGATCTCAGAACGTCTCTGCCTATCACTTTTCAGCCAACTTCCTTATGCTTTGTCCTTCAGCTATGTCTTCTGTGCCGTAGTAATCTGAAGAATCTTCTGAGTCCGTCTGCAGTCAAAACAAAAATTCATCATTAATTCAGACTGCATCTTTTCAACAAATGTAGACCATACTAACAATAAAACTGATCATTAAAATGACGCCCTGTATTGCGCTCTCGTCGTAGAAACCTTAAAATGATAGAAAATGAAACCTCCACTACCCATAAAACAGGGTAAAACACATACATAATAGGTGGGAAAAACCTTCACCACGGGAAAAATCACTAAAGCATCGGCATGATAGTTTAATTAACAGTCGCGACGATGGGATTCAGACAGACAATGAGTTCCGTGAGAACATTAAGTCTAACAGTGTTGGAAAGACTAAATACTAAAGCATCGGGCGGAAACTCCTAGTCAGTGAATGGAACGACATAAACGTTGGGAGGTTAGTGCATTACGCAGCCACAATGGTGGAAGAGGAAAAGGCTATGGGCTCTGTGGCAAATAAAAATATCAGTGAAAACCGTAACAAAACATCGATGAGTGGATCAGTTACATGGCAGACATTTAGTTCGCTCGAGAGCTGTAATGGTGGAAATCAAATAGAATACAACATTTGATCAAAGTTATACACTTTTCGATATGGCGCAGAAACATCATGAAAATGTTAAGTGTTTGGAAAATCCTTGAGTTGTGCAGCGGTTTAAGAAGTTTGTCTCATCTCCAAAACAAAAGCTTCATAAAGATCAAAAACCCTGGAATCAAACTTCAACCAACCTCCGATAGCGCAAAGTAAGTCGAACTAATAACATCACAACATCGGAACAGTCAAAGCTATCCGTCAGAAAATTCATCATTCAGCTTCCGTAACGGTGGTCCTGTAGGGAAATATGGCTCCGATGCATTGTTAAATGACCTTTGAACAACCAAACTAAAAACGTTAAGTTCCAAAAGACTTCTGGCCGGGCAGTGACGAAAAGTTTGTTTCACCTTCGAAACAACGGTGAAAACAAGAAATATAGTTCCGATATCAAAGAAAGAAATCGTAGATCAAAGGGCAACATTTTAAATCCAATCTTCAAATTCCACAACTCAAAGCAGTTTCAGTCATAAGCAATTTTTCGAATGGCATGAAAACAATCCAAACTTGCAGCAGAGGGAAGACAAAAATAGAGTTCATGGATTCAAACAAATTTAGGCAAGATAAAAATTAAGAGGAGGGTCCAAAATTTCAAAATTTTTGGAAAACAGTTGCAGCTGCAACAATTGGAGACTACCTAGTGAACTTAGATCTCTGGATAATTTATTTCTTAAGTAACAGACTGTTTAACAATAAAATGAACATTTTGAATTCTTCTAGATGTCTGGATTTCCCAAATGGAAAATATATGTACTTTTAATCATTGATGATAGTCCAATTTAGGAGAAAGGAAACCAAGATATCCAAGTCAAGATAACGAGGCCAGGAAGATGAGTTTTATTTATTACCTCTGTCTTTAGGTAGCTTCCAGTTTGGTCACCACAGGATTGTAACATATGGTAAACATAAATATTCATTTGTTCCTCATTCCCATGCCATTTTGCACTTTTTGTGCTTTTTGGACTTTTGTCCTTTGCATACGAGTCCTCCTGCATGCCTTTCTTTCTGAATTTTTATTCAGGCTCCTCTATCCATAGTGTCCTTTTGTGTGAGAGATTTATTCAAATTTCAGCTCACGGATGGAGAAGAACTTTTGGCAGTTTAGTACTTATATGGTTAAGTACTTTGTTTTGATACAAATTTCTTTCATAGGAGTTTTTTACTCTTATCTGCCTTTTGGCATTCAATTCCTGGCATGGGATCATTTATATATAATATACTGTTTACCCTACTTCCTTTCCATGGGCCTTTTGCTGTCACCCCCTAGGACATTTTTAAATGTGAGATGGATGGAGTCTCAAAATAGTATTCTAGACCTTTTGATCCTGGTTTATTTTACAAGGATCAAGTAGGATTTCAATGTGTTCATAGCCGTTTGGGAAAACTGCTAAACTAGAAGAAATTATTTCAGATAAAACAATAGTACACAGTCTTACACTCAAGGACTTTAATCACTCCAGAATTCTGATGCTCTCCATGCAACCAAAAGTTTTCCTCCTTTATATTGAAATCAATCAAAATCTAAACTAAAACAAAATAAAATAAATCAAAATAAATAGCCAAATCAATTTATTTATGTAAAAGATAAAAGAACAAAAACAAAACTCAGGAAAAATAAGAATTGAGAACTAAACCATTTACTGGTAAGTTCTCTTCCCACCCCTGTAAATATTGCAATTTATAGGTTGAGGGGCCAAGCTTTGTCACAATCTGGAAAGGGCCTACCCATAACTGTTGAAATTTCATGCGTTTTCCTTTCTCATCATGGGGGTGGTCCCATTTGAGAACCAAATCTCCCACCTCGAATTCTTTTGTTCCATCTTTGTGTTTATCAAACCATCTCTTTACTACCTCCTGTTGTTGTTTAAAACATTCTCTGGCCTTGAATCTAGATTCCTCTGCCTTCAAAAGATTATGTATCCTTACCTGCAAAACTTCATTATCTGATCCTCTGGATTCCTGAGCTATTATGGAAGAGGGTAGCATGATATTGGGGGGTAGAATGGCCTCTTTTCCATAAACAAGGACGGGGACACACCTAATGAAGTCTTGGGGGTGACCCTATCAGCCCAAAGAGCATTTGGTAATGCTGAGTGCCAACTCCTCTGATTTTCTATCATCGTCTTTTTTAAAATCCTAATCAGACTCTTATTTTTAGATTCATCCAAACCATTTCCCTGTGGATAGTAATTAGCAGAGTAATGCAACTTAATTCCTTTCTCACGAACAAATGCGGCTAATCTAATCGAGGAGAAGTAAGTAGCATTATCAAAAACTAAATAAATTGGAACTCCAAACCTGGTCATAATATGATCTTGCAAGAAGTCCATGACCGCATCTTCATTTACTTTATGCAACGGAATGGATTTGACCTAATGAGTGAAGTAATCGGTTGCTGTCAGAATATACTTGTGTTGCAGGGAAGAATTCAGCTTTATCTCCCCAATGATATCCATCCCCCACTACTCAAAAGGATCTGTTATCATCACAGGCTTTAATGTTCCTGCTGCTTTAACTTGTCTTCCACCACACCTTTGACAAATGTCGCACTTTCTGACATGGGCATGTGCATCTTTGAACAGTGTGGGCCAATAGTATCTGGCTCTGAAAATTTTATGAGCTGTAGTATCTCCAGAGAAATGTCCTCCAGTAGGCCCATCATGTAAATCTATCATTACCTTCTTCACATCTTCTTTCTCTAAGAATCTAAGAAGAACTCCATCATAATTCTTTTTGAATAGTATTCCTTCAATAATTTGATATGAGTCTGATTTAAGATGCAATGCTCTTCTTTGCTTAGAATTCCAATGTTCCGGTAACAATCTCGCTTCAAGGTAATGCACAAGGTCTCGATACCAGGAGTCCGGAGCTATGAAAAGATGACATACATCCATCAAATGTAACTCAGCTTCATTTTCCCAGCTCTTTTCTTCATTGTCTTTACTTTCAGTCATTAGTTTACACAATCCCTTCCCTTTAAATATGGAGGATGGCTTGAATTTGAGATCATACTCCTGTATATCTGTTACCCAGTTGCCTCTTCTTTCTCCTAACTCTTTTTGTACGAAAAGAGACTTCACAGCTGGGTGTGGAACGATTACCTTTGTCCGGTTTTTAAGTATGTATTGCTTGAATCGTTTCACCATTTTGAACATGGAATAAGCTTGTTTATCCACAACTGGGTAATTCAATTTGGCCCCTTGCAGACCGGTGCTCATAAATTATATGGGGAACTCATCTCCCCCATATTCCTTCTGGGTAAGCACAGCTGCTAGTGAATCATCAGATGTGAAAGTGTACAAAATAAAATCTTTCTCAAAATCCGGACTTTTGAGGGAGGGTGCGTGCGCAACAGCTATTTTAATTTTACTAAATGCGTTCTTCTATACATCAGTCCACTTGAATTGTACACTTTGCTTTACCATTTGCTGCAAAGGTTTAACAATTTTAGCGAAATCTGGCACAAACCTTCGCACGAAGTTTATTGTCCCCTTAAATGATTGCATGCCCTTTTTATTATGGGGTAAGGGAATATGTTCGATCGATTTGATCCTTTCTGGGTCTATGGAGATCCCCTTTTTAGAAACCACGTGACCCAACAACTTACCTTCTGTAATGGAAAACATGCACTTCTTGGGGTTTCATGAGATACCATATTTTCGGCATCGTTCAAACATCTGCTTTAGATGAAATGCATGTTCCTCTCTTTTCTTTGAGAATATCATGATGTAATCGAGGTATACTATAGCACTGTGGCCAATCAGACCATAGAAAGCTATATCCATAGCCCCTTGGAAAGTAGCTCCAGCGTTTATGAGTCCAAAGGGCATCCCTGTAAGCGAAAGTCCCCCACCTGGTTCTGAATGTTGTTTTAAGTCTGTCTTCTTCAGCTACTAATACTTAATTGTAGCCTGAGAATCCATCTAATAAAGAGAATAGTTCAGAACCTGAAACCATTTGCAATATTTGCTCCATGGGTGGGACAGGATAATTGTCTTTATTTGAAGCACGATTTAAGTTTCTAAAATCCACACATAGCCTGATTTCTCTGGATTTCTTCCTTACCGGTACCAGATTTGAAACCCATTTCGAGTGTCTAACCTTGAAGATAATTCTGGCATCCAATAGTTTCTTAACTTCACTCTGGATTAAAGGTTCTAATTTTGGATGCATTTTCCTTAGAGGCTATTGATAAGGTTTGATTCCAGATTTGATGGGAATAACATGCTAGATAATATTGGTGTCATATGTCTTCAGATCTTCATACGTCCAGGAAAAAACATCATTGTATTGCTTGAAAAGAATGATAAACTTATTCCTTTCACTTGGGGAGCAGCATTTTCCCAGATTCACATATTTAGGCTCCATTTTAGTCCCCAAATTAATCAACTCGAACTGTAGAGACGAGCTATGAGTCTTCACATTCGCTGGTATTCTAAATTTCTCGTTTAAATCAAACATCTGTTCTAAAGTCCTGACTCCCTTAGGAATAAAATTATCAAATTTTAGCTCGGCTTGATGTTCTTCATCATCGATAATCACCCCTTTGAAGTTCTCATCATTTGTTAAGCATTCTATAATCTGTTGATCATCATCGAACACTCCTAGATTGGTAATCATATCTGGAACTGAAGGCCTGAAAAGAAATTCAACAGAGCACCAATTATTAGAGGGCACAAGCCTCACAACTAAGGTGGCCAACAAGTCAGCTGCTGCATTTTTATGTCTGGGAATCGATACAATGTTAAATGCACTAAAACATTTAAGAAAATCCCATACTTCATTTTGATAAGTTTTTAAATGAGGAGAAATGTAATGTATTTGATTTCAAATTTGATTCATAATTATTTCAGAATCTCCAAACACTTTCAGATTTTTTGCCTTTAATTCAATTGCTTTGCTTAATCCCTGAACTAATGCTTCATATTCAATTGTGTTATTAGTACATTCAAACTCTAACCTACATGAAAGAAATTTTTTGTTTTTCTTAGGGTCAATCAAGACACAGCCAGCTCCTGACCCCTCTAAAGTTTTAGAACCATCAAAGAAAAGTGTCCAAAAATCGCTAACCACTACTGTGCGAGAATTAACTTCTACATCTATAGCTAAGTCTACTATTTTACAATCGATTTCATCATCCTGTGAAAAATGAAGGAGATCGGGCTGAGCGTCTGATGTATTGTTGGCTTCTTCCACTTGATAGTTTCCTGGTTCTAGCTCAATAAAGTAATTTCCCAAAACAGAATCTACTGGTTCATTTTTTTCTTCAAACTAAGTAACATTGTGTTTCATGTGGGGCTCCCTCAAAAATTTAATTTGATTTGGGCTTCCTTTATATGGTAGCCACAGATGTGACCAATCCAAGGCAAAATATCCGTTCAACTTTGCCGACCAATCTCTGCTCAAAACAAGTCCATAAGCTTCCGGTATGTCATCCACCACAATATCAATGAATTGGCACACCTTATCATTTGAAGATAAGTGAACGAGAACATCCTCCATTTCCCCAATTACCTTCACATTCGTTCTATCCAACTGAATGACCCTCTAGGTAGATGGTTTAGGTTTTCCATTTATCTTTTTGTAGACCGATAGTGGCATGACGTTGACCGATGCTCCCGATTCCACTAGGCAGTTATGCACATTGTGGTTGAAAATTTCAAAAGTAAGGAGAAAAGGTGGATTCTTGCTTTTAGGCTTACTTCCCATACTTGCTTCACCAATTTCTTCTTCTTGAGGCTGATTGTTAGTGGGCAGCCTCTCCTTTGATACTTCAAGTGATTTCAATAGATTTTCTTTCTGCTGCAGCACATTGCACATTTCAAATAATGAGATGTTTTCCCTTACCTTTCTGATATCCTCCACAATGTCATAATCCATCTTATGTTCTGTGAGATTTGATTTAAAATTATTTATTTTTTCTTCATTTGGCTTAGTAGGCATGTTGATTTGTCTAGGATTTTGACTGGTGATGGTAAATTCCAGAATTTTATTAGTTGAGGAGTTGTTTTGAAATTTCTTAACATTCTTCTGAAGTCTTTTGATCTTCGAAAGCATAAGACTGTTTTCCTTAACCAACCCTTGGATTCTCATCATTACGTTTGTTTCCAGGATGCCCTTGTGTCTCAGATCCTTTTCTTCCTCGCCATCAAACAACGATACACAGTCCCATAAAACCATGGTTTCATCCTCCTATTTTTCTGTTGAATTATTGTCGTTTTTCCCTTCTTCATCGTTGTCTTCAGTTAATTTGGAATCCAACAGCTGTTTCATAACCAACGTCATTGAATTTATTCATTGAGGACAATTCTTTTCAGAATGGGGTTGTTGGTGGAAAGTGAAAAAGTTATCCATTCCTACCTCCATTAAGTTCATAGATGCAGGGTTGTGCGAAGGGGGTTGGGATTGATTGTTATCTTCCCTTTTCTTGTAATAAGGCTTGTAGAACTTTTGGGCTTCCTTTTCCTTTTCCAAGTCTATGATTCTATTAGAGAGCTTCTACATCATCTTTGCCATTCCTTCAAAATCTGGTGATTGCTCGTCTTTAGGCTTAGTAAATAATAAAGCCTTCCTCCGAACATTTTTTTCTCCTGACCATTCAAGATAATCTTCGATACTTTCCCTTTCAGCCTCTACTCTCTCCGCTTCCTCATAAGTCTCTGCTAGCGTAGGATTGGCCTTCATTTTGGCAAACATGGCCAACTCGGGTCCTAGATTTGAGGTATAATATTCAATCAGGACTTTATCTGAGGGTTTGTCAGCTTCAGAAAAATTCTTGAGATAGGCTGTGAATATTTGGGTAAAACTATGCACCTTCTCTTTTCTTTCTTTATTTAAGGCGCATAGTCCTTTCATGAGAGCTGCATGATATTTTTGGGTTGCATACTTACTTCTAAAAATCTTTTCAAAGGTATCCTGGTTGCATACTTACTTCTAAAAATCTTTTCAAAGGTATCCCAGTCTGGGATAGAGTTTGCAGGAAAACCAAAGTACCATGATGCTGTTGCTCCTTTAAGGGTGTGTGGGAAAAGTCTACAAACTACATCCTCATATTCCCTAGCCCTTAATCCCTCTATTTCCAAATATAAAATTTGTAAATGGTCATCTACTAACATCTTCTAATTTGGATCAAACTTGGGTAACATCTTTTCAAAAGCTTGAGGTAAGTCATGCAACGGAGGTGTTAAGTTCAAGGGTGATCTAGATTTCCAAGTCGGTGGTGGATTTGGTGGGTTAGGTGGCTGATTTGCATTTACACCTGCCATGAGTCTGGGTGGAGAGTGAGGAGGTGAAGGAATAGGAGTATGAATAGGTGAAAAGTAAGGTGTGTTTGGGCCGACTTGATGTTGGAACGGGGTCCCGCAGCTACAGGAAAAGCTGCTACATCGGGACAAGGAAGTCAAAGAAGAATAGTACCTGAGCGGTCGAGAAGATAGAGCTCAACCACTACAATTAAGGCAGTGGTGAAGATAGGAGGGCTCAGCTACCCTCATAAAGGAAAAGGAGAAACATGCCGAGGCGTTGAAGATGCAGGACAGAAGCAGAGCGACTGAGGAAGCGGCGCCCATAGAGAGGTTGCGACTTGTAAACAAAACACCCAGCTGAAACATAAGAATGCAGAACTCACTGCAGGCCTTCAGACAAAGGCGGATGAGATAAGAACATATGAATAAAGAGAACAGGATCTCAGCCAGACCCTGCAGAGCATCCCATTGGATTTACCCCAGTGTAACATTGAGTTTGCCTTACCTCTAGCGCAGAAGGTAAGAAGAGTTGCAGATAGAGCAAAGGCTCTGGAAGAGACAGTGACTAAGATGGAGGAAGACCACAAAGAACAGATTGCTGAGCTTGAGGCTCGAGCACCAGGCACACCACAGGAAGTCAAGGAAGCAAGGGCAGAGGCCTTTAGACTTGCTTCAACACAGATGAAGAGTCGCATAGATGATGTAGAGTCATTACTAGCCGATGCGACGAAGACATGGTCGGAGCTAGAGGAGCTCCCATATAGAATGGAATTGTAGCAGAGCATCCAGAACATAGAGAAGGACAGAACAACAATGAAGGAAGAAGTCAAGAGCTTAGGAGCTCTTGCAAAGATGAAGAAGACGACGGAGATGAACCGCGTGCAATAGGAAGCGCAACGGTTAAGAGCAAAAGAGATACAATTCAATAACCTACTTCAACCATACCAGGAAAAAATTGCAGAGCTAATCAATATGGTTGAGAAGAAGGTCAAGGAATTCACTACAAACAAGAGTGAAATTGATGATACAGAAGACTCCAGCATTAGTTAAGCTATGCTTGAAACGACACAAGAGTGTGTCGAAGCTACGAACAACGAAGTCACAGGAATTCGAGTGAGATTCATAAGGACTTCACAGGAAGCCAGGGAGAAGCTACAGTAGGAGAAGCCAGCTGTTAGTGGCTCAGAGACGAGCCACAAGTAAGTGTTAGTGGACTGTTGGAGTAGCGTCCCATAGATACAGGAAAAGCTGCTACATTGGGACAGGGAAGTCAAAGAAGAATAGTACCTGAGCGGCCAAGAAGAGAGAGCTCAACCACTGCACTTAAGGAAGCGGCGAAGACAGGAGGGCTCAGCTACCCTCATAAAGGAAAAGGAGCAATAGGCCAAGGCATTGAAGATGTAGGACACAAGCAGAGCGACCGAGGAAGCGACACCCATACCCACGATCAGTGCTGAGAAGCGTGGAAGACTGTAGAAAGCTGTGGTGTGACAAAAAGTGGCAGCCCAAGTACAGATAGGCTGACTTTCACAGTTAGGGTTTTTGGGGTTACTGTTGGGACAGGCCCACAGTTTTGTAATGGCGAGACCTTCGGGACGCCTATGTAAGGATGTATTTTGTATTGTAAAAGGTTAGACAGTTAGCTAGTAAGTCAGTTGAGCTAGCCATTGAGTCATTTAGCTAGCTAAGTGTCTCTAGTGTCTTAGTATTGTAAGAGTCGAGCTCTGGTTCTATGATTCCATCTGTATTATCTTACTATAACCAGTAGCTGAATCATTGAGCATGTATGTAACAATCCACAGGGATTGAAAAATCCGTAGGGATTGAGAGAGAGAGAGAGAGAGAAGAAGAGTATATTGTAAGAGAAGGCAATATAAGAGAAGAGATCTAAGAGAGAAGGGCTCCCGGCGGTGTGCGCGGAGTTTCCCAGAAGATCTCAAGCTGCATATCAGTTTGCAGTAGAACTGTGTTTACTATCTCAAGATATAATATAAAAACCAGTTCCCATGGATGTAGCTTCCCCCCTGGAGGTGAACCATGTAAAATTAGTGTGTTGTGCGACTGTTCATGTGACTGTGCTTTATTTATCTGTTATCTATTATTCATTACATGAACTTTACTATCAGTTAATGAATGAGTGAATGTATGCTATATTTAGTTACAGTAGCATGGAATATTAACTATGAGTTTAAATTGTGAAGTATTTTGTATACGAGTTATCAGTACTTGATGCGCGATAGTTGCAGTTACAGTGTTAAGAGATTTTTGCATATTAGTTCAGCAAGTTGAGCATAGTTGATGTTAAGCATATTAGACTGTAGGAGTCTAAGTGAGGCTGTTTAGCTTAACTACTATACTAAGAGAAGAAGCCTTTGGACCGTGAGAGTCATATTGAGGCCTTACCGTAAAAGATATCACAGTATAGAAAGGTGATATCGCACTATCGGAGGAACCGCGGTGTGAGATATCGCAGGTTAGAATCCGAGCAGAGGAGATAGTTTACGCATCGCACTAGAATCAGCGATGCGACAAGAGATCGCTCCCTCCCAGGACCAACGAGTAAGAAAGCTCACCATCGCAGAGAGATCCCGCTGACTAAGAAGAGTCGCGTGACCCACCAGGATGCTTTAGAACCTGGTTGAGGACACTTGAGTCTTCAGCCAACCCATCCAAGATCACTTCGGGTGAGACTTTAGACCGTTCTACGGTCTATCGCCGAAAGGGCCAGTGTGCTAGGGGTTTTGTTGGTACATTAAAGGAAACCCGGGTCTGCGCAGAGAAAACCAACACTTGATTCAAAGGTTGCACAACTTCCTGTAAGGCTGTTTCTACAAGTTCTTCCAAATCTCCAACCAGCACTGAGTCTTCCAATATAGGATGGTATTTATTTTTATATTCTCTTCTGGGAAAGTAAGGGATAATCAATAATCCTCCAATCTTCTTCACATATGCCCTAGTATGTCTTCTCAGATCATTAACTACTTCGTTATCGACATAATACAAGTTCTCTTTACCCTTCTCTTTAGGAATATGATTGGGAAACAAACTGCTTTCTGAACAGTCACCAATGGAATAATCTCGAGAAAACGGGTTTCCTCGGCTAGCCATGCATTGGTGGCCCTCCTTCTAGCACTAGAAACTATTGAGGCCTAGAAATTCATAGGAAACAACAACAAGGGATTCTCCCCAGTCAACGTTACCAACTATCCCATGACTGTTTGGCGTAGGGAATCTATCTGGTTTGTGGTTTGGATACCGTAGGTCAAGTAACAAAATTAAAAGGTTTTACCGGTTGCAGCCCAGTCCACCGTGTATATTTTTGTATTTTTAGTTTTAAGTATGACATGCAAGTCCCTAGCTAAAATGAAGATTGACAAAGAATGCAAGGAGTGGTCACAATGTAATGTGCAGGTTCTTACCTCTCATCTTAGACTCTCTCACATCTAAATCACACACAACTAGAAAAAACAACGCTACCTAAGTTGTCCCTAGAGAGCAAGATATTAATTCATGAGTAATGTAATACTGTTCATGTGTTATGATAAATCACAGATAGTTGTTCTTAGAATCAAAACACATAAACATGAATACAAATATACACAACAAGATAGCTCATCAATTGTTAAAACCTCCATTACTCATAGTGGAAATTATCACAGAATAAACCAGAGAACATTCAAATGAGAACATAGGTTCAAAAATTTAGAACGCTCTCATAGTTAATGAAACACAGTTGAAAATGAAATAGTTCCCCTTCAACATTGTTCATTTAATCACATTTGAACATTCCACACAACACCTTCTCCAACAGGCAAAATTTGTAATTTATTATTGTAAAACGAAGTAGTTCCTCTTACAACCAATGGCTCACAAGTTTTTCCAGGGAAAAATCCCTCATTCCCTCTAACTTTCCTATCTTTATACAAAAACAACAAAACCTTTGGGTTGCCCCGCCCCTTGACCTTCCGGCTTCCCCGACCATTTCAATCTCACAATTTTGTCAGTTTGTGAGTGCTCATGATTCAGGAAATATGTTACATTTCAGATTTAGTCTTATGAGTACTTCATATAATGGGAGCAACTCAGTAACTGTTGAAACTTTTCTAAGCCCAGACCTCTGTTTCTATCGATTTCGCTTTGTCTTTTATTTGTCCCTTTTTAGATCCCGTTGATCTCAGAACGTCTCTGCCTATCACTTTTCAGCCAACTTCCTTATGCTTTGTCCTTCAGCTATGTCTTCTGTGCCGCAGTAATCTGAAGAATCTTTTGAGTCCGTCTGTAGTCAAAAAAAAAATTCATCATTATTTCGGACTGCATCTTTTCAACAAATGTAGACCATACTAACAATAAAACTGATCATCAAAATGAGGCCCTGTACTGCACTCTCGTCGTGGAAACCTTAAAATGATAGAAAATGAAACCTTCGTCGCCCATAAAACAGGGTAAAACACATACAGAACAGGCGGGGAAAAACCTTCATCGGCGGGAAAAATCACTAAAGCATCGGCAGGATAGTTTAATTAACAGCTACGACAGTGGGATTCAGAAAAACAATGAGTTCTATGAGACCATTAAGTCTAACGGCGTCGGAAAGACTAAATACTAAAGCATTGGGCAGAAACTCCTAGTTGGCGAACGAAACGACATAAATTTCGAGAGGTTAGCGCATTACGCAGCCACAATGGTTGAAGAGGAAAATACTATGGGATCCATGGCAAATAAACATATCAGTGAAAATCGTAAAAAAACATCGACGAGTGGAGCAGTTACATGGTGGACATTTAGGTCACTCGGGAGCCGTAATGGCGGAAAGCAAACAGACTACAGCCTTTGATCAAATTTATACACTTTCCTATATGGAGCAGAAACATCATGAAAACATTAAGTGTTCGGAAAATCTTTGAGTTGTGCAATGGTTTAAGAAGTTTGTCTCATCTCCAAAACAGTGGATTCATAAAGATCAAAAACCCCCGACTCAAACTTCAACCAACCTCTGACAGCGCAAAGTAATTCGAACTAATAACATCATAACATCGGAACAGTCAAAGTTATCCGTCAGAAAAATCATCGTTAAGCTTTCGTAACGGCGGCCCCATAGGGAAATATGGCTCCGATGCATTGTTAAATGACCTCCGAACAACCAAACTAAAAATGTTAAGTTCCAAAAAACTTTCGGCCGGGCAGTGATGAAAAGTTTGTTTCACCTCTGAAATAGCGGCAAAAACAAGAAATAGACTTTTGATATCAAAGAAAGAAATCATAGATCAAAGGGAAACATTTTAAATCCAATCTTCAAATTCCACAACTCAAAGAAGTTTCAAACATAAGCAATTTTCCAAATGGCATGAAAACAATCCAAACTTGCAGCAGAGGGAAGACAAAAATAGAGTTCATGGATTCAAACAAATTTAGGCAAGATAAAAATTAAGAGGAGGGTCCAAAATTTCAAAAATTTAGGAAAATAGTTGTAGCTGCAATAGGATTGGAGATCCCCATACCTTGTGTAGATCGAGATACACCTTTAGGGATCCTAAGACCATCTGATAAATTCCCTTTGGTCGTCTTCTCATCGCAATATACCAAGAACAACAATCGAGGAGATTAATACACATGTACTGTCTGGGTAGTTGAGTATTCGGGAAAGGGTATGGTCCCAATCCTCTTTGTTTCCCTCTACTATTGGACCCTGTGGTATATATCAAGTTGTGATGATCTGATAAATTCTATGAAGATCCAGACCTTCAATCCACACCTTTCACAGATTTTTCTTGCTACCTTAGTTTGAGTAGTGCTTGTTTTGTTTGATTTAGTTAGATGTTCTTTGTCTTATTTAGAAATAGTTTGACCTAGAAAACTGGTTGAGTTTCCATGGAGACAATCTCGTTGGATACAAGGATTGTCTCATGAATATCCTTTGAACCCTATGAACCGATCTCTTATGGACCAAGAGATGGATACTAATTCATATGTAGGAAGTGGATCTCTTCCGAAATTGGAAGGAGTCCCCATCACATAAGAACAAGGAGAGTTTCATTTGCCCTCCAATGTTCCCATCACTAACTATTCGTTGCCACCAATAGCAGAACAAACTTCTCACCGAACTCCATATTTTGAAATACATACCTCGACAGGTTTGATGTTCAATCAACCTAATCCAGACGACCTA
The DNA here is from genome assembly GCA_001517045.1 of Pseudotsuga menziesii. Lineage (NCBI taxonomy): Eukaryota > Viridiplantae > Streptophyta > Pinopsida > Pinales > Pinaceae > Pseudotsuga > Pseudotsuga menziesii. The sequence continues at coordinate 337,914 of LPNX010267881.1, read as the reverse complement.
GTTTCTACTATGTTTGGTCCAATTGCTCCATTCTAGGAAACCAATCTAGAACAGGCTATCTTTGAATTTGGTTCTACTAGTTCCACTAATGTCTCTACCATGAAGTTAACTCCTACCTCTAGAATACCTTTTTTGTACCTTCTGTCGATTCATCTACTCAGTATACCTTTGAACATACCTTATAGTCAGGTTGTAGTTGATGCTCCTCCTACTTCCACAATTTATATAATTAGTGCACACTACAACCCACACACCAATCCAATGACTGTTTCACAATATGTCACAAATCCACTTTTAAAATATTCTCCGAGAAGATCTTCTATGCCTTCCATGAGTTTATTGAATGTAGCTGGAAATCAATCCTTACCCTCTACATCTTGTACAACTAGAGGCCCTTATGTGCTTGTATTGCATAAAATTTTGAGAAACACACCTCCGTTCATAGGGTCTAGTGGTTATGGTCATGTTTCGTAACCTCCTACATCTATTTGGGCCCAACCTCAACAGCCTTATGTGGGTGTCCAGTATTAGAGTGGGGATCAGTATAATAACCCCTTGTATGTACCTTACCTAGGTGGTGTTTCAAATCAATGGAAGCAACCTCCTTATCGACCAAAAACTTGACCTACCCTTATTCAAATTTTAATGGGGAAGACCACTCCCATCTACCAATCGTACACATGTTACCATGGAAAACCCCAACCATCCTTTGGCCCCACTAGGATTACCATGCCATATCCATATTATTACTACCCGCAACCGAATAGGTAACTCCCCTTTTTGGAAATAGTGGATTTATCGAAATTTATCAATGATCCCATTCTACATGACCCTTTGTGGCCCACCATTCTAGTCAAGTGGTCGTCAGACATTCCAAAGTTCGATGCAAATTAAGGATAATATCCCAAAAATCATGTGATGACCTTCCATATATGGTGTTAGTATAACTCGATGGATGATTCCATTCATTTATGGCTCCTTCAGTGGACATTAACTGGTATGACCGAAAAATGGTACATCGAACTCCCACAACACTCATGTGTGGATTTCAATTCATTGGCAACAACATTTCTTATGCACTTTTAGCTACCAATCTATTATGAGACTAGAAATGATATCTTGAATTCTCTTCAAAATACCACCTCCACCCACATATTTGATCACATTCATGAGTGGATGAGGTGATGAAGGTTAATTAAGGCTCCCATTCCAGATCAATTGCTATCTGACTGGTTCACAAAGTCATTGTTTCCTCCTATTTCCAGATATGTGGCTATGCTTTATTCCTAGTCTAGAACATTGTATGACTTGATCCCTCATGCTCCTCATCCTAGAAAAAATTCTTCCAAGCCACCTTATGAACCTCTTGTGGATGGTGTCGTTGGTTCAATCCAACCCCAATCCACAAAAAAACCTACCAAGCAGTCAGGTTCGTTTCCTACAACGACCTCAACTCCTACTATATATGCCAAGGTGAATGCGCTCCAATCTTCGAAATCACCCAGAAATAAAAATAAGGGTAAAGGGAAATCTAAAAAATTTGGAAACCAATAGGAGAACCGAAATACTGTGACCCCAAAGAATGAGTCGAAACTGAAAAGGAAAGCTAAGTATCCTCACCTTTTGTGTGGATATGACCACTTCACTAAGGATTTTCCTAGACCTGAAGAGGTTAATAGATTTTTGAAAAATAACCCTGCAATGACAGTCTTGATCGACCCTTTCCTGTCTCAATAGAAATTGATAGACCATGCATCTTTGCATGGTACCTCTTCTTCCATGGAATAAATCAAGATGATGTCCGTGAAATAGTTGGATTAATTACGTGATCCTAGACATACGAAAAAACTCCAAAGAAAAAGGATGAAGGTACTCTTTTGAGAAGGATACTCCTACTAATATTGTTCATTCTCTACCTCCTTCTACTGGCCCTCTTACCATTGAAAAACAAATCCCTGATGCAATTTTATGTCCTCCTAAGAGTACGATATGGAAAGTAGTGTTTAATCCTAGCACTCGAGCTACCAAATTTAAAACATCGTCGAAGATCTGTCTTAGGCACCATGCATTATGTCCACTCTGGAAGTACTCCAAACTTGTCCAGCTCAACGTAAAATTATTTTTTAGCCCTCATGGCTCTAGATCCAGATAATTCTAACATGATTACCTTTAGTTTGGATAATTTTAAACCTATACTATCTCACTAACTCGTGTTCCAGATCGTGACTAAAGTGATTGGTAGAAAGGTTCATCGTACCGTACTAGACAAAGGAGCCTCCACCTTGGTCATTTCTATGTCTTGTTGGAGAGCCATTGATTCTCCTAAGGTTAACCATTCGTTGAAAACATTGAAATATTTTGACATACATGGTTATCAACCCTATGGCTTGTTACTAGATTTATATATTGATCTAGGGGGGAAGACCATCTCTATTCAGGTAGAGGTTGTCAAAGAATCGTCGGATTACAACCTTTTATTATGGAGGGATTATTTCTACGCCATGACGGATTTCACCTCATCAGCATTTCATTTTCTCTAGTTTCCTCACTAGGGAAAGATTGTGACCATCAATCATCTTGATTACTGCTCCTCCAATGTCACTTCCACCGCAACCAATAATGTTCCTCTACTAGGGAAATCATCCCCTCCATATCAGACCGTAGGAGTTGGGCTTCTGAAGGAATCTACCCTTATGGGAGTCTTTCCATCTAGTTATCCCCCTCCTACCAATCAAGTTTCCATGGTGAACATGATCCTCCATTGCCAGTGATATATCAAAAGGTAAAGCAATTTCCTAAACGCCTTCTCTATTCCCTCCCAAAGCCTTGTATGATTCCATTCAATCTTCTGATGCATACGTCGATGACCACCATTTAGTAGCATCAGATCCTTACCATCTCCCTTATTGGATATATTCCTCTCTCCCTACTCTCGACTATCTCTTACATACTTTCCTGTCATATGATTCCATTATGGAGATTATGAGTTGGGATGAATATCTATGGCAAGATCATCATCAGAGTTCATCTTTCCTTCCCAATTCCAATTCAATAGAACCTGATTTTGTATCTCTCATTAGTTCCGATATAGTCGAAAATACTTAGTCACCTCTGTTCATGCAAGGTGTTGATTTTGACAGAAATCTATGTAACATTACTCAGACCATCCCATTTGACATATCGATAAAACTTGGATTTGTTGAACATGTTCAAATAGGCCAGAACTATTCAGCAGATGAAACTGAAACTTATATGGCCCTTTTCAAAGAATTCCGAGATGTTTTTCCTGGTGTTACGAAGAAATGACTGGTATTGATCCATCTATTTTTTTCCATGAGATCAAGACATATCCAATAAACAACTTGTTAGGCAAAAAATCCTTCAAATCCACCCAATGAAAGCTACAATAATCAAAGTAAAAGTTGAACAACTTCTGAAGGCTAGTTTTATCTACCATGTGTCATTGACCGAATGGGTATCTAATATTGTTCATGTCACAACGAAGTAGGGCACTATTAGAGTTTGTATTTATTTTAGTGATATTAATAAGTATTTTACTAAGGAAAATTGGCCCACCCCTTACATCAATCAGATTATCGATAACTATTCCAGAAGCGTTATTTTTTCCTTCATGGATGGCTTCTCTAACTATAATCAGATTAAAGTTATGCACACTGATCAACATAATACGACTTTTATCTACCCATGGGGAAAATTTGCATATTGAAAAATGTTGTTTGGTTTGATTAATGTTATAGCTACATTCCAACGAGCCATGTCATATGCTTTCCATGATATTAAGCATATAGTGGAACCCTATCTGGACTAATTACCCACTCACTCACAACTATGAGTAGATCATTCAGGGCATTTTAGAGATGTTTTCCTTCAGTGTCACCACTACAATATTTGTTTCAATCCAAATAAATGTATTTTCATGTGTGGAGACCAGATGATTGTGACCATTGTGACCTTACCCACACCTACAAATATCACCGAACTATAAAGTTTGCAAGGGAAGGAAAACATTTTGCGTCATTTTGTGTGCAATTTCGTAGGAAAAACACACGGATACATGAGACTTTTGAAGAAGATCACTCCCTTCATTTGGAACGATCTTGATCAATAGGATTTTGATACCCTAAAGCATGCAATTACACATTTGCGTGTGTTTCATCCTTCCAATTATTCGAAAGACTATTTGTTATATCTTGAATCCTCCACTACTACCATTGGCATGGTATTTAGTGCAGGAAGATGAAAATGGAAAGGAGAATGTGATATATTATCTAAGTAATATTCTATTAGATTTTGAAATATGATATTCACATGTTGAGAAATTTTGTTTGGCTACGGTCATAATTGTGCAGCTTTTTCGTCACTACATTTTACTTCGCACAACTATTGTTCTCACGGACCTCAAACCCATGTATTAACGTTCTAACCTGTCAGGTGCTGGGGGTAAAATACTCTCGTTGGTTTGTCATGCGTCAGGATTTCGAACTTGAGTTCACCAAATCTACGTCCAAAAATTCATTAGTCTTGGCGAAGCTAATGTGTGACCTTCCCCATGTTACGATGGAAACTGAGCCCACTAACTCTCTCCCTGATGATTTTTTGTTCCTGATTAGCATGACCGACCCTTGGTATGGATATCTTATCATATATATATCTGTACTCAATGATTTAGTCTGATTTTTCTTGAGATGATCATTGTCGCATCCAACACCACACAAAATACTATCTCATCCTCAATGATACTCTATATCGACGTGGTATTGACTTTGTCTTGCGATGATGCTTAACACATGATGAGGTTGGACATGTTCTAAATGATTGCCACTCTCAAGCATGTGGTGTTCATCTTTCTAGGATGGATACAACCCATAAAATCCTTTGTGCTGGCTATTTCTGGCCCTCGATCTTCAAAAATTGTTATGAAGCAGTTAAGAAATGCCCACCCTATTAGATGTTTTATCCAAAAAAGTGCACCCACCCTTCTCTTCTACACCTCGTCATTGTCGTTGGCCCTTTCGCCAAATGGGGGATATATTTTATTTTAATGGTATATTTCTAGCCACCTTCGAACATGGCACCTGTCTGCAATTCATTCAAACAGTTGGGTATTCATCTTGTCTCCGAGTTGATCCAATTTCATGATTCATGTCACTCCTTTGAGTCATTTTGAAGAATGCATCATCCATCGTCGCATTGTGTCGTGGTATTTACCTCATCAATTCAATGATCCCAAGTCTTCGGTCATATCGTTCAATGTTCAAAGGATAGTGGTGTATCAGAATCACCCTTTGCAGTAAAACCTACCTCTTATTTGGGTTGGTTTCCTTTGATTTAGTTTGGTGGTTACTTCATACTCAAATTCCATAACTTTGTTCCAAGTTTCGTGTCGTTGATGTGGGATTCATCATTGCCCTCATTTAATGAGTCGATTCTTGTTGCTTTGACACGTATTCCAGAAAACATCTTAGAAACAAGTCAGTACCTTGATATCTCCATGCCTTAATGGTAGGTTTCCTCACTTCTGACAATAGGATTTCATCATTTGCCTTTGATCGAAATATTTAGTCAAGTGTTCAACATCAGTTCATCTATCCACATTTGGAGGAATATACTAGGGTACCTTGGGAATCATTGACATTAATGGTTGTTACGGAGAAAACTTCCTATGGCTTGGGGTGTACCACAACAGACAAAGAAACTATAGAAATCAATCCCTTCCCAATATGCAAGAGAAATACAACATCTAAGACTAAAGGATCTCAAAACATACCTTATTCTGGATGGTTGAAGTAGATCCCCGTTGAGCTTTTTCCAATCCCGCTTGCTTTAGCAATTTACTCTAAAAAACAGTAAACAAGGCAAGCATTCTATATAATATAGTGTTAGGACTACTCTAGCATATATAATCAATGTTGCATAAGAAATTAAATGCATCCATGGATTCAATATTCATTTAAATGCACATCATTGGAAAGGAAAATATATTTCTATTAATAAAATCAGAGATTACATAAGTGACAACCTCTATCGGCACATCTACAAACCGGAGAAACTAAATCCTCCACCTGGGCCTCCACCACCTCAATCCTCCATCTCTCAATAGCAAGATCACAAGAAAAGGCAAGCTTCGGAAGAACACAAAGTGCTCCAAGGGACACAGGGATGCAGACTCAAGTATAAGCAAGCTACTACAACAATGGACTATATTTTTCTTGCTCTTCAATTTCTCCTCTTCAATGTATCCAATGGTTTCCTTATATAGTGCTTCAATGGGATAATGGAAGGTCAAATCCGAGTGATATTGAGGCATATGGAAATCCAAGAGACAATTTGTTAGAATAATCAACCCATAGTTAGCTACCTTAGACATTAAATTAATCATTTTTGTCTTATTTGCCTAGTTTCATGATTCCACCTTATGCAAGTTGTCATCTACCTATCCATAGTGGTAAAAATTTCCTATTTTGACTCATGGAGCACTTGGGAAACCTAAAGGAATCAAATATTCTTTATTCCTAGCCTCCTAGGTGCCCTTCTACTTTTTCTGCTTTATTGCCTGCTTTTTCAGTGCTTTAAGGCAATTGGGAAAGTTTGACTAGGTGAGGTTAACTAGTTTTTATCCTCCACATCCTCCACTATTTTGTCCTATGAAAAGCATGTATGAGTTGTCCTTCCATCACCTTTTATATTTCCTAAGTTCTTTTTCCAATTCATGAGCTCCTTAGCTGATTTGGAAACTACTTTATGCACCTATGGGGGAATTGCTTAATTTTAGTAAGCCTGATTTTGACTAGATTCGAATTGCCTCCTCGTGCATTCAAATCCCTTATGTAATTATTTAATGCAGCAGCCTATGTTATTACAGGGTTGGATATTGTACACTTATTCAATACAATTTAGTGTTCAGCTCCATATTCAGTCTCTTTTGTGAGTGATTTTGCATGTACAATTGATAATTGTTGTGAGTGTAATTGTTCTATCACTGGGTTCAATTTACACATGGTATTAGATCCATTGTAGATCAATTTCTATCCTTCAAATTTGTTTTGCAGGTTCAACATCAGTGACTGGGATCCTTCTACTGATAGCCGGGACAATGTCTGAGCTATGGATCAATCTCAGAAGATCATCTTGACTCCCTTCAATTTATTTGAATGGAAAGCAGAGATGGAGATACTGTTGAGAGCAAAAGGCCTCTACAGGGTGACTATGGCAATAGAAGCAGAGCCCAATGCAGCTGTAGAGAAGATAAAATGGCACAACAGGAGGGATGAGGCCTATGGTCTCTTGTGTCTGAGTATTTCCAGAGACCTCCTTTTCCATCTTGATGGATTGACATCACTGAATGAAGTATGGGAGAATCTTGTTGATCTTTTTGGAAAGACAAATGAGATGAGGGGACATCAAATATAAAATGAATTGATCTCCCTAAGTCCAAATAGCTTTGAATCCCTGCATCTCTATTTCTCCAAGTTCAAAGCACTTGTTTTGCAGCTAAAACAATGTGGGATCGTAAAGAAGGATGATCAGCTCATCTTGGCCATACTATCGAAGCTTGGCCCTGACTATTCAGTGTTTGTTTCGACCTTCTATTCCACAAAGTTGACAGCTCGAACCTGGAAGATGCCTAGCCTTGCAGATTTCATGGAATCTCTCACACAAGAACAAGACAAACTGGTGATGATGGGCACCATCAAACCATCCAAAGACCAAGCTCTGGTTGCTGGAGATTCGAGGGTGGATTCAAAAAGCAAAAATAAAGCTAAAAATCCACCCAAGCAAAAGAGAGACAAGAACAAGTCTTCGGAGGAGCCACAAGGTTCCAAGAAGAACTACCAGAAGAAGAAGAATAAAGGAGAAATGAGCAAGTGCGCATACTACAATAAGGGCAATCATACTAAGAGCTCCTGCATGAAGAAGCAAATAGACATGCTGACCCAAATCCTGGAGAAGAATAGCATCTGCTCTTCTAATTCATGCTAATGAGGCAAGCAAGATTTGGCATGAAAGAATTGGACACCTAAATTACAAGTATCTTTTTGATCTTAGTGAAAAAGAGATGGTCATAGAGTTACCAAAGATAAAATTTTCCAAAGGAGTTTGCCAAGGTTGTATCCTAGGAAAACACCCAGAGCATAAATTTGAGAGAGCTAGTCATGAGAGAACCTCTGCACCCATCGAATTGATCCACAGTGATGTTTCTGGCCCATTCCCTCATATGTCCATGAGTCAGGCCAAATATGCATTGAATTTCATAGATGACTTTTCCAGGTATTGCTGGGTTTACTTCCTGAAACACAAGTCTAAAGTTTTTGGCCTCTTCAAAGTCTTTAAGGCTTTGGTTGTAAACCAGTCTGGGAGGAAAGTCAAGGTCCTTAGATATGACAATGGTGGTGAGTATTTCAAGTCTGATTTTATTCAATATTGTGCAGATGGAGGTATTCATATGCAGCATTCTATCCCTTACACACCATAGCAAAATGGTGTTGCTGAGAGGAAGAACAGATCACTGAAGGAGATGGCAACATGCATGATGGAGGCCAAAACTTTGCCACCAAAGTACTGGGCCGAAGCTATCAACTATGTAGCATATATCCAGAATAGGGTTCCTCATAAATAGCTTGATGGTATGATTCCTTTCGAAGCATGGAGTGGGCACAAGCCAGATGTGACCCATTTCAGGATTTTTGGCTCAAGGGCTTGGGCTAGAATTCCAACAGAAAAGAGGAAGGCTTTGCATCCCCAAAGCCAAGAGTGTCTATTTGTTGGGTACTCTGAATATTCAAAAGGGTACAATCTGATAAATTTGAGCACAAAAAAATCCTTCATTGGAAGGTGTGTTCAGTTTCAAGAAGAACCCCTAGCAGTAGTGGAAGTTGGAGAAGCCTCTTAACCACCAGATCCTCTAAAAGTAAGTGAAGAGTTTTTTGAACATGTTGATTCTGATATGTCTGATAGTGATGATTTTATTGTATATCCTAACAGCCCTACAAGGCCAAAATGGTCAGCCAAGACCATTCATGCAGCAGGAGAGCTAGCTGGGAATCCCAATGACCCTAGGAGGACTAGATCTCAATGTGAGAGTGCTCTGTGCATGAAGGATCCTATGTTTGCTGAGAAATGCTATATGATGGTGGAATCATATCCTCAGACATATGAAGATGCAGCAGGAGATCCAAGATGGCAAGCATCCATGAAGGAAGAGTTCAGCTCACTCCAGAAGAGCAACACTTGGGAGCTAGTGGATCTTCCCCCAGGGATGAAGCTAGTTCAGTGTAAGTGGGTGTACAAGACCAAATTTTCTGCTGATGGTTCACCTCTGAAGTAAAATACTAGATTGGTAGCCAAGGGCTACTCACAATTTCATGGCATAGATTACAATGAGACCTTTGCACCAGTGGCAAAGATGGACTCCATCAGTCTATCCTTAGCCATTGCAGCTTCAAAGCAATGGGAGGTACATCACATGGATGTAAAGTGTGCCTTCCTGAATGGAGATCTCACTGAAGAGATATAAATGCAGCAGCCTCAAGGATTTTCTACTAACCCATATCTTGTGTGCAGGTTAAGAAAGTCATTGTATGGGCTAAAGCAAGCCCCCAGGGCTTGGTATGCCAAGATTGATAGCTTCTTGCTATCACTGAATTTGGTTTGGTGCAAATAAGATCCAAATGTCTATTTGAAGTTAATTAATGGTTCATTAGTGATCATTTTGTTATATTTTGATGACCTTCTCATTACAGGAAGCTCAAAGGATGAGATTTCTTTCTTGAAGGGTGCAATGAACCAAGCCTTCTCCATGACAGATTTGGGGATCTTAAGTCAATTCTTGGGGCTTGAGATTGCTCAAAACAAAGATGGAATCAAGTTGCACCAGTCCAAGTATGCCTTGTATTTTCTGAACAAATTCAAAATGAAGGATTGCAAGCCAAGCAAGACTCCTTTCCTTTCAGGAGTGAAGCTGGAAGAAGCTGATTCTTCACCTATGGTAAACAATACACTGTATAGGCAATTGATTGGATGTTTGTCGTATCTTACACATACTAGACCTGATATTTATTATGTATTAAGTGTGGATTCTAGATACCTAGATCAGCCTCATGAGCTCCATTGGAAAGTAGCCAAAAGGATCCTTAACTTTGTTCAGGGAACAAGGACACATGGGATCTTCTATAAAGCAAAATATGATCTTGATTTGATTGGGTTTACTGACAGTGATTGGGAAGGTGATAGAACAGTTAGAAAGTCCACATTAGGATATGTGTTCATGCTTGTATAAGGGCCAATCAGCTAGTCAAGCAAGAAACAGAGTGCCATTGCACTCTCATCTACAGAAGCAGAGTACAGAGGAGTTGTAAATGCAACAACTTAATGTTTATGGTTGCAGGGGTTACTTGGAGAGTGTGGCTTCGAATCAGAGTACTCAACTACCATCTACTATGATAACCATAGTACCATTCGAATCTGAAATGATCCAGTTCAGAAGCAGAGAACCAAACACATTGAGATCCATATGCACTACATCAGAGAGCTTGTTCATGATGGCACCATTCACCTACTCTTTTGTTCATCTTCAGAACAAGTAGCTGATATATTCACCAAATAATTTTGTGAGAAGACCTTCAGCAATATCAAATCACTACTGGGGATTGATGATCATGCTGTGAAGCATGAGTGAAGACAAGATTTCCAAATTTTGTTTTACAGTCCATGTTTAAGGGGGGATTTTCCCATGTGGTTTTTGCCTCTTTCTTTGTTTAAATGGACATGCAGTATGTAAAGGGTGACTAAGAATTGTTGCTAGGCCCTATAATTTTCTGATATATTACTCATAAGTCAGGATTAAGGGGGGGTGTTAGAATAATCAACCCATAGTTAGCTACCTTAGACATTAAATTAATCATTTTTGTCTTATTTGCCTAGTTTCATGATTCCACCTTATGCAAGTTGTCATCTACCTATCCATAGGGGTAAAAATTGCCTATTTTGACTCATGGAGCACTTGGGAAACCTCATGAAATCAAATCTACTTTATTCCTGGCCTCCTAGGCACCCTTCTGCTTTTTTTGCTTTATTGCCTGCTTTTTCAGTGCTTTAAGGCAATTGGGAAAGTTTCACTAGGTGAGGTTAACTAGTTTTTTGTCCTCCACATCCTCCACTCTTTTCTCCTATGAAAAGCATGTATGAGTTGTCCTTCCATCACCTTTTAGCTTTCCTAAGTGATTTTTCCAATTCGTGAGCTCCTTAGCTGATTTGGAAACTACTTTATGCACCAATGGGGGAATTGCTTAATTTTAGTAAGCTTGCTTTTGACTAGATTCGAATTACCTCCTCATGCATTTGAATCCCTTATGTAATTATTTAATTCAGCAGCCTATGTTATTATAGGGTTGGCTATTGTACACTTATTCAATACAGTTTAGTGTTCAGCTCGATATTCAATCTCTTTTGTGAGTGATTTTGCATGTACAATTGATAATTGTTGTGAGTGTAATTGTTCTATCACTGGGTTCAAATTACACACAAGTGACTTGGATCCACATCAAGGAAAACTCCAAAAATATTTGGACTTATGCACACATCCCCATGTACATGGGTTTAAGGGTAATATCCACGTATATATGCGAGAAAGGGATTAAAAGTCATGTACAACAAATAATAGGTGTTTTTAGGGATGATCTTGGAAACATCAAAGGTACAATAATAATCCATGGGGTCCAAGGAGTTTGCAGAGGGGTAGGGAATGCCATAAAAGTGTGATCAACCATGTGTGGTAAAATCAACAATAACAATGGTGATTTCCCTCACACTTGTTAATGGTTCACATCATTGGCTGGTAATCAAGTGGTTTCTACCATGTTTGAAAATTATACATTTATTCGCATGGGTAGAATTGTACTTTCTTGGGAATGGGATGATTACCTTGGGTTTATATTGAGCATTCATCTGTGATGTTTTCCTTTCTCCAGGTTTTGATGGAGTATTTTTTATGATTCGTTGCATGGATCCACATTGTATGTTTGTGGTTGTGCTCGTATTTGTGTTTGTATGACATATATCTACATTGTATCTTTGGTAGTTATCTCAAAATTTGGATCTTGTTTGCATGGATCTATGATGTATTTCAGTATCCATGGCTGTTTGTATCTCACTTAGATCTATGTTCTATTGGTTGGTACCCATGTTATGATTCATTTGGGACATATATCAAAGTGTAAATGTATTGAAAATCACCTTGGTTGTTGATGAGTTCCGACCTTTGGACCTTTTCCTCGAAGTTATAACATGTTCTGTCAAAGAATTTTCCCTATAATTTCCCTCTAGCCTCATGATTTGGGGGGGAGTATGTTACACCTAATTATTATCACCATCATGTTATGATATGGGTAACCCATTTATTTCTCAAATCCATCAAAGACTGAAGTGAAAAAATGAAAGAAAAAGGTTATTTCCTTATATTTTTCCCCTAATATGGGCCACCATTGTTATAAATGATTTTACCACACATGGTTGATCACATATTGATGGCCATCCTTGTCCCTCTGTAGACTCTTTAGACCCCATGGAAGCAACCAAGCGGTCTCTGATGTTGTCTGTTGGCTGTTTCTTTTGTGACCAGAAACGACTTTTTCATTGATTTTTCTTTGAAAGTATTTGTAGTCATTTATCTTTTTTGTTTTTCCATTAGTGCATTTCTCTTTTTGTCTTAGTGTCTTGATAGGATTGTGTTTTATACTTGCTGCAGAGACTGAGAATTTTAATGACTTTTATTGCATTTTCATTCTTGTACATTGAAAATAAAAAAAAAGTTGCATTCTTACTTGCATTTCACTTATGGATTTAAGGAGGTACTTGCATTGGATTGCTTGGATGAGAGTTTTGTTTAGGGTTTCATATAGGAAGGATTGCATTGACATTGAAGGAAAATTTATGCATCTCATGTAGTGGCATACCCTGTTTTTCATTTGGACAAAATCACACTTGGCATTGTTTGTTAGGTGTGCACATTTATTTCACTGCTAAGTCATAACTTCATTTGTTGCACGACCATTTCCCTTTGAGTAATCATAGCCAATTAAAATCAACGCTTAATAAAATGAATTACACTCTTTTCTTTTAAGCAATTACACTCTTTGCTTATACATCTGTTATAGTTGATTTTACCACACATGGTCGATCACATATTGATGGCCTTCCCTGTCCCTTTGCATACTCTTTATACCCCATGGAATTATATTATCCTTTGATGTTCCAATATCATCCCTAAAAAACCCTTGTTTATTGTTGTACGTGAATTTTACTCCCATACTCGCGTGTAGACGTGACTTTTGACCTCAAACCCGCATACATCGGGATGTGTGCATAAGTCCAAACATTTTTGGAATTTTCCTCATATGAGTCTGAATAAATTGACTCTTGGCCTCCCAAATTCCTTGAGAATGCTCAAATTCAACTCTCTAGTACCCTTTTGGAGTGCTATATAAGGAACCCATTGGATACATTGAAGAGGAGAAATTGAAGAGCAAAGAAACTATAGTCCATTGTTGCTTCAGTCTGCTTGTACTTGAGTTTGCATCCCTTTGTCCCTTTGGAGCACTTTGTGTTCTTCTCAAGCTTTCCTTTGCTTGTGAGCTTGCTATCGAGAGATGGATGATTGAGGTGGTGGAGGCCCAGGTGGAGGACTAGGTTTCTTTGGTTCATAGACGTGCTGACATAGGTTGTCACTATTGTAATCTCTGATTTTATTAATAGAAATATCTTTTCCTATCCAATTAATGTGCATTTGAATGAATATTAAATCCATGGATATGTTAATTGCTTATACATTGTTGAATATATATGCTAGAGTAGGTCTAAGATATTATTATAGAGCATGCTTATCTTATTTACTGTTGTTGAGAGCGAATTGCTAATGCAAGCATGAATCGAATTGCTAATGCAAGCGTGAATCGGAAAATCTCAATGGGGATCTACTTCAACCATCTGGAAAAAGGTATGATTCGATATCCCTTAGTGTTAGATGTTTGGTTTCTCTTGCATATTGGGAAAGATTGATTTCTAGTGTCAAAGTTGTCTATTGTGGTACACCCGAAGCCATAGGAAGTTTCTCTCTGTAACAGAATTGGTGACCATACTGGTAGGTTCCTAGTTGTTTTTTCTTTGGGGTTTGGGGGCACAATGTGCTTGATATTCTTGACTTGCTCTCTATTTCTCCCCATTTCTATGTCGCATTTAGTAGTATGATCCTCCATTGACACTCCCCTATATTGGTTTGATTCTTGGCCTTCTTTTTACCATTGTCTTCTCTATATACGTAGGTTTTTGGACAAATGTCACGTTCATACGTAGGATTTTTCCCAAAAGTCGCGTATACATGCAGGTTTTTGGCCAAAATTTGCATACAGATGTAGCTATTCTTTAAACAATCATGTACATATTCCCTTTTGGTTGAGTTTGATGCTATGGGAAGTTGTTGGGTGGGTTGTGTGCGAGTATGTTTGGGTCTTCGTAGGTTTTGATGCTGTTTGTTGGCTACTTCTTTTGTGACCAGAGATTGCTTTTTCATTCATTTTTCTTTGAAAGTCGTTCTAGTCATTTATCTTTTTTGTTTTTCCATTAGTGCATTACTCCTTTTGTCTTAGTGTCTTCCTAGGCTTGTGTTTTATACTTGTTGCAGAGACTAAGAATTTTAATGAATTTTATTGCATTTTCATTCTTTTATATTGAAAATACAAAATAGTTGCATTCTTACTTCCATTTCACTTATGGATTTAAGGAGGTACTTGCCTTGGATTGCTTGGATGAGATCTGTTTTAGGTTTTCATATAGGAAGGATTGCATTGACATTGAAGGAAAATTTATGCATCTCATGTAGTGGCATACCCCATTTTTCATTTCAAAAAAATTGCACTTGGAATTGTTTGTTAGGTGTGGACATTTATTTCACGGCTGAGTCATAACTTCATTTGTTTCACGACCATTTCCCTTTGAGTAATCACAACCAATTAAAATCAATGCTTAATAAAATGAATTACACTCTTTTCTTTTATAGGGTGCATCAACAAGATTAGGTTTTAGGGTCTTGGAATAGTTCATTGTGAGTTAATTCTCCAAGACCACTAAACAAAACAAGTAGGTATCTGTCTAGGTGAGATAGTGAAATCCTTGGTATAATTAGTGTTTCTCAGGATACTCCTCTTACACAGGAATCAAGCACGAGGCAACGTGCATGATTATGGTTGGGATAGCCCTTGGTCACTTTTGTGAGTGTCGAAGATATTTCCAGGATCGTATTCGTATCTGGGGACTCTTTCGAGATTTTTAGGCTTTGCTACCCTGCCCATATGGTCGATACCGCCTGTGACTGTCCGCTTGAGCATTGATTATATTGGGGTGACCTTAGTTTCCTTATCTAGGTATCGGAGGGGGTACTTGCAGAGGTTATTCTGTAGGTGTCTTGGCTAAGTAGAGGTCAGACAACATAGTCGCTTTATGCATTGAAGCTGAGGGCCACTATAATTGGTTACGTACCTCCGCTTGTAGTGTATGGGACTTTTGAGCCTCTCCTAGGCGAGACATACCTACTGCATTCGGGAGCTCACATATCCTCTCCTCGGTTTGCTTATATTTTGGATGTAGATTCTCTTAGGAGTGTGCTCTTTATGCCTAGTGGGATTTTGGGATCGCGGTTACTTGAGTAGATTTATGCTCTCTTGACTTCAGATCCTTTTATGTTCGACATGCCTGATATCATTACTAGTATCTTATCACCCGCTCTAGGTCCTAGTGCATACCCTAGTGTTGGATTGGGGGCCACCAAAACCCCTTACCTTGCTCATATATTCAGGAGTGGTCATATTACATCCTTTACTCCATTTGCGGAGGATTTTCACTCCCTTCGTCTAGTATTAATACTAGTGTTTGTTCTCATGGGGGTGGTGGTGGATACGTGAACGTTGGGCCTACACATTATATTCCTTCTTATGTCCCATCATCCACCACACCATTTTCTTTGGATGCAGTTGTCATGACCAATCCTCCCTATATCCTATATTTTGGACTCTTTAATGACTATTTCTAGTTGTTTTGGATTAATATTATTGTCATGCAGGATCCATTTTTTGTACACTCTCTCTGAGGCTTTGAAGAGTTTGTATCCATGACAGGTATAATGTTTGAACTGGCATATAGGTTAGGATTTCACATCTACCTACATTTTTCATGGTGTTATGACCATCTCATTTTAACCTTAGGTACGAACACATTCCGCGATATCACAGAACCTTCATGATGCTATTAGAAGTGGTATTGTGCAAATGGTAGAACCTTCCCTTACATGGGTGCCCTAGTTAGATCCCTTTTTCATTTGGTACCCATGCTGAGATTCCTCCTTTAGGTTGTGGGAGTCCCTTTTTAGTCCCGCCATGTCCTTGAGAAAGAGCTTCATACTCCTCTTCAATATTATGCTCGATTTTCCTCCGAGACTCCCTTGTATATATCAAGTTGTAATTGCATTTTCATGAGTTTTTCTTTCCTTCTTGAGATTTATGTCGGTTCCCTGACTTTGAGTTATTATCCATATAGCCCGAGCTTTTCTCATGTCTATCCAAACAGATCCTTTTTAGATATCTTTTGAAGCTTGATAATCCCTTTTACCGGGAGGAGACCTTCCCTCGAGTGTTGTTATCCTGCACATATCTCCTTGCATTGATCATAGGCATGTTCCACTGCTTGGAATTAGTTTTCTTGTCCCCTGACACTCGTATCCTTGTATATTTGTACTATAAAGAAATTTTATTCTTTTTCAAGCTTTTCAAAATATCTGAAAAAAACCAAATAAATAAAAAAACCAAAAATCCAGATAGGAAAATATGTTATATTTGGCAGGAGTCGAGTCATGTTTCCTTCGAACAGAGCACTATAGATCACATCCATTGGTTGGGTTATTAGTTCAGCTTTAGGATAATTAACTCATTACTCTAAGTTTATATCCACTGACTGGTTAAGCTTCTAGTCCCTATGGAGCCTCTGTTGATGCCTCTTGTGTCACAGAGATGTCCCAATTTTCATATCGAGTCCATTATGCCTACCTTCGGTCACCATTCGATGTTATTCTCTTGTTTGAAGGAAGTTGAAGCACGAGTCAGCCATTCCTCAGTTATCTTGACTTTGCATGTCGACCATTCCCGTTACTGTCATTGGTTCATGCACATTTTGTTCTTCCACATTATACAACGTTGTTGAGTACCTTGTGTTGGTTTATGGGGGATGCCCTAAGTTCCCCCTTCCAGCAGATTACATTCCATCAAAATCATATTATTTATTCTGGAATAGGAGTCTAGAGTCCTTTGAGTGCCATGAGACTTACAGTCATCAGTGGCAGGTTCTCTTGCCATTGATAGTTTTGGAAATACATTAATGTCCCCTGATCGATGGATTCTTCCAATTGTTTGACCTCAACACATCTATTCACACTTGTTAGATTGCACTCTGTACCTTGATTCTCATTTTCATTATTGGTGGGTGATCTCGCATCTATTAACTATATACATCAATGACTGGTAATTAGACGATGGACTACTATGTTCAACCTCAACACATCTATTCACATAGTAGGACATGTACTCATAGCAGTTCATGTAGAATACCTTCCAGCATGGTGGAATTCCATATATGCTACCTCCTTGATCATGCCAGTATTCATGAGATTTTGTCTCTCGTGATTTGATTCCAGTGTATATTAGATATCTTCATTCACTATGGAGATCTTGATCCATTGTATATCTTCAGCTTTTATGGATATCTTGATCCGTTGTATATCTTCATCCACTTTGGAGAATCTAATCTATTGTATATTGTATGTGGCAATGACCACACATGTCACATTTTGTATATCATTCCTATTCAGGGCCATTGTACTCTTATGTATTCGGGACTGCTCCATGTATTTGTGGTCATATGTAGAGATTTATTATTGTATTGTACTGATGCGTGGCTAGTTATTCCACTTGGGTCTTCATTACTCCACTTTTGGGATGTATTTTATAATGTATTTCGGCCATCATGTTACCCCTCTGACCTCACACATTAGGGGGAATTTGTTATAACTGATTTTACCACACATGGTTGATCACATATTGATGTCCTTCCCTGACCCTCTACCAACTCTTTAGACCCCATGGAATTATATTATCCTTTGATGTTCCAATATCATCCGTAAAAAACCCATGTTTATTTCTGTATGCGACTTTTAATCCCATACTCGTGTGTACATGCAAATTTTGACCTCAAACCCCCATACATCGGGATGTGTGCATAAATCCAATTTTTTTTGGATTTTTCCTCATATGTGTCCAAATAACTTGACTCTTGGCCTTCCAAATTACTTTAGAATGCTTATATTTGACCCTCCATTAACCTTTTGGAGTGCTATATAAGGAACCCCTTGGATATATTGAAGAGGAGGAATTGAAGAGAAAAGAAACTATAGTCCATTGTTGCCTCAGTTTGCTTGTACTTGAGTCTGCATCCCTTTGTCCCTTTGGAAAACTTTTTGTTCTTCCCAAGCTTGCCTTTTCTTGTGAGCTTTCTATCAAGATATGGAGGATTGAGGTGGTGGAGGCCCAGGTGGAGGACTCGGTTTCTACGGTTCATAGACGTGCCGACAGAGGTTGTCACTATTGTAATCTCTGATTTTATTAATAGAAATAGATTTTCCTGTCCAATTAATGTGCATTTGAATGAATATTGAATCCATGGATATGTTTAATTTCTTATACATTGTTGAATATATATGCTAGAGTAGGTCTAACATATTATTATAGAATGCTCATCTTGTTTGCTGTTGTTGAGAGTGAATTGCTAATGCAAGCGTGAATTGTAAAAGCTCAATGGGGATCTACTTCAACCATTCAGAACAAGGTATGATTCGGTATCACTTAGTGTTATATGTTTGGTTTCTCTTCCATATTGGGAAATATTGATTTCTAGTGTCAAAGCTATGTGTTGTGGAACACCGCAAGCCATAGGAAGTTTCTCTTCGTAACAACCACTGCACCTTGTCCTTATGAAATAGGAGTACCCATGCTGGAAACACACCTTGTCCATTGGAAATAAGAGGTGTTACCACCTGTTTCCTTCTTGCAGTAGGAGGTACCCCGTTCCACTGCCTGTTTCCCTCATGCAAAGTGTGGTGCTAGTCTTAAAAAGGAAAAAAAAGAGAAGTTTCAAGAGTTTTCTCGAATATGCCTTCATGGAACCTCATCCCTAAGAATATGTACAAGTGGAACTCAAATTAAACTATCTTTGGGATGATCCCTCAACTTTCTAATTTGAATACTAAACCCATTCTATCCATTATGGCCTTTAAATATGGGCTCGCTCCTCGTGGGAAAGAGATAAAAGGATTGTGTGATAACACCCAAAATCTGTTCAAATTATCTTAGACTTTCTTGAGTCATTAGAGACAAGGTGAAGCTTAAGGAAAGGCCCCATTGTGAAGAGCTCGCAACACCAAGGCTTGGTTGTGATCTCTCCTTCATTATTTATTAATGCAAACATCATCTACTTTCCCATAAACACTGCGTGTCTCATTATCATGCTTTGTTTATTGTTTATCTCCTTGGTATTTTACATAGGATTGTATATTATCTTGTTACTCTCATGTGGTGTTGTCCTTTTGTGTTTATTGCAGGTTCATTCCCCGTGTAGCCCAAGCACAACAAGTTCAAATCGTTGGATCCTCCAATTAAAAGGTATGATAGTAGCTAATTTAAGTAATCTATATTTCTAGGGAAAGTTTCTTTGTTATGTAGTGTGTTTTGTTCTAGATATGAATCATTAAGACTAGGGAAATAGTCCTTGTCCACATCGACTGAGTTTTTCCGCTAATAGCTCCATCTTCTGGGAAATTGTTCTACTTGGAAAGATACTCATTTACTGATTTAGAATGAAGCATTCTGGTTTTAGCTTCTAAAGTGCATTCAGGTTTCACCACCAATTTCCCTTCGTCATCTAACAAGGGCAGTTGTAGTGCTTATAAAGTGATAGGATTTCTTATCATATTATTCCATACTACCTACTCTTACAAGCGAAAGATGCAAATACATTTACAAAAATAAATACTAATATAATTATGGCATGATACAATATGGACTGTAAATAAAATATGATTATGTCCCTTATCTTTATCATGAAATTTATAATATCCAACTCAGTTTATCTAGCAAGAAATAATACTTACCTACATACATGAAGCTCTTGAATATCCTAAACGATCCTTGCAGGTCACCTCCCAACCAAATTATGGCGTTCCACCTAACCAAACAACCAAAGTTTAAGTCGACATCCCCCGAATCGCAACCAGTACGTTGGGACAAAACCCTCCTTGGGTTGAACTACTAAAGTTGGAAACAAATTAGAACAAAACATTGTAAAAAGAAATAAGTCTAGACAACTATTAAAGAAATTAGATGTAAGAAAGTAGACCAGATCATTGATAGAAGGAAAAAACTCATAGAACCACTTACACTTCAACCAATAAAACCAATAGGAAAGACCTAAAAAAAATATTGCACATGAATTCAAACCTAACCTACTCAATCATGAAGATTATAAAAACAAGTTAAGAGTGAAATGCACCAGAAAATAGATCAGTCACAACCTTGGATACAACCCCAAAAGGGTAGTGAAATGCTAAAAATTCTCAAAACAAGGGAAACCCTAGAGCTTGGACACTCTCCTACAGGAACGTGCAGCTGTCTAGTGGGAAAAACACGAGTTACTTGTGACTGTTTTTAAGGAAACCCACAACTTTAACTTAGAAATCATGGTTGTAAATGAAACAACCCACGAGTGGTTCTAAAATTTTTCAAAAATAAAAGTTAGGAGACCATGAATCCTAAGGATCCAACAAGACTAACTGAAAATCAAATAATTGCAAATCACAACAGAAATAAAAGATCGAAAACTGGACATAAAATTTGATTGAAGAGGCCCCAACACAAACTAGACTCTCAAGTAGAGTTCCTAGTTCTATTGTGAGGGATATCTACCTTATGACTTGGGGACTTAGGGTCACCAACATACTAGGGTATGGATTGCACACATCAAGGATTCAGAAACATATATAAGAGAAATAGGGTTAGTGTAACATGGAACTTTTTACTGACGGCTGACCCAAGCTTTAACCTTCTTCCTCAGATGCTCCTCAGCCTTCTGATCTTCTATACCTGCAACAAACATTGATGTTTCTCCATAGTATCGATTATTGTTATATAAATAAGTATGAACATATTACAATTTCATTTAAGAATAAATAACAATACATATCATGATTAATAACAACAAAGGCTTGCACTAAGACAATATGGAAAGAAAGACACTCTTTATTAATAAGTTCAGGAAACATTACAACCCTGTCTAAGACAAGCTTCTCTGTAGACCAAGAAAATGAGTCCTCTTGCTCCTCTCTCCAATGTATTCCTCCAACATAAACTTGCTCTCCAAAATTGCTTCCCCTTTCCTCTACCCCTCCCCTCTCTTTATAGTTGCTGGTGAGGAGAGGTTTCGAGGCTTAAGATGGTTAGGGGAGTAAGGGAAGTTATCTGTCCGAACCCAACCACCCCTAAACTAATCATATTTTTAATTTTAAGTTTGTTTTAGAGGAACTCGCAGGTATATAGAAGGGAACTCAGGACTAGCTCGCGGTTTTTATGAAGGAAAATCATGAGTGCAACTTTTTAGGGATAACTCATGTGTTGCATATGGTCTGACCCACAAGTGACACACATCTTGTCATAAGAAGAGTCGCGAGCATAAGGAAAGCTAATCTATAAAAATTGACAAATTTGAAGCAATCTAGATGTTCTCAAGAACCAGCTCATCTATAGAATTATGGACACTTGTATCCATAATGTCCTTTTATGTATGGACAAGCTGGAGTTGATACTCAGACGCAGAAGTAGGAATACACCTATGGAAATTTGTCATAGGAGGATTCCTACTTTTTACACACACACACACACACATATATATTTAGTTATCTTCATGTGTCTTTTTGTATATGTGTATTCATTTTACAAAGTGTGTTACAAATTCTAGTCTAAAATGTACTTAGTGAATGCATTACTAATAGTTTTTTGATTTCTTGAAATGTGTTGATATAATATGTTCAAAATTTCTTTCAAGTAACCTAATCCATAAAAAATGACATAAAAGAGTAGGGTGTCTCACTTGGTAGACCCCACTGAGTTGAGAGAGCACTAACTGAGTGTCAATTATGACTTCAAGGCAGGTGATACCATGTGATATAGAATCCCAAAGAAGATCAATGAAAACACTATACTCAGCTACATTGTTAGTTGCAGGACATAACAAAGTAGCTCCTGAGGAAACCAATTGTCATGTCGGTGCATAAATTACCCAAGCAACTGAAGCCAGGTTACAAGTGTGATGGTTAGTGCCATCAGTGAACCCTACAAACCACACCAAAGACATATGAAATAACACAAGAGTACATAAGAAACACTAACCACTAATGGCCATTTACAAAATTATACAAATATAATACAAGAAAGAGCATAATGCCTAGGCATAATACTTTTTCAGGTAGAGCGCGTTTCAGGGCTCCGACAACTTATTACCATCATAATAAAATAACTCGTACACACCCTTCTTTATAACTTTTGACACAACGTACGGGCCTAGCCACATAGATTTAAACTTACTTTCCCCTAGGGGTTCCTTATCCTGGTCCCAGACCAATAAAATCTATCCCTCGAAGAAAACCCTAGGTTTCACAATTTTTTCATATTGGTTTTTCACCCGTAGTTTATGTGCTTCGTTTGTTGTGACCACATCTCTGTGTTGCTCATATAGATGATCTAAATGCAGCAATAGTTCCTCAATATCAGTAGTATCAGGAAGTACGTGAATGGAAATATTTAAGGATGGTATCTCACATTCCACCGATGTGACTGCTTCCATCGCATGAACGAGATGGAAATGTGAAAACCTTGTGGCAGTCTTAACATTTGTTCGATACGCCCAAAGCACCGGATACAACATGATGTGCCAGTTTGACCTACTTGCATTAATAGTTTTCTTGAAAATGGTTTTCAAACTTTTGTTCATTGCTTCTACTTTCCCATTCGCTTGCTAGTTAAAGGAAGACGAGTGGTCTTTCCTAAAACCTAGCATAGTGGTCAACTCTGTCACCATCTTGTTTTGAAAATGAATGCCATGGTCGGTGACAATCTGCTTCAGAATACAAAACCTAGTGCTAATTTGACTGAATACAAAATATGTTGTTGTCTCACCATCGAATTTAAAGGTAGGCATTGCTTCTTCCCACTTCATAAAGTAGTCAACAATGATAATGATATACTTGTGCCATCTAGGAGACACTGGGTTATAGGTCATGATATCCACCACCACTTGGTGAAGGGAACTACCATGATGATGGGGAAAAGAGGAGAAGAATGTGACCGTATATTTCTGGTGTAAATTTGGCATGGATGACATCGTTTAACTGCTTCAATACAATATTTGAAGATGGTAGGCTAGAAATAACCAACACGCAAGATCTTATGGGTTGTTGCTAACCTAGATAAATGACCCCCACATGCTCCGCTATGAGAATCATCTAGGACAAACTCAGCCTCCTCACAGGTGAGGAACTGAAGTAAGATGGAATCTACCACTCGTCTATATAACTTATCACCGATTATGAGGTATTTTTTCACATTTAATCTTAGATTATTCTGATCTTCCCTTGAGAAGGTCGCATGACACTTCAAATTCTAGAGATACACTAGGATATCTCCATATCAAGGATCATAGGTAGAAATTAAGAAAATGTGCTCATATTCTATCACTATGCTTTTTTCACTCAGGAACTTTGAGATAAGTTCCACGAATACTAGGGACTTCTTAGACTTGGCAGACTAAAAATCAAGGCCAAAATATTGGAGAATGACAATCCACTTATTCAAATTTCCCTTAATTATTCTTCAGTATAATACGTATTTGAGTGGATTAATGTCCACAGCCACAGTGATTGTCCTTAGCAGAATGTAGTTTCTCAACCTATAGATGACATAAACTGCCGCCAAAGCTAGTTTCTCTATGTGTGAAAACCTCAATTCAGGACTAGACAAAGCGCAACTGAGATAATAGATAACATGCTCCTAGAGCTTATCATCCTCTTGAACTAACACTACTCCTATCGTAGACTTTGATGCAGCCAGATACAATATGAAGTCCTTCCTATAGTGTGGCGGGCGCAAAAGAGGAGTCGATAGCAGTTCTTTTTTCAATGCCTCAAAATATGTTGAGCGGATTTTTCCCATAGAAATGGGGTGTCTTGCTTAAGTAAGCACATGAAACCCTTAGTGATCTTGACATAGTTCACAATAAATAGACATAGAAAGTTTGACTTTCCTTGTAGAATTTGGAGTTGTCTGATGGTTCAAGGAGGAGGAAAATTAATAATCACCTCTACTTTCAAAGGATCAACCCATATACCCTTATTGGAAACTATGAATCCTAGAAGTCACCCGGATTTGATGCAGAAGACACACTTATGGGGATTCAAGCATATCTTGTAGTGCCTGCATCTCTCAAAAACTAAGCGAAGATTATTTGGATGATCTTTCCTCTTTTAAGAATGGATCAGAAGATCATCTAGGTATGGTTCAACAATTTTCTCAATATCATGGAAATAAAATTTCATTACATGCTGAAAGGTTTCCTCGACTATTTTCAATCCAAAAGGAATCTTTTTATACGTGAATGTACCATAGGGACAAATAAAGGAAGTTTTTTGTTGGTCTTCGGGTTTAATATGAATCTGGTTATATCTTGAAAAACCATCCATAAGTGAGAAAACCTCGCTACCCACACATGCATCAATAATATGAACAATGAATGATGTGGGGTAGTTTTCCTTGGGACAAGTCTTGTTCAAATCATGAAAATATGTATTAACGTTTATATTCCCTTGTTTCTTATCGATCGAAATGGGATTGGATACCCATGCGAGTTTTCAAAGGGAGGACCCATGGGTCGGTTTATCTACAATCGTATAGATGTTCTTCCCTACAGTCATCCTACCTAAGTATTTTATAGGAGCAGACATATCCAAAGTTCCAATCAATGATGTATACATCCCAACTCCCAAACTTTCATTCATCTAGTGTGACTGATCAATTAAAGGTACGTTGGAATCAAAAGTATCCATATGACATTTTTGAGTATATGTCAGCTGGTCAACAATTACCAACTTTCCTTCAATGTGTGGGAACATAAGGACTAAAAAAATAGACAATGGAATAATGCACATTGCATAGGTCCAAATCCTCCGCAAAAGTAAATTATAGTCCAAAGGGGTATCAACTACTTCGATTTCCACAGAGATCATTTTCCATGTGAGTTTTATTTCAAAATATGGCAGGATAACAAGCAGACAGAAATATCTTCCGTCGAAATCAGTCAACAAAGTGTTTGATGGGACCAACTCTAGGGATCCCAGAGCCTTCCAACATGAAATCGAAATTACACATGTGGATGCACCTTCATCTATCACTGTTCATCCAATGGTTTTTCTGCCATGGACAACATCAATGGAAAAGGTCACATGGTAAGGTAGGCATGGTTTGACATCCAAAAGAGTGAACTTATCCATCATGCTTACAAATTCCATATTTTCGATGGTCACCAGATGTGCATCTCACTGCAAAGGAAAACTATGCAGCACTTCTAAGGATGACATCACACAAGGATTTTGGGACAAATCTTCTACAACTGAGTAGTTCGAAGAGACCCTCACGTTGGGGTTGTGAAATGTATTTTTAGAGACACCTTTTGGTATCTTCGGCTTATTGTCATCCGGTTTATCAATTGAAAGTAGGGCTGGTGTTTTGACAATTTATTTGTCCTTCTATTGAGCCTTCGTTTCATAATTATTTTCTCTGGTCTGTAGAAAGGTATGGGATCATACCATATTGATATAATATTTATCAGTATAAGGAGCATTTTTTGTGCCCCCAACATTTTTTAAATCACTAGAAGTTGCATTTTGTCCTTTGGGAAAGGGATCCTTCAGGACAACCAGTTGTTGTTGTTTTAGCAACTTCTCTACTTGATCCATTAAGGGACATTGATAGGTCAAATGGTATTCCTCGAATAAATTGCAAGGAAATTTGACTTTATTCTTTCTATTCCCTCCCCTGCTCAGCATTGTTTGTGGGATTCTTCTTGTTTTGATTTCCCTCACCCTTCTTACCCTTGTTATTTTTCCCACTGGGATGTTGATTTCCCTTTTGGGTAGATTGTACAGTATAAACCTTGGTTTCCTCCGCTACATATTGCTTCACTAATAGTTCATGGATCTATTTGGCCAGTGATTCTACAGTTGGTGTGTCAACTCAAACCACCATGCCATCATCATGTGGTCCAGGATTAGGTTTAGCAAATTCTATGGTGGACCTTAGCGTCTCAGGGATGATCTCATAGAGAATCCTAGGTTGGGCATATATCGAATCTAGTTGTTGGGCCCTTAGTATGTCCTCCTACTCCGAAGTCACCCCCGACGTTGAAACATATTTTGAAATATATAACAATATAGACTTCAAAAACCATTCCAACGATAACTTGGGAGGAATATTGGCTTTAATAAGCCTCTTTCTCCTTCTCCACTCCTAAATGTGGTCATATAAATGAGTGGGCTTGTTCTTCTAAAATTTTGATAGAAGGTATGTATCTGCATCATACTAGATAGGAAGTTTAAAGAGATTCAAGAAAACGGTTTCTAAATCAAGAAAATTGTCATAGGCGGCTGATGGGAGTTTGATATACCATTTTTCCACTACACTGGTCAGAGTTCATTGAAAAATCCTCAGCTGAATCGAGTCATTGTTCAACAAGTTGGAGGAGCACCATAAATGGAATGTCATGACATGGTCACCTAGGTCCTCACCAGTTTTCCCTTCAAACTTAGGAATCTCAGAAGGTAATTTAATTGAAACTGGTGGCCAAGTTGAATCATGGCTCTCAGGGTCATTCATGAGTTTTGATAAGTATGGAAAGTTTAAAGTTTCCAGAAAGGGTAATTTGGGCCGAGCCAAATATTGATATTGAGGAGTCTGGGGCGAGGAAGTACCCACATCAACAGTCCCAAAAGAGAGGTTTGGGTTTCCCATAGCTATCGACTGTGAAGAACTATCAATGTTTTGAAAGGGATTCCACCCAAAGGCCAAAGGATTACTGACCTGAGGTGTGTTGTACTACGTTTGATAGATTCTAGCTGAAGTTGGAGTTGTATATACAGGATATGTGATTCTGCCACTGAACAGTGATGAGGGGGAGATCCTGAAAGGTGTAGCCGACACTTGAATAGAATTCTAAAAGCTGAAACCTAAAAAATGGGTTTATACTTCTAGATGACACATCATCATAAGTAGGAGAAGGACCTACATAAGGAGTGGATGGAGGAATGTGTCCCCCATACCATGGAAATCCTTAAACAAATAAAGTGGAACCACTAGGACCACTTTGAGTGTTTTGAAATAACGGAGAAGAAATAAAAGGTACACTGGGTATCCCAGTGACCACCATGCTAGATGGACCAACAATGTTTGAAGGTGTCGATGGATTAGCCACTCGGGAACTTGGAGACACCAGGGTTAATGAACTAAATTTTAAGGACACTACTGGTGTAGTAAATATAGTTTTCCTAGTTGCACTCACCAATGAATGAGAGACTCCATTTGGCATCATGGCTGAGGTGGGGGTAGACATGTCCCTCAGACCTTATCCTGACCTAGACATAACTTAACTCAAAGGAACACCAATACTAGGTGGACTGAACACGCGAACTTAAAGCAAAATAGGATCTCTTAAGTTAGTAAGAGCTGAATTGTAATTCCTTGCAAACTCTTGAGCTTGCAAATATTCAATTTCCACTAACAAGGGATCAGTATGACTATAATGAATTTTAGGTTCCCTTGGACTTTCACTGACTCCAATCGATTCAAAAGAACCATTTGTGTCTAATATCCTCCTTTGAGGTGGCGGTGGAGGATCCACTATTGAGAGCAGAGGAAGGTTTTGCAACCTTCGAGGGCTATGGGGAGGTTGATCCTCCACAGCTAAAGATTTAAATCACACACCTAAAGGTCAGACTAGATCACAGGTATTCCATAGAGCACACCACTAAAAATACTAAGTATCACAAACACATGCAGGTAAAAGATACACCTTCCAAAGGAGCGTATGGGATGATTAGGGCCCAGAACAAACCAGTGAAGATCGAAGAACAATTACCTAGGGTCTCGTGATAATTTTTCTAGGTGCAAGCATTTGAATCACCAAAACACCCTTCCAAATTGCTATATGAGGTTTCCTCCCAAGTATTGCCTAGGTACAGTGTAAATAGCCTTCCACCATCACCCATGAAATAATCCTAAAGTCTCGATACTAAGGTTACCAAGCTTACAAAAAGACTCCTGCAGAACAGTCACATGTCTGACTGGTGTGCATGGTCAAGGTAGCTAAGCCTGAAATTCAGACTACATCGACACCTCATGGGGCCCAAGGTGGTACTAAAAGAACTCCTATATGTACAACAATCTTGATTTATGCTCGAACAAAGTATTGGAGGGCTATCTACACAACTATGTCCTCACACAACCTCGTGCTTAACTCTTGTGTTAGAGGAGCTTTCCAGTTGATCTCTTACAAACTTGGATTTACCTAGACGATAAGCCACTAAGTTTGAGTTTAAGCGATATTGGATAGTTGAAGATAACCTAGTCCAAGATCCTAGCCTAAGCTAGTTGATGTAAGGCCCTAGAAAGAAAAGAAGTTACTAGTAAATTTTAATTAATAGCGTTCTTTTTAGGGTTATTATTACTCAAGTAATGGAAGTGAAACTCGTGGTGTTATGACTCAACTGAAACCAAAATCATAATATGATGAAAAATTTCAAATGCAAATTCTATTTAAATTCTTTTTCCTTTTTCGAAACAAATGAATTTTTATTTATGAACGTTTAAAAACAAAATAATTTTTTCTTTTTTCTTTTTGAAAATAATGCAAAAACGAACATTCAATGACCCTATCTAAGACTAACAATGCACCTAAATGCTTTGTTTTTCATTTTTATCTTTTCAAAAAAAGATAAATTCAAACTAATGCAACCAAGAAAATTAGAAAATATGATCATGTATAAATGCAAGAAACAGTATTCAAATCCTATAATCACAACCTTGAAAGACTCTGCAAAGTTGGGCCAAAACCCTACTCGGGATGAACTGCTGAAGTTGGAAACAAAGTAGATCAAAATATTGAAAAAAGAAATAAGTCCATACAACTATTAAAGCAATTGGGTGTAAGAAAGTAGACCAGGGCACTGAAAAAAGACAAAGACTCACATAACCACTTACACTTCAACCAATAAAGCCAAGAGGAAAGACATAAACAAGATATTGCACATGAATTCAAACCTAACCTACTCAATCATGAAGCTTGTAAAAACAAATTAGATCATTCATAACTTGGATACATCTCAAAAAGGGTGGTGAAATTCCAAAAATGCTCAAAATAGGGAAAACCATAGAGCTTGGATACTCTCCTACAGGAACTCGTGACTGTCTAGTGAGAAAACTGCAAGTCACTCATGACTATTCTTAAGCCAACCCGTGGCTTTAAATAATAACTTGTGACTGTAAGTGTAGTAACTCGCGAGTGGTTCTAAAATTTTTCAAAAAGAAAAATTAAGAGACCAGATCCAAAGGATCCAACAAGACTAACTGGAAATTAGATAATTGCAAATTACGAAAATTGGACAAAAAACTTGATTGAAGAGGCCCCAACACAAACTAGATTCCCCAGTAGAGACGAAAGTTTTATTGTGAGGGATCTGTACCTTATGACTTGGGGTCTTAGGGTCACCAACATACTAGGGTATGGCTTGCAAAAATTAAGGATTTAGAAACATAGATAAGATAAATAAGGTTAATGGAACATGTACCTTTTTACTGACGGTTGATATTAGCTTTAACCTTCTTCCTCGAATCCTCCTCATCCTTCCAATATTCCATACCTGTAACAAAGTTTGATGTTTTTCCCTCCAAAGTATCCATTATTGTTATATAAATAAGCATGAACAAATTACAATTGCATTTAAGAATAAACAACAATACATATCATGATTCATAACAACAAAGGCATGCACTAAGACAATATGGAAGAAAGACACTCATTATTAAGAAGTTCAAGAAACATTACAACCTTGTCTGAGACAAGCTTCTCTGCACACCAAGAAACAGATTCCTCTTGCTCTTCTCTCCAATGTATTCCTCCAACATAACCTTACTCTCCAAAAGTGCTTCACCTATCTTGTACCCCTCCCATCTCTTTATAGTGGCTGGTGAGGAGATGTTTCAAGGCTTAGGATGGTTAGGGGAGTTAGGGAAGTTATCACTCTGAACCCAACTGCCCCTAAACCAATCAAATTTTTATTTTTAAGTTTGTTTTAGAGGAACTCATGGGTATTTAGAAGGGAACTTGTGAGTGGCTCACAAATTTTATGAAGGAAACTCGCGAGTGCAAATTTTTAGGGATAACTCGCGGGTTGCATATGGGCTGACCTGGGAGTGACACATGACTTGTCACAAGAAGATCTGCGAGCGCAAGGAAAACTTATCTATTAAAATTGAAAAAGCTAAAGGAATCTAGATGTACTCAAGAACCAACTCATCTATATAATTATGGTCACTTCAATCCATAATTTCCTTTTCTGTATCGACAAGATGGAGTTGATACTTGGATGGAGAAGTGACGTTTCATTGTATAATAGATGTGGATACCCATAAAAGGCTTCAAAAAGGGTGATTTTTGTCAAGGTATTATATGTACTATTGTACCACCATGTTGCAAGGTGTATCCACTTTATCCATTATGTCTAGCATTCAGTCATGAAATTCTTAAGGTGTCCTTCAAGGAATTTATTAACCACTTTTGTATGTCCATATGTATAGGGGTGGTAAGAAGTACTCATAGTTAATGAGGTCCCAACTTGGCAGAACAATTCCTTCAAAAAATATGTAGTAAAATTTGGGTCCTTATCACTAACAATAACTTTGGGAAACTCATGGAGCTTGAATATATTTTTTACATAGTTATCAGGGACTTGGCTAGATTTTGTTGAAATATTGCTGCTTCAAAGGATATTCTAAATGTATTTTATTGATGTACCCCAAGGGAGATGTATTATTCCTCCATCGGTATGTTACTATTGTATTTGGTCATCATAGAGTCATGAGGTAAATCCTCCACTGTAAGTCGGGTCAATAGTACCCCAATGAATATAATATAATATTTTTTTGAGTCATCCTAGGTGAATTCGGCCCAGTTAGTTAAGTGGGTCCGACTTGTTAGGTTAAAATTCAAGTGATAAAAAGAGTATAAATAGAGGAGATGTGTTCCTCATTTGAGTAGACACTCACTTATGTATAGCGCATAGGAGAGAGAGACATATACCTGCTGGAAGAAGGCACACATGTATGGGGTCTTGTCTTGTACTTTTGATACATCTTATACATAGGAAGTTTTTTTGGGTTTTCTTCCCCATGAGGGATTCCCGAGATAAGTCTTTGTGTTCTTTTGTGTGGTTGTATTTGTCTATATTTCAATGATACTTTTGCATATGGTTATGATGTTATAATGATAAATATTATAATATATGGTATAACCATTAAAAAATTAACATGGTATTAGAGCTACCCTGAAAGAAGTCTATGTGCAACCAAAACACTACTACAACTACTGCTACTGAAAATTAGGGTTTCATGCTTGAAAATCCTAGAAGACTAAAACTAGTCATATTGGGACTTTAGCTATATATTGATATTGGATAAGGATGAGGAGCCGAAACTTTTACAGGAAGAATATGAAATATTTCTCTACGTTCTGTAAAATTTTCAGCATCATATTCACTATAATCTAGGAGATACGATTCCTCCAACTCAGGGTTCCAACCTCTCTTAGGATTCAGCCTTAAATAGGTGACCTAGGGATAATTGATATATCTCGGGATAGAAAGGTCCAAACAAAATTTCAAAAGATGTTCAAAATAGGGTGTGGACTATAGTTTCTATGGTAAAATATTTGTAACCAAAAGGGGGAATAGTGACACATTTCAGTCTGTACAATTTCCTTATGCTGAAGAGTCCTGAAATAAGACACCTTGGGAAAATTCTCACAAGTCCCAATTGGTGAAACCAATTCTTCTAAAAAATGTAAGGATGGAAAGAATAGAGACCATGATACATTAGTACAAAGTTTAAGACTCAAAGTATCATGAATTTAGGAGATGAATTAGAAACAATATCAGGCAATTCTGTAGAAGAAATTGAAGAAAACTAGGGCATCAAATATTTTGCAGTTCTGATCACAGTTTTCAGAAAATGAGTATGCTTCTCAGTTCGCCTTGAGGAGGAGCATATTTATATCCAATAATATATGAAATATACCTAACTTAAAAAATTAGGTTTTCTCTGTCAAACCCTAGGTCCACCAAAAGCAGTCTTCCAGAAAACCTTTCAAGCAAGTTGTTCATGCCTGGAAAAATCCTAGGTACGGACAGTAGGGATTCTACCCAATAACTGTTCCCAAATAGATTGCATATCATTTGGTATGAGGAATCCATCCAGTTTGTGGTCCGACTACCATAGAGTTAAAGAAAATTTTTAAATCTCTTTTATCGGTTACGCCCCGATCCACCATTTATATATTTTATCTTTATGTATGAAATGAAAGTGCCTAGATTAAATGCAAGTTATAGAAATAGAACAACTAATCTAAATCTATTCTAGCCTATCCCTAGGGAGAAATATTGATATTAAATAAGAATGAATGATGTACTTTATTGTTTGCATAAAGCACCATAAAGAAGTCTACAGATAACTGATAAATTTAGGATACATACATACAACAGAAAGTTAACACACAGATAGCTCAGTGATATTAAAACATTCATCATTCATTATTGCATAAGATTCATCAAATAACATAAAATCAGTCATAACTCAGGAATAGTTCATAGGGTTAGGAAGGATCTCATAGATTGTATATAGCGCTAAAAAGGAAATAGTTCTTCATTTAGCTTTACACAACATGCTTTGAGGCTTATGCGATACTCTCTCCAGCAAAATTCCATCTTTATTATAAAAGGAAATAGTTCTTCTTACAACAAGCTTCAATAACTATGCTAGTGAAAATTCCTCCCTCTATTCGACCTCACCTATATTTATACATTTCAAAATGACTCTTGGTTTGCTTGCCCCTTGGGATTCCTCAATATTAGGTTACAAATATTTTTATTCTAGTGTAGTCACTAATCAAGAGATAAATACAAAAAATATTACAATTACATTTCCATGTGTCAAAAGGAGAAAACACTTAAGTGGACCCAGTCAAACTATCTATGAATTGTTTCTAGGCTGAAGCATCTGAGGCAATTGTCTCGAACTCTTTGGGTCCTAAAAATATGACTGTGAGAAGATATTCTAGTAGACACTTACTAACCGCTGCTTGGGCCACTAGACTCTTTACCACCTTTGCATCTAAACCTTTAACCAACTGAATATTAATTTCACCCTCTTGTAGCTTATAATTCAACTGTTTTAAGTGCTCTTCATGCTCTGGAAATTCTTGTAGCCTTTGATCTGAAGGAGTCAAGCATTTGTTGTGAGTTATCAACATCTTTCTAAAAAATTTTGTACATTTAAATGTTGTCTTTTCCACTGCCTCTATCAACATCTTAGCATCTCTACTGCTTTACACCATCACATTCGATATGCAATTGTTTTGGATTTTTTTTAGGCATGTGTTATGGGTTCTCTGTATTTGTTTCTAACCATGTTAGCGAGCTTTGTAGGATCTTAGCAATGCCCTGGGTTCTTTCCATGAATGTGGTAACCATTGTTGATATTTCTTGTAGTCGAGCTTCTACTTGTCTGATTTTGAAAACCTCTTTCACGATCTAAACCTGCATCTGATATATAATCCACAATCTTGGATTTCTTCTTTCCCCTCTTTGTGATGATGTCTGGTATGAGCGGTGGCTGCAATAACAAGAAAAAATCTTAGTATTTACAACATTAAACAAGTCCTGTATTTGAATAAAACAAAATGGCTATTATATGCTGAGCAAACCATTTAAAAAACACACCATCATTTTATCCATTACCCTACTATCCTCGGCCATAGATACAAAATATGTAAAAGGTTCTCGGCCCAAAGGAAATGCTCCACATCTTGAGGTAGCGACACCCTAGGTTAAAACCTCTAGGCTCAATATCCCATGGTAGAAAGGTACAATGCCAAAATCTAGAGGATTTACCTGAGATGAAGAGACAACAGTCTTTACTAATGCCCGAAGATGAGAAATAGGGTTTCTCCATGCCGATGAAAAAATTGGGATTTTGGAAACCTGTTATGATCTAACAGACTACAGTTAAAAAATTCCTCTGAGTAGACTGGTGAGTTTTTAAGAATAGATAATGCAGCCAGGGTGAGTTTAAAACCTAAAAGGCAACACCAAAACCTAAAATTGCAAGGGAAGAGCCTCTTTTAACCTAAAACAAAAACCTACCCACCCCTAATGCAACATGTCAGCAACTAACGGCTCAAAAACACCCTAAATCACAAAACAACCATGACAATGGTTGCTTTAAAATCCCATCACAGCCACAACCATTGGCTTAAGACTCAGAAATGTGCCCGCATTCCTTTTGCGGCTCGGTGGTCATAACTATATCGGAAAGAAAGAATGGATGATAGCCGTCCTAGCGACTCCAAGATAGAAACACATCCGCTAAAGCGGGCCTGATGAGGTTCAGGTAATTGACAAGGAAAATTCTTCACTATTGTGGTAGCGAAAGGGAAATACATCCGCTACGGTGGGTCTCAAAAATTGGAGGAGGTCCTGATAACCAAGTTTCCAGTCTACCCGTTGTTGTGGCAGATGTTAACACTTCTAACTTGAAGAGTATTGAAGGAAGCATGGTGAAGAAAAATGAGGGTTACATGAACTTTGGTTAAATATAACAATGTGAATATATGATAAAAGGGAGCATAAAAGATGAAATTATCTCATAATTTGATGGTATAGAACAAAGATGTGAAAATCAATGGTTTAGAATAGATCTGCTCTGTGGAGATGCACGGGAGATAAAGATAGGTGGAGATAATTAACAAAGCACGAGGATCAAAAGTTGTGGGATGAGGTCGATAAAATCTATGGTTGATAAGAATTCCTCTCCATAAAGTTGCGCGTTGTTAAAAACAAAAAGGCCCAGCGGAATGTGTACGTGTAAGTTAATCCAACAACTTAAAAATAAAGTGAGTATTCATCAATGGTTGTTATCAGATCCGGAGGATAAAGTTGCATGACAGTTGAAGTGGAAAGGCGATAGCGGAATAAAAACCATGATACACGTGGTGGCTCACAGTACATTCTGTGGAGAAAAATGGTTTAAGAAAAACCGCTAAAGGCAGCCTCCGGAATAGACCTTTATATAAAGTGAATTTGACTTATTTTTAAAAATCATTTTTTATTTTGCATGTCGGGATGAGTGAAAGGGACAGCCCACCATCCTTTTGCAGTCAACTTCGCATACATACAGTTATAGTCATAGGTAAGCTTCGAACACTTGAGCTTTATTTACAGAATTATCGTCGTTTTTCTATTATGGAGAAAGATAAAGGGTTAGAAGGTCTTAACCGGGTCCTGGATGAAAGAGAGGAATTCATGGTTGATAGAGATAGAGGTGTATATGACCCATTTCTATCAATTTGAAATGTATCAGTTATTAAGGAAAGATTGTGGCAGTATGATTTATGGGGAAACAACATTTTGAATTCCTGCAAGTCCTTTCTGTATTATTTCACCATTGAGCAGACCTTACCTTTTCCTGAATTTGCTAAATGGTGTGCAAGTAATTACTCATCTTCTGAGAGAGTCATTATGAGTTGTTCCATGTCCAAGATATTGTGTAGGATTGATGCAAAAGCTATTCGTGGATTCCTTAATTTGCCTGATAATTACCCTGACAGTGGTGAGTCTGTGAATGAGTCTGTTTCAGCCGAAGTATACAGAGGTTGTAAAACTGCAATTCGATGTGAATTTTTGTCTAGTATTCTTAATGAAGGTTAGTCATTAGAGGGTCTCTTTTTGCCATACCGTATTCACATCTTCAAAAAGGAGGTCCAATTGGTTGTATCTTTGGTCTGCCAAATTTTAGGTCTAGATAATGACATTCATGTCAATGAGGTTGTCTTGGGTTTCTTATTGAAAATGAGTTCAGTTAGTCTTGAGTCTGAGTCCCATCGGGTCCATTTCTTCAGTTTGGATGAATATTTAGCAGAGGCCATTCATATCCAATTAGTTGAGTTCCCAAAGGTCATATTTTTCAAATACCAATCATATTTGTTGAACATGTTATTATGTTCAAACATGACTGAATTACAATTCTTGACTACTATATTCTCTTCGGATTTACCGAAGCAATTCATTATGTTCGAATTCATGAATTCAATTATGTCAGAGATATACAAGTTGCTATTTGATGAGGTATTGCCCAGAGTGTTTGAAGAAATGAAGGTTATGATGCAATCGTCACTAGAATACAGGATTGGGGATTGGCTTTTGTATAAAGACTTAACAGTTTTAAGAGTGTATGGTTTCACTGGAGAGCCATACAGGCTGCCTGCTTTCCTTACCCCTAGAATATTTGCACTTGAATACATGAGACAAAGATTATATGCAAAAGAGGATCATTTCGAAGCCTTCAAAAATTCCTCCAATATCAAATTCCCCCTTAAAGTTGGTTCATTCATCTTTAAAAACAAAGGTACCTTGGTGATTGTGGAAAAATTATTGGAAAACATGGATTTTCAAAAAGAAAAGAAGGTCATTTATGATCCATATCATATAATTTCTCTAAGGAAACAAGCAAATAAGAACAAACCATTTGATCACCAAGTTGTTGAGGGATTGAAGGAAGTAGCCAATTTGTCTCATTTTGTGGAAAATCCAGGAAGCAATGAAAGTACAAGCAATGGATCAATTACAGCATCTCAAGTGCTAGAAAGTTCTAATGTTTTAATTAAAAGAAGTTCTTCTGAGGTTGAAAATATGGAAATAGATGAAGATAGTTCACGTAAGAAGACCAAAACATCTCAAGATGGTAAAATTTCAAGTGAAGTAGTTTCAGATGAGTTGAAAAAAGTAGTTTTGATTCCTAAGAAGTTAGTGCAAATGAACTAGTTTTCTTTTGAATGTGAAAATAATGCAGAGTCCAGTTCAGTTTTTAAATCTAAAGCAGAATTTATGACAAGTTATGTAGAAAAGCAGATGCAATCCTTAGAAGAGACTAAAAACCTACTCCCACGAGTGAGAAGTCTGGGTAACCCAAAGACGTCCCTGATTTCCACTCGAGAAGTAGAGAGGAACACTTTAAAATTAGCTATGGTGGGTGACAAAAAAGTGGCCGAGATGGAGGTAAGATTGGATAAAATCAGTGTACCTAACAAAATACAGTTTCACAAACAGACAGGGGATATAATTTATTTAGATTTGTTACATGCCATGATGAAAATTAACAAGTTGCAAGTTTTAGTAGATAAATTGGAGATTGAGTTGAAGCATGAAAAAGTTGAGAACAAGGCGAATTCAATTCAAATAAATAAATTGCAAGAAGATGTCCTAAGCTCGGGGGATGAACCAGGAAACACACAAGCCATCAGAATACTTTTGGAAGAAAAAGATAATGCCCTTCGGGTATTAAAGAAGAAGTTGAAAATTCCAAGTTCTGAACATGTTCGGTCATCAGAGTTGCTGGCATTGCAAGAGGAGAAATATAAAATTCATCAAGAAATGATGGACTACAAAGGCAAAACTGTGAAGCTGCAAGAAGAAAAAAATAAATGGGAAACAGAGCGAACTGAGTTAATGACACAAATTTCATAGTTAAAGAAAAATCAGAATGACGAGAAAGAGATTATGGAAGAATTAATGAGCCACACCCCTACCGATGGAGATTTGTCCATTGTAAATATTGAAAAGCCTTTAAGTGATTTTTCTGCTGATGATTTACTAGTACCCATGTCACAAGTAAGCTTGAAGGAAGTAGAGATAAGGGAATTAAAAGAAGAAAATGAGAAGATCAAATCTGAGCTGACTAAAATGGTTTAAAACAAGAATAAAATATTACATGACAAAGGTCAATTACAAAAGAAGTTTAATGAATTAAAAGAAAGGAATACAGGAAAGGGGCCTCTTCAGGGAGCCAAGCATATAATCAAGGATACATTGTCTGTGGAGGTTACTAATTTCAAACATTATTTGAATTTCATTGATGACCCAAGTGCATTGGTTAATTTAGCCAATCAAAGATTAAAATTAGTAAATGAGACCATGGAGAGGAAGCCCCTAAGTACAATTCAGAATGCATTGAATTTATTGAATTCATTAACTTATAAAAAATTGCAAGATATAGGAATCAAATACAGAGTGGCTATTGTGCTGTGGTCCAAAAGAATCATTCACAAACATCATCTTTTGAAGACAATACAAGATAAGGTAGATGAAATGACTTCATGTATTAATGATTTTAGGCATGCTTTTAAAGAATTGTTTGAAGATGGCCTTCCCTCTTTTTGGGATGAAGAAGGAAGACTTTTTTCTCAAGAACATTATCATAGCCTGTTAGTACAAAGCCGTATGGATCACTCCAAGTTTGATGACTTGGTAAAGGGACTGACTGGGAAAGTCATCGTGGACAAGTTGATAGAAGACTTTGAGATATTGCAGAAATTTCTGATCGTCAGAGGAGGGCTGCCCACTATGTCTTATGAGACCTATATGGATTTGGAGCTGTCTATCTGAGAAATGATTGAGTATGAAATCCCAAGCGCAGAACGATGGAGATCCATGGAAATATTCGGAAAGACAAAGTATATTCTTCATCCGTGAAAACAGGTGTTGCGCGCTATGGAGTTGCTTGTTCAAGCCTTGCTGTCACCAAGTCGATTTTAATTAAATGATCTGTTATCAGGATCAAAGCATGTAGTTTATTCCTAGTTGTTAGGGATACGGTTACAAAGACTTTGATTAAACAGATTATTTAGTTATTAAATATTCTTGGGAAGAAATCATTTATGTATATATTTGCATTTAATTGGTGTATTGCGGGTTGGAACCCGTATGTTGAATCAATGTTTTTTTTTGAGGACAGATAATCTTTGAAATAACAAAGTTTAATGGATGTGGGTTATCAGATATTCTTGTGCTATTGACATTACAGTCTATATTTTCTTTCCTATGTGATTGTTTTTTCCCAGTGTTTACATTCCATTTTGATTTCCTCATATATGAAGCGTAGTGTTGAATGGTTGGAATTCATACTTGTTGTGCTTTGACTATTGTTTTATATATTTCATAAATGTTTCTGCTAAAGTTAATATAGAATTCATCTTATGATGCTCTATATTGATGGACTGTTCACATTTCTTCCTTTTCCACCTAAACTCAATGAACGACTGTAATTAAGTGGTTATCTTTCCTTTGATGAAATCTCATGCATGCGACCTTGTGGTATCTTTATGTATTTTGACTCCATTTCCCAATGAGTATGTGTATCATTTCAACCATCTATATGATGTTTAAGTGCTGATTTTTATATCCGGCCTTGTTAAATTTATATTTGAGAGATCCCTCTCTGGAAAGGAAATCCAGTTTCTTTCTGAAGTGGTTTTTTGCTGTTACCTTTGGGATTTACCTTTTGCAACCTGGGTACATTCTAAGTGTTAACATCAGAAACCCAGGAAACCTCCACTGAAGAGGCTTCAATAAATCAAACGAGATGCAACAAAAGGTTAGCCACCATATCAGCTCAAAACTTGGAACCCATCTTCCGTAGCGGGATAAAAGAAATCAAAAGAATTTCCGATATTCAAACAAAAAATTCACCCACCGTTGCAGTACGAACCCGAGAACACATCTGCCGTAGCGATTTTGAAGCTGAAAAGCTATCTGCCGTAGCAGATTTGAAGCTGAAAAGCTATCTGCCATAGTGACTCTAACTTGAATAAACATCCACCATAGCGACTCGAAGATGAACAACCATCCGCTGTAGCAGCTCGAGAAAAAGAATTCACTCGCCGTTGCGGCTAGATTCTCGAGAAGTTGTTCGCCATAACGGATCAAAAATGTCACACCCACCCGCTACTGCAACTAAAAGACTTTCTTGAATTAGTGAAAAACCCAAAACTTGAAAATTTCTCATGATAAAACAAGCCATAAATGTTGGATTTCAAAATCAAAATGCCTAAGAAGCAAAACTAGGATTTAAAAAAAAGGGGGTCCTAACAAATATAAAAAATTTTGGGGAAAAGTTGTAGTAGCAACAATTGGTAATTGGCTGGTGAATAAAGATCTATGGGAAAACTAACTTTTAGGACCAAAAGCTGCTTCATGGTATTCTGTTAAATCAACTCTTTCAAAAATTTTAAGATTTCTTTAATATGTTCGGACCTTTCTAGGAATGCAAGATTTATAACTTTAACATTGATTATAGTCCACTAGGATAGGGTAACCAGGTTTTCAAAGTATCGGTCACTATTTTGAGGCCAATATATGAGTTTTATTTACTTCTGCATTTGGATTTCTTCTAGTTCAGACACCACAGGATCGTAACCGTGTATGGAAAGACATATTCGTTTGTTCCTCATTCCCATGCCCTTTGCATTCTTTTGATGGTTTTGGAATTTTTTCCTTTTGAGTCTTCCTGGATTGCTTCTTTTATTTGAAACTTGGTTTAGGTTCTTCCATCCATTGTGTCATTTTGTGTGAGATATAGTTTTCTTTCAGCTCACGGACATAGAAGAACCTCTGAGCAATCTTATCTAATACTGATTTTATTTAGTATGTCTTTTGATGTATGCTTTCTTTCTGGGAGATTTGACTCTTTTAATAATTTTGGATCTTATTTGTGGCATGAGTTCATTTTAAATACCATATACCTTTCCACCCTGCTTCCTTTCTGTGGGTCCATTGTTGTTAGCTTCCTAAGACATATTTTAGAGTGAAAAGGATGGAGCCCCAAAATAGTATTCCAGACTTCCCTTACCTTATGTATTTAACAGGGATTAGACAGGACTTCAATGTGTTCAAAAACTCTCTTCAGATAGTTAATCAACTTAAAGAATCTGAATCATGCTACATGTATATTTAATAAGTAGCTTTTTAGTCCAAATATTCACAGTTTACCCAAAAATCCAATGTCCTCCAAACATCAAAAGTTGTGCCGGCTTATTCGAAAACTGAAAAATAAAGCAAATAAACCAACAAAAATAAATCAAACTCCAAGAAAGAAAATGTAAATAAGGCAAACTAGCTACGGAAAAATCAATAAAAAACCAAAAATTTATTTATGTACAGAAAATAAAATCAAAAGCATCAAGTAAAATAAGGTTTGAGAACCAAGCCATTAACAGGCAGATTCTCTTCCCACCCCTGCAAATCCTGAATTTTATATGTTGAGGATCCTAACTTTGCAGCAATAAGAAATGGGACAACCCAGAGATGTGGAAACTTAGTGTGTTTACCCCTTTCGTCATGTGGGTGATCCCATTTGAGGACTAAATCTCCCACCTCGAAACTCTTATTTCCAGACTTTCGCTTTTCAAACTATCTCTTTACAATATCCTGCTGATGCTTAAATATTTCTTTATATTTGTGTCTAGACTCTTCTAACTTGATCAAGGCATTGATTCTAACTTGTAAAACTTCACTATGGATCCTCTTGATGCTTGGGCTAATTGGGAAGCTGAGAGTAAAATGTTTGGTGGAAAAATGGCTTATTTTCCATAAACTAGAGTGTAAGGTGATACACCTAAGGAATTATTTGGTGTGAATCTATCATCCCAGTGTGCTTTTGGCATAGCTATATGCCAACCTCTTTGGTTTTCTATGATGATTTTCTTCAAAATTCTGATGAGAGTTTTGTTGGTAGATTCCTCTAATCAATTACCTTATGGATAATAATTAGTAGAATAATGTAACTTCATTCCCTTATAATTAGAAAATTATGTAAGTTTAATTGATGAAAAGTAAGATGCATTGTAAAAACCAAAGAAATTGGAATCCCAAACCTGGTCATAATATGTTCTTGAAAGAAATCAATGACTGCATCTTCATTTAATCTCCGTAGTGGAATGGATTCCACCCATTTGGTGATGTAATAAGTAGCTGTAAGGATGTACTTGTGCTGCATTGAAGAATTAGGATT
Organism: Pseudotsuga menziesii; assembly: GCA_001517045.1. Classification (NCBI taxonomy): domain Eukaryota; kingdom Viridiplantae; phylum Streptophyta; class Pinopsida; order Pinales; family Pinaceae; genus Pseudotsuga; species Pseudotsuga menziesii. The sequence continues at coordinate 295,540 of LPNX010267881.1, read as the reverse complement.
AATTTCCCCAATAATATCAATTCCCCACTATTCAAATGGTTCTGATACTATGACTGGTTGTAATGGCCCAACCTATTTAACAAGTCTTCCTCCACTTCGTTGGCATGCATCGCATTTCCTTACATATGCATGTGCATCTTTGAACAAGGTATACCAATAATATCCTTCCCTTAAGATCTTGTGGGAAGTGGTATCTCATGAATAATTCCCTCGAGCAGGACCATCATGCAATTCTTTAACCACTTTAGCCGCATCTTCATGTTCTAAACATCTCAGAAAGACTCCATTGTAGTTCTTTGTAAAACGAACTCCAACAATTACTTGATAGGCTGCTGATTTCAACCGTAGTGCTCTTCTTTGCTTTAGAATCCAATGTTCTGGAAAATAACCTTACTGGAGATAATGTATGAAGTCTCTATACCACGATTTTGGAGCTGTAAAAATGGGACACATGTTGATCATATGAACTTCGGCCTCATTTTCCCAATCACTTTCCTCACCATTTTGAATTTCAACCATTAGCTTGCAAATTCCTTTTCCTTAAAATAATGGATGTTGTATTAAAATCTAAATCGTATTCTTGTAGATCCTTAACCCAATTTCCTCTTCTTTCTCCCAACTCTTTTTGCACGAAGAGGCTTCAGACTGCTAGGTGAGGAACGACCACTTTAGTCCAATTCTTAAGTATATATGGCCTGAATCGCTTTACCGCTTTAAATATTACATACGCTTGCTTTTCAATGGAGGGATAGTTTAATTCAGCACCTTGAAGACCAGTGCTCATAAATGAAATAGGAAATTCATCTCCCCCTTCTTCCTTTTGAGTTAGCACCGCTGCGAGCGAATTATCAGAAGCAAAAGTGTATCATTAGAGGAAATTTGGGGTCTAAAATGGGCCTTATAAGAAAACATGCCAAAATAAGTTTTTTTGAGTTGGAATTCAAGAACCAATAGAATTTCAATAAAATAAGTCAACCATAATGGTTGAATTGACATATTTGTCATTAAAAAAAACTACTTTTTTTGTTTGTATTTTCGACATATCTCATTGTGTTTTTACTCAAATTTCGATCGGGAGAGCTCATTGGATGCAGAATTTGATTTTGCATCCAACGAGTACCCACCCTACATACTTTTTATGGACCCTGCTACCCCAAAAACATGAAATACCTGAAAAAACATGATGATGACATCATCATCACATTTTTTCAGGTATTTCTTGTTTTTGGGGTAGCAGGGTCTGTCAAAAGTATGCAGTGTGGGTACTCGTTGGATGCGGAATCAAATTCAGCATCCAACGAGCTCTCCCGATTGAAATTTGATTAAAAACACAGGGAGATATGTTGAAAATATGAACACAAAAAGTAGTTTTTTTCTTTCTTCCTCCATAATTAATCAATATTATTTTATTATTTTAACTATTATTTTATTATTTTCCTTAGGAGGCCCATTTTAGACCCCAAAATTCCTCTAATGAATATGAAATCTTTATCAAAATCAGGACTTCTAAGTGAAGGTGCATGTGCTATTGCTGTTTTGATATTAGTAAATGCATCCTTCTCTATGTTAGTCCATTTAAACTACATACTCTGCTTAACCATTTGCTGCAAAGGTTTGACTATTTGTGCAAAATCAGGCACAAACCTTCACACAAAATTAATGGTCTCCATGAATGACTGCATTCCCTTCTTATTGTGGGGCAAGGGAATTTGTGCTATAGCATCAATGCTTTCTGGGTCTATGGGGATTCCCCTTTTAGAAATGACATGACCCAATATATTTCCTTCCATCATTGCAAAAACACATTTCTTGGGACTCAATGAGATACCGTATTTTCAACAATGCTCAAAAATTTGTTTTAAATGATAGAGATGTTCTTGTCTTTTATTTGAAAATATTGTTACATAATCCAAGTAGACCACCAAAATGTGTCCTATCATTCCCCAAAAATCTATGTCCATGGCCCTTTGGAAAGTGGCTCTAGCATTAATTAATCCAAAGGGCATTCTCTTATAGGAAGAGGTTCCCCACTTTGTATGGAACCTAGTTTTCAACCTATCTTGTTCTGCTACCAGTACCTGATTTTAGCATGAAAACCCATCCAACAAGGAGAATAACTTGGAGCCTGACACCATCTGCAAAATATGCTCCATTGGAAGGACTGGATAATTGTATTTTTCTGAAGCACGATTCAGATTTCTAAAATCCACACATAGTCTTATTTCTCCAGAATTTTTTCTCATTGGTACCAAGTTCGCTACCCATTCCGAGTGTCTAACCTTAAAAATAATCTTAGCATCTAGGAATTTCTTCACTTCACTTTGAATCAGGGGTTCCAGTTTAGGATGCATCTTCCAAAGCTGCTGCTAGAAAGGTTTTACACCTGCTTTAATAGGAATACTTTGTTAGATTATGCGAGTGTCATATGTCTTCAAATCATCATAAGTCCAAGCAAATACATCCTTATACTACTGAAATAAATCAATGAACTTACTTCTTTCACATAGACAACAAAATTTCCCCATGTTGACATACTTGGGTTCAGCTTTTGTTCCTAGATTGATCAGCTCATATTGCATTAATGAGCTGTGTGTTTTGACATTTGTTGGGCTTGGGGAAAGTGCGTAAGGAATAAGAGCACATAAATAAATGTGCAAGAATCAAGTCATCACACAAACACAAGTAAGGAAAAGGAAGCGTGCAACATGTATAGAAGGAATATGCATGGATCAAGAATGCTGCGTAGAAGAAGGAATAGGCACAAAAGAGGTTACCTACATGGAAAAAGGGGAATTGTGGGGAAATGAAGATGCTATAGGGTAAAATAGTAGCACAAGTGTAGTATAATAGCTAAAAGCAACAGGATGATCATGGGTGATGAATTTGGCTTAAGTCAGTGGATGCCACACGAGTGAACGCATGCTGTAAGTAAGGTTGTTAGTGCCTCGTGTCAATTCATGTTGTAGCCTGAGGGGCGGCTAATGGTGATAGTTAACAGATTGCCTATATGTATTCGACCCTGTGTGGTCATGTAAAATAGTATAAATAGGAGGGATTCAATAGTTAGAGGGTTGGTCCCTGGTTGGTCATGATTGCTTTTAGTTGGTTTTTCGAGAATGGATAGTTGTTGTTTACTTTCAATTTTTTGAGCGGTTAGAAAAGAAAAGAGATCTAAGTGGTATATTGGTAGAAAGTATGTAGGAAGCAGTCAAGATAGTACAATAGAAGGGAAGCTTTGCTAGAGAGGTACATATTCTAGAGAGGGTGATCCAAGACGTGTGCAGATCAATAGATGGTAACAATAGATTAGGAGAAATAAAACAGAGAGCATGAAAGAAAGAAAGAGTATGAGTCGAAAGCTATATCTAAGACAGTATACAGTCAGAATCAGGATGAAGGCGCCATATATTTCTCATGCCAGATGAAGAGCACCTTGTGGTTTTTCCAAGATGGGTTTCCACGTGAATTCTCGTGTGTATGGATGAGTGAATGTGTATGGTTTTTATGTCCTGTTTATGTTTATGATGCAAGTGCTACCCTGGTTGAATGAATGTCATACTATCAATAGAAGTCTGAATGCATCAATAAGTTAGTACGCACTGCTTTTGAGTAGTAACCTATGTCAATGGCACAATCACTATCGCACGTCTGTTATGTTGCGCATGTCTGTTAGCTTGCTTTATATTTCATTGAGGTTAAATTACTAAGGATGAATCTGTGTCGCTCCATTAGTATTTAATAATACATATGCATGGTGAGCGCTACAGTTCGACGGAAATGACCCCATCCTTGCGACTTGACCATGCGCCAAGGGACTATAATCCCTCGACAATTGTGGAAACATGGTTCCAGTGGTTACCCATCGAATAGATATATCAAGTGATATTGCACCTACTTTGCAGGCGTTGCCGATGGGGCTTGCTCTGTCGGGCCGGTATCTCGGGTGTTTGTTGGGTTGACGAGCTGCACAAAACCTAGGTGCACGCAAGTTAGGAAAAGTGGCCAACAACATTCACTGGCCTTTGGAATTTGTTATTTATATCAAACATCCCCTCTAATGTCCTTACCCCTTTTGGTATGAAATTACCATTCTGAAGATTCGTTTGGTGTTCCTCATCATCAATAACTGCATCTTTAAAAGTTTCCTCATTGGTTAAGAACTCCAAAATATGCTGGTCATCATCAAATACTCTCAGATTGGTGACATTATTAGGTACGTATGACCTAAAAATCAATTCAATTGAACATTTATTATTCGTAGGCACCAACCTTTGTAGAAATTCTAAAGCCTTGATGGCATAAGGAATTTCATAAACTGGCTAAGGATCTAGGCACACAATTAACCTCACAGAGAATTGTAGAGAATTAGCATAATGAGAGAAGAAGAAGAATTAATGAACACACATTAATGAATGATCAATAAATGATAGTTGATATTATTACATAGGTAATACATCCTTATAAAGGAAAAAGGAGTTGCATGAAGACAACTCAAGCTAGCTCATAAAAGCAGGCTTACTAATTATGATAAACCCCATAAAGCACTTTCCAATCTACCAAGCACCTCACGAGTTGAAAAAAGCATGAGTGAGTTGTGAAGGAGATGGAAATAATATGCTAATGGATAAAAACTAATGGAAGATGGGTTGGAAACAAAAGCACCCAGTTTCCTAGTTGACTAGCTTTTATCTTATCCATAGAAAAGCAGGATAAAGCATAAAAAGCAGAAAAAAGAAGAATCTGCTATAAGGTCCTGTATACTAATTCTAGATGAACCCAGAATCAGAAATAAATCATTCCTAGGATATAGATGGCATGCATTGACTTTAAGGTGCAAGTGGATGCCAACTAATTAAGCTAGTGGGTGAATAATTGATCAAATAATGATTAATTATTTTATCCTAAGTTTATGAGTGGGTTTATTATATTCCAACACCCCCCTTTAAGCCTGAATTTATGATGATATTCCTGAACTAATCAGAAATATATATGCATATAGGGCCCAGCAATAAAGCTATGGCCACCCTTTTACAATTTATCTTGTCCAAAGAAATGAGGAAAGAGGAAAAACCTCAAGGGGAAAATCCTCCCTCAAGAAAGGACATGAAAAGCAATACCAAAAATGTTGAACCGCTGGTGTTACTGCTGCTCCAAACTAAATGCTGATGTCTGGAGGAATCTTCTTCTTGGGAAGAAGATAAATCTGCTCACCTAGATCAAGGACAGCTGCAGGATGGAACCTGGGACCATGTAGAACAACTGATATCCAATGATGTGAAGGCAATATTAAAGGATATTGAGACTTGTAATCAGATCCAAGATGATGATATGACTTGAAATTCGAACCAGTAGAGATGAAATGAGCTCCAGATAGGTGAAATAATTGTTCAAGCGAATGTATCATGTCTCCATCTTCATTTACATAGAGAGGATGTGTGCGAGTGATCATGTAGGAACATAGAAAAGGCATGGGATCAAAGAGTGTGAATGCATGGGCTCCATGGGTTGATCTATCTTTCAAAGAATCCAAGAGATCACAAATAAACACAACAGTAGACTCATGGGAATATACTGGTAAATAATCCTCTATGGTAGAAGTATGAGAGGAGGAAAGATAGTGATGTTCAAAGTCTTCAAGGAGGCTCTGAGAATGAGTGCCAAGAACAAAGGAGGAGCTGCAAAAGCACATGGGATCAAGTATGGTAAGTGGAAAAACACTGGAAGGACTTGATTTGGCTAAGCAAACATCCTGGAAATCACTGGGTTGCGCACCATCAAGAAAATAGGCATGCACAAGGTGTGAGAGGTCTAGCACATGGATCTCAAAATCCATGATAGAAGACATAGAGAACACTGAATGTGTGAGTGAATCATCAATAGCAATAGCAGCTCCATTAGTCACTTCTTTTTCATCAACAGCATCATGAGAAGATGAATCAATATCTTCTACTTCAAAAGACACAGAAAAAGATGGCTCTTCAATATTTGCTTCTTGATTGAAAGAGGAAGCATTCGAATCAAAGAGAGTAGTAGAAACAGGACCTATATGAGAAAATTCTTCTTCATTATCAAATTCATCAGAGACTGTAGAGGCCGAGACATCTTGAGAGAGAGAAATCATTGAGGAGCTAGAGGCACTCTCCACATAGCTAGAAGGATCCTCATTGTCCTTTCCCAAAACTCTATCCAATGTTGTCCAGAGATCCTTTGGGGAATCAATAGAATCAATAAGGTAGCACATGCATGGAGAGATAGATAGACAAATAGCTCCAATTGCTCTATCACAGTCATTCAACCAGTCACTTGGCTCTTCATAAGATTCTTCACCAGCTCCAATAGATATCTCATAGAGACCTTGTCTCTTTAGATATGAAAACATCTTCAGTTTCCACTCTGAATAGCTTGTGAATGGAGAAAGAAGAGGAACTGATACTCTTGAATCGATTCAAAGTTGAACCTGCAAAATAAACCTGCAAATATGAAAAAAGGAGGATTAATTAATGAACTCTCAAAGATCTGATATCATGTAGAGCTTTGATATCCTCAGCTCTAATAGCATTTAGAACTTGAACTTTGAGAACATTAGCTCTGATACCATGTAGAAATTCTAAAGCCTTGATGGCATAAGTAATTTCATAAACTCGCTAAGGATCTAGGCACACAATTAACCTCACAGAGAATTGTAGAGAATTAGCATAATGAGAAAAGAAGAAGAATTAATGAACACACATTAATGAATGATCAATAAATGATAGTTGATATTATTACATAGGTAATACATCCTTATAAAGGAAAAATGAGTTGCATGAAGACAACTCAAGCTAGCTCATAAAAGCAGGCTTACTAATTATGATAAACCCCATAAAGCACTTTCCAATCTACCAAGCACCTCACGAGTTGGCAAAAGCATGAGTGAGTTGTCAAGGAGATGGAAATAATATGATAATGGAGAAAAACTAATGGAAGATGGGTTGGAAACAAAAGCACCCAGTTTCCTAGTTGACTAGCTTTTATCTTATCCATAGAAAAGCAGGATAAAGCATAAAAAGCAGAAAAAAGCAGAATCTACTATAAGGTCCTGTATACTAATTCTAGATGAACCCAGAATTAGAAATAAATCATTCCTAGGATATAGATGGCATGCATTGAATTTAAGTGGATGCCAACTAATTAAGCTAGTGGGTGAATAATTAATCAAATAATGATTAATTATTTTATCCTAAGTTTATAAGTGGGTTTATTATATTCCAACAATCTTGTGGTAGAAGTAGCTAATAAATCAGCTACTGCATGTTTTAGCCTAGGAATAAAATTAATATCAAAAGCATCGAAATTTGTTATGAGTCCCCAAAATTCATTTTGATACCCTTTTAAATGAGGAGATAAACAATGGATTGTATTACGGACCTACTTTACAAATATTTCAGAGTCTCCAAAGACTTTTAAATTCCTAACTTTAAACTCAATTTCCTTTTTTAATCCTTCAATCAGTGCTTCATATTCGGCTGTATTATTCATGCATTCAAATTCTAATCTATAAGATAAAAAATGTTTATTTTTTTTGGGATCAATTAGGACACAACCGACCCCTGATCCTTCTTGAGTTTTCGAACCATCAAAATATAAGAACCAAAACTATTTTTCTACTTCTAAAGTACTAGTTCTATTTTCTGAAACAAAAACTAAATTAACTATATTACAATAAATATTTTGTCAGTATGTGAAAACTAAAGGAGATCGGACTTTTCATCTGACTCACTGTTGGTCTCTCCTGCTTCATAATTTCCTAGTTCAAGTTCTAAAAAACAATTTCCCAAAACTGAATACGAGAAATTCACATTTTCATTTTTCCCTTCAAGCTGTGTCACATTGTATTTCATATGTGGTTCTCTTAGTACTTTAATATGATTGTGAAAGAATTTGTAAGGTAACCACAAATGTGACCAATCTGTTGCAAAATACCCATTAAGCTTTTCATACCAATCCCTTCTCAGTATTAAACCATAGGATTCCGGGATGTCTACTACCATAATATCTATGTACTAACAAACCCTTTCATTAGCTCCTAGTCGAATTAGTATGTTCTTCCTCTCACCGCCCACCTTGACTGTCATCCTATCCAATTAAATGATTTGACTGGCAAAGGGAGTAGGTTTCCCATTTATCTTTTTACAAACTGACAAGGGCATGACATTCGAAGATGCTCCAGAATCTACCATACAATTCTGTACATTCATATTAAAAATTTCAAAGGTTAGCAAGAATGGCTTAGTTCAAGACTTAGAATTTCCTCCAATACTGGCTTCATTTATCTCTTTATCTAATGGGACATTGTCTGTATTTTTACTAGGTTGAGGATCCAAGGCTTCCAAAAGTTTCTTCTTTTGTTGCGGTAAATTACACATCTCAAATAACGAAATGTTGGCCTTGGTTTTCATAATATATTCTATTATATCATATCCCATTTCTGGCTCCACTGGAATTTTCTTGTTATTATCTGATTTATTTTCCACAACCTTTGCTGATTTACTTATTGTTGGGTCTTTCTTCTTTGCTATGGCCTTTTCAAGTATACGTGGGTTTTGAGTCTTATCAGTAAGTTTTTTCATACTTTCTTGGAACTTCTTTGAATCTTGGGCAATAAAATATCATCTGTTATTGGTCCATGACTTCTTGTTGTGATGTTTACTGCCGAAAGTTGTATTTATTCACTGGGTTCTTCTTATTCCAACCCTAGAGTGGTCATACAGGCCCACAAATCCATAGTAGTTTCTTTCGAAGTTGTTTTTGTTTCAACTTCCTTTTCTTCCTTAACTTCAGGTTTTGTTAGTTGAATATATAATAGTTGATTCACAACTAGGTTCATTGAATTAATCCACCGAGGGAAGATTTTCTCAGAGTGAGGTTGTTGGTTAAAAGTACAAAAATTATCCATACCAACTTCAGTGAGATTTAGCACAAAAGAGTTGTCGGTGGGTGGTTGGGGTGGGCTGTTATCCTCTTTATTCTTAAAAAATTGTCTAAATGGTTTTCTAAAAGAACTTGCTTCTTTATCTTTTTCTAAGTCAACAATCTTGTTTGATAGCTTTTGTACCATTTTAACTACATTTTCCATTTCGTTTGAACGTTCCTCTTTGGGTTTAGTCAAGAAAAAATGCTTCTTATTGAAATTTTTTGTATCTAAATCTGCAATATGTTTATTTATACTCTCGAGTTCCTCTTATACCTTCTTAGCTTCTTCATAGGTTTCTAACAATGAAGGTTTTACAGACCGCTTCACAAACATCACTATCTCTAGTGAAAGTGCCGAAGAATAATATTCTATTAATGTCTCTTCAGCAGGCATTATGGTAGCACTAAAATTATTCAAATGGTGAGTGAACCCATGATTAAAATAAGCACTTTCTCTTTTTTTCCATCTTTAGAGCAAGTAATTCTTTCATCAGAGTAGTTGTGGTTCTTCGGCGTCTAAACTTTCTCTTAAACAATCTTTTAGAAATACTCCAGTTTGTGATTGAATTTGCCTGCAGGCAAAAATACCATGATGGTTCCTTTCCTTTAACGGTATGTGGAAACAGTCTACATACTACATCTTCATGTTCTTATACTAATAAGAATTCAAGGGCTAAGAAAAAACTTTGTAAATGATCATCCACATCAATGCCTTCTATTGGGTCAAACTTAGGTAATGACTTCTCAAGATGGGTAGGTAAATTGTACAACAGAGTAGCTAGGTTAAGAGGGGTTTTGTCCCTCCAAGATGGTGGTGGAGGTCTCTTATTAGAATTTGGGTTCACAGGTTGATTTGCATTCAAATTTCTAGCCATGATTTGAGGTGGATAATGAGGTGGAGATTGAATAGGGGTTCGAAAAGGTGAACAAGAACGAGAATCAAGTCCCAGCTGGTCACTAGGTTGAACAATTTCTTGCAAGGTTAAATCTACCATCTCTTCAAAATATCCCACTAACAATGAATCTTTTGTGTAAGGGCCCTCTCTTCTACAAGCTTGTCTTCTAGGTAATTCAGGGATATTCGGTAATCCTCCAAGCTTCTTTGCATATGAACTTTTGATTCTTCTTAAAACGTTAACTACTTCGAGAGAGATAGGATAAAGGTACTTTGGAACTTCTAACTCAGGGTTTGATTTTCTTTCAAGACTAGAGTCCTTGGGAAAACTAGTTTCAGAACTGTCACAGGTGGAAAAATCTCGAGAAAATGGATTTCCTCCCCCAGCCATGCACTGGTGGCCCTCCTTCTAGCGCCAAAATTTGTTGATGCTTGGAAAAATCCTAGGTACTGACAGTAGGGATTCCCCCAATAACTGTTCCCAAATAGATCACTTACCATTTGGTATGGGGAATCCGTCCTATTTGCTGTCTGGATACCGTAGAGTTAAAGTAAAGTTTTAAATCTCTTTTTCTGGTTGTATCCCAATCCACCATTTATATATTTTATCTTTTATGTATGAAATGCAAGTGCCTAGATTAAATGCAAGTAATAGAAACAAAAAAACTAATCTAAATCTATTCTAACCTATCCCCAGGGAGCAAGATTGACATTAAATAAGAATGAATGATGTACTGTATTGTTTGCATAAAGAACTCTACATATAACTGATAAATCTAGCACAAAGTTAACACAGACATAGCTCAGTGATATTAAAGCATTCATCACATAACATAAAATCAGTCATAACTCATAAATAGTTCAGAGGGTTAGGAACGATCTCACAGATTGTATATAGCACTAAAAACGAAATAGTTCTTCATTCATCTATTCAAAACATTCTTTGAGGCTTATTTAATACTCTCTCCAGTAAAATTCCATCTTCCTTATTATAAAAGGAAATAGTTCTTCTTACAAAAAACTTCAGTAACTATGCTAGTGAAAAGTCCTCCCTCTATTTGACTTCACCTATATTTATACATTTCAAAATGACTCTTAGTTTGCTTTCCCCTTGGGCTTCCTCAATATTCAGTTACAAATATTTGTCTTCTAGTGTAGTCACTGTTATAGCTTATTTCACCACTCCGGGTGAATCACACTATGTATGGCCTCTTCCTGTCCCACTGAAGACTCCTTAGACCCAATGGACCATTTTTTTGTCCTTTGATGTTTCCTTGACCATCCCTAAAAACATGTGAAAAATTATACACGCGACTTTTAAACTTATAAGCGCGTATATACGCGGGTTTGACCACTAAAACCACGTACATCAGGATGTGTACAAAATCCAAATCCTTTTGGTGTTTTCCTTGACATGGATTTGACTCACTTGAATCCTGGCCTTCCCTATGCCTTGAGATCGCTTGGATTCGACCTTTCATTACCCCTTTCAAAAGCTATATAAAGAACCCCTTGGTACATTGAAGGCATAAGAGAAAATTGAGAGCAAAGAAACTATAGTCCATTGTTGCCGGAACTTATGCTTGAGTCTGCATCCCTTTGTCCCTTGGAGCACTTTTGTGTTCTTCCCAAGCTTGCATTTTGCTTGTGAGCTTGCTATCTAGAGATGGAGGATTGAAGTGGTGGAGGCCCAAGTGGGGGATTCAGTTTCTACGATTCGCAAACATGCCGACGGAGGTTGTATCTTGTAATCTATGATTTATATTAATAGAAATATCTTTTCCTGTCAAATAATGGGTGTTTGAATGAATATTTTATCCATTGGATTATGTCAAATGCTTATACATTATTGATTATATATGCCAGAATAGATCTAACACCATGATATATAGAATGCTTGTATTGTTTACTTGTTGTTGAGGAAGTAATCTATCAATTCAAGCTAAAGTTGGAAAGCTCAACGGGGATCTACTTCAACTGTTCGGAATAAGGTACGAGGTCTGATCCTTTAGTGTTAGACATTTCATTTCTATTGCATATTGGAAAGGATTGATTTCTGGAGTCAAGCTGTCTGTTGTGGTACCCCAAGCCATAGGAATTTCTCTCCATAACAGAATTGGCGACTCCGCTGGGGAGTTCCTAGTAGTTGTCCTTTGGGGGTTGTTTTATCGGAATTCAATGAATTTGAATTGCTCTTTCTCTCTTGTTTCTATGTCAGGTCTGGGGGCATGTATGCCTGGCAGTGTCTGATCGGTGTGAAGTTTGTCTTAGCTTGTATTCTTGCCTTGATTTTATGCACCTTTATTCCTGTACGCGAGTTTTTAACTCATAGTCGTGTATACACGCAGTTTTCTCTTCTATTTCCGCGTATACACGCGGGTTTACTACGAACAGTCACATATGCACTTTCTTTTTCCTTTTTGTGGGAGTTAATTGGTTGGTGGGTGAATTTTGATATTTGTTGAGTCTCCTTTGGCACTGCCCGAGTCTGTTTATACCTCTGTTTCTGACCAGAAACGTTTTTTTTAGGCTAAATTTTTTTTTAAGAAGGTTCTTGTCATGGCATTTTCGATTTTTTGTTTGAGATTAGTGCATTAGATTTATTTTACCTTATTACTTTGCTCGAGTGCTGTTTGTGTGTTCTTGCAGAGTCTAGGGGTCATAGAATCATTTTTTGCTTGTTGCATCTCATTTTATTTCAAAAAATCCAAAAACATTTGCTTATCATCATGCATTGCATTTTGCATTTTTGCATTGTACTTGCACTAGATTTGCTTTGGAGTATTAGTTAGGACTTCATATAGGAAAGCTTGCATTCATCATTTGAAGAAAAAATGTGCATTTCACGTAGTAGCATACCCTATTTTCATGGACACAATGCATTTGCATTGATTGTTAGGTGTGCATTTTACTTCATGTTGTGTCATAATACCATTAGTTGCACGACCATATCCCTTTTTGAGTAATAAATCCAATTAAAATCAATGCTAAATTAAAATGAACTACACTTTTTTTTATATAGGGTGCACCAACAAGCTTAGGTTGTAGGATCTTGGAATAGTTCATTGTAAGTAAATTCTCCAAGATCACTAAACAACAACATGTATGTGTCTGTCCAAGTGAGTGTGTAAAATACTTGGTATAACCAGTGTTTCTCAGGATCCTCCTCTCAAAAGGGAGCTAAGCATGAGGCAGTGTGAGCAATTATTGATTGGGATGACCCCTAGTCATAACTGAGTAGCACCGGAGATATTTCCAGGATTGTATTCGTATCTGTGGGCTCTTTCGAGAGTTTTAGGATTTGCTACCCTGCCCATATGGTTAATCCCACCTACGACTATCCACCTGAGCATTGATTATATTGAGGTGACCTTAGTTGCCTTACCTAGGACATCGAGGGGGTACTTTGTAGGGGTTATTCTGCGAGTGTCCTAGCCAAGTTGGGGTCAGACAACACAGTCGCTTTACGCGTTGAAGCTAAGGGACACAATAATTGGTTACGTACCTCTGCTTGTTGTGTATGGGTGTGTCAAGCCTCTCCTAGGAGAGACATACCTACTTCATTCGGGAGCTCATTTATCCAGCCCTTGTTTGCTTGCATTTGGATTTAGATTTTATTAGTGATTGCTTTGTGCACCATAGTTGGCCTAGGCTTTACATAAATAGAGAGTCTTTTCTATTTTTTTTTGAGTCATTGTGGATTCAGGTGCGGCTCCTCGCCGTTCTCATCATTTAGCAGGACTTCCACCTTCTACTTATCCTCCTCCTTTGGGAGAGAGACCTAGATAGTCCAAGTGGACTATTTTGCACATTGATTCACACACCATGGGAGACCATTTGGAAGGTATTCTTGAACCACCTTCTCCCATTCGTGTAGACGATGGGGAGTTTACTCCTACTTATGATCCTTCACCCGACTTGGCTGAGTTAGGTCTTGTGATTTCTAAGATAGGAACCATGCATGATAGACCTACTCACTCTAGGGTTGATTCCCCATTGACACGTTACCGGTATGGAATGCCTGAGGAAGCTGAGACTCATTTTGAACCCGCCAGCACTAGCTATGGTAGTTATGGTATGTTTGTTTTTCCTACACATGATTTGGCATTTCATGTCAAATCCAACTTCGAGCCTAACACTATGCCTGGGGGCACTCTCATTCCTTACCATGCGGAGAGGTTTGGGAGCACTAGTCACATTGCACCTTCCATCCCGGTGATGGAAGTTACATCACATATCCCTCCTAGGTCTAGGGTTAGCGATCCGATTAGGATACCAGATCCGAGATGAGTGATGATAGGGAATAGCACATACATTATTACTCAAATTCCTTCGTCCTCAGTCCCTAGTTCTTCAATTTTTCATCCTCCACCTTATTTGCGTGGTCCTTCGAGCTGGCACATGGCTATGAGTCAGGTCCGTACTGCGGTTACTAGACCAATTGTGTCTCAGGTTTACATACTTCCCGTTGCTTCGGGAGGTTATGTTCATACTTCTAGAGGTCATGTTACTACTTCCGGGGCATATATCCCTACTTTCGGTATGTATATTCCTACTTCTAGAGCGTATCTTCCTACCTACAGAGTGTCTCATGGGGCATCGCATGCGATGACTTATGGACCCTATTATTGGAAGTAGTATGGACAGGGTTCTTCACCTTATGGGGGAGGGTATCAACAACTTTCTTACTCTCCTAATTACGGCTTTGTAGCTCCTACTAGTAAAGGTCCACCACACTATGGTGCTTCCACGCCACCCTATACGGGTCATACGGGAGGAGGGAACTATGGCCAAGGCCATGGTGGTAATCAGACCTATATGAATTAGGGAGCGACCCATCAACCTCATCATCCTAGGCTCCCTTTCCTTGCGATGCTCAATCTTCCTGCCTTGTCAAGATTGATGAACGATCCTGTAGCTCATGACCCGGCTTGGCCGGCTGTCCCTACCAAGCTTCCTTCGGACATACCTAAGTTCAAGGACAAACCGAGAGAGGATCTGAGTGAACACGTTACTATGTTTCACCTATGGTGCTCTTCAAATTCGTTACATCAGGACTCAATCTGTTTGAGACTATTTCAACACACCCTTACAGGGCCTACAGCGAAATGGTATATAGAGTTACCTAGGGGAGATTTCGCTTTGTTCGACGACCTTGCGATGAATTTTCTTAATCACTTCCAGCTACCAGTGCATTATGACGTTGGTACTGAACTCTTGTCAACAGTTTAGCAAGATAAAGCCACACATATCTCTGATCATATTCAAGAGTGGCGTAGACGGAAGAGGTTAATTAAAGCCTTTATACCATCGGAGTTCCTCCTCGAGTGGTTCCTCAAGTCATTATTGCCATATATAGTGAAGGATGTTTCCACATCTGGAGGGAAGAATGAGGAACAAGTGGTTTTTAGGGCATAGGAATTGGAATTGATCTATGCTCAGTCCAGTTTGTTATATGAGATTATTCCCAATGCTCCGTGTTCTAGTTTTGACCCCAAAGTCAAACCTGGACCACATGTCGATGGAATTGTGGGTTGTGTAAGTGCGGAACTTGCAGATTCAGTTGCAAAACAAGTTATTCAATTGTCAATCAACCAATATGCTTTGGGACAAGCTACAGATTCATCTCAACCCACCCAAATGATGAGTGTACTTTTTGTGCAGTCATCGGACCAGAAGGGTAACCAGTAGCCCAGACGGAATAGAAAAAAGGGTAAAAATAATCATAGGGGTGGGAATAAGAATGAGAATTCTAATAGTAATGACAAGAACGGATGAAATGCTGGGGGGCCAAGCAAGCTAAATGTAAGGTTAAGTTTCCTTGCAAGTTATGTAAGGACGATCACCTCACTTACTTGTGCCCTCGTATTGAGGAAGCTTCGAGATTCTTGGCACAAGGCCTAGCTGTGCTAACTAACCCTTTACCACATAATCAAAATATGAACTCAAAGTCCCATGAATAGTCTGGTGATGATCATGATCCGCCAGAGAGTAGTGGTCGTGGGTGCATTAACATGGTCCGTGCTGTGAAAGTTGTGACCTGTGCGAAAGATTATGGCTCGTCACAACCTAGCCCAGGAAAAGAGCCTGATCCACCAGGGTCCCCTTTGCATATTGAGAAACCTATGGATAAACCTAAGATTGTAGCTCACATTCCTAAGGGAGTGCTTAAGTGTTTAGGGCATAATCCAAATGCCTGAGAAGCCTAGAACTATTCAGTTGCTGAGGATTTGGGCCACACTCCTTGTGCGATGTATGCATTGGAAGTGCTTTAGAGTTGTCCGTCACAAAGGAAGGCAGTGCTTTATGCCCTTGGTGTGAATGATGATGATTCTTCCTCCATGATCAAATTTGAAACCACGGGACTTCAGCCTCACTTGCCTTACTATGTGTCTCTTTTGATTCACATAGAATGTCTTAATATGATTGTCAAGTGCAATGTGATTGATGAGGGCACTGCTGCTTCTGTGATGTCTTTATCCTATTGGAAGGGTCTGGGTTCTCCTGAGCTATCTAAATCAGCGACCATGTTAACTGTGTTCGATGGGAGATATTTTAGGCCACATGACATCCTTCCTTCCCTTAAATTTTGTTTGGGAGGGAAGACCGTTGCGATAGAGGTCGAGGTGGTTGATGCGCCCCTTAACTACAATCTCTTGCTGGGTAGGAACTGGATGTACAGTATGCAAGCCGTTGCTTCTTCCTTGTTTCGTGTTGTATGATTTCCACATAATAGGAATATCGTAATGATTGATCAAATGACATTCAAGAATCCATCTTTTATCGCATCTTTGGGAGCTTCGATCCCGATCGTTGAGCACTCTCAGTTGGCAACTGGGAGTGTCGGTGTAGGCATGTATCCATCCCTCATGGGAAGCTTTAGTTGTCCTACACCAATCCTTATGATAGGATCTAGTTTCTATTGGGGCTTCGACATCTACGAGATCAGTGTCTTTTCGCATGATCCAGATAGAATATCCTTGGATTATTCCTACACCGAGTACTTTGAGTGAGCTCTTCGTGATGGACGTGCCGTTTCCTGTAGCTATGATAGCTTATCAAGCTAATATCAAGTGTGTTGCAGAGCCTATTCCTTCCTCTTCGCGGACGGAGGAGGAGGACCCTGATGTGCTATCGGCATGGGCAGTATAGTCTTCTCACACACACAACTACCTTGATATAGTTTTCCCTTCATATTAACTGATTATTGAGGCTATGTCGGGAGTTGAGCCACCATGGGAGGAACTCCATCATAGATCGTACATTCTTCCAGAGCTTGAACGCTTGGAGCATGAGGATTTTAGGGTGGTTCTTACTCAGAGAGTTGCTAGTCCCATGGTTCCATTAATCTCTCCTGGTCTGATGGCTGATGGAAACATGGAGAACATATCTTCAACGATTCCTATCAACATCTCTCAAAATCCTGGCACGATAGAGAATGTCTATATTGGAGTGGAATGTTCCCATGCTGAGATTCTTGAATACACCGAGCTATTTAAGGAATTCCATGATATTTTTTCTTGGTATTACGACGAGATTCTAGGTATTGACCCTCGTATTGTCAAGCATGATATTAAGACTCACCCCAATGCTAAGCTTGTTCGACAACATTTACATGCGGTGAATCCTAGGTAAGGCAGAGATAGAGAAGCTGTTCAAAGTCGGTTTCATCTATCCCATTCCCTTGATGGAATGGGTTTCAAACCCTGTTCCGATGGATAAGAAGCAGGGAGAGATCCGCATATGTACTGATTTCCGTGATTTGAATCATGCCTATCCTAAGGACAATTTTCCCACACCATTTATTTATCATATTTTGGATGAGTGTGCGGGTAGCGAGGTGTTCTCCTTAATGGATGGCTTTTCTGGATATAATCAAATACAGATTAAACCTGAGGACTAACATAAGACTACATTTATTTGTCCTTGGGGAACGTTTGCATATCAGAAAATGCCTTTCGGCCTTAAAAACGCCGGAGCTACATTTCAACGGGCAATGACCTTGATCTTCCACGATCTCAAGTCAATTATCGAAGTATTTTTGGATGACCTTGCTGCTCATTCTCGCATGAGAATGCGTCATCCCTATCACTTGAGATTGGTATTCGAAAGATGTCGACACTATTTGGTTAGATTAAATCCTCATAAGTGCATCTTTTGTGTGAAGTTAAAGCGTTTGTTAGGATTCATCATTTCTAAAGAGCGTATAAGAGTCGACCCTTTGAAGGTTGAGGCAATACTTCAGTTGTCTCCCCCGAAGAATATTCGTCATCTTCAGTGTTTGCAAGGCATGGAAAACTTCTTACGAAGATTTGTTGTCAACTTTACCAATTTGACTAGAGGATTCATGCATCTCTTGAAGAAGGACACCCCCTTTCATTGGGATGAGCGAGCCCATGAGTCCTTCGATGCACTCAAGCAAGCCCTAGCAGCGGCCCCGGTGATTAGTCCCCCGGACTATAGTCACGATTTTATATTATATGTGGTTGCATCATTAGAGACGATTGGTATGGTTTTGGTTCAAGAGGATGAGGAGCTCCAAGAGCATGTCAGATATTATTTGAGTCGGAACCTTGTTGAAGTAGAGATTCGTTATTCTCATGTCAAGAAGCTTGCTTTAGCTACCGTACATGCGGTTCAGCGGTTGAGACATTATATTCTCGTTCGCCAAACCTTGGTTGTAGCCCATGTCAATCCATTTCAATTCATGCTCACCCGAAGGATGATTGGGGGAAAATATAATAAATGGATTGTCATTCTGCAAGAATTCAATCTCGAGTTTGTTTCAGCAAAATCGAAGAAGTCTTTAATTTTTGCAAAGCTTATATCGAATTTCCCGAGCGAGGCCAAGGAGTTGGTTTGTGAAGATACGTTTGTCGATGAACACATCTTCTTAATATCAACGTTAGAACCATGGTATGGGGATATCATAATATATTTACAAACATTGAAGACCCCTACTCACCTCTTGCGAGATGAACGACGATGATTACGTCACGTCTCTAAGAACTACCTCATAGTGGATAACACTTTGTACCACCGTGGGGTAGATTCCATTTTACGACGTTGTTTAACTCATGAAGAGGCTGAGGTAGTGCTGAATGATTGCCATGGAGGGGCGTGTGGTGGTCATTTATCTGGGCTTTCTACAGCTCAAAAGATTTTAAGAGCGGGTTATTTCTAGCCGTCAATCTTTAAGGATTGTGTTGATGCGATCAAGAGGTTCCACCCTTGCCAGGTGTTTGCACATAATATGCACTCTAAACCTACCCTGTTACATCCCATTATCACCGCTGGTCCCTTCACTAAGTGGGGGCTCGATTTTATGGATTGCAACCTAGTTTCGGCTGGGGGGCACCATCATATTATAGTGGCCGTTGATTACTTCATGAAATGGGTTGAGGCTATGCCTACAGTAAAATCCAACGGTGAGACAGCCACTCACTTTGTATTCAACCAAATTATTACTCGGTTCAGGATTCCGAAAGAGCTTGTCACTGACCATGGCTCACACTTTCAGAACCGTATGATGGAAGAGTTGGCATTGAAGTTAGGGTATAAGCAAGAGCATTCCTATTCTTACTACCCTCAAGTGAATGGACAGGTAGAGGCAATGAATAAATCACTCAAATCCATTCTCCAACGAACCATTGCACAAAGCAAGAACAATTGGCACATCATGTTATATTCTGCTTTGTGGGCATATCGAACCGCTGTTAAAGATGCCACTGGTTTTTCTCTATATCAACTTGTACATGGAGTAGAGTCGATATTGCTGGTTGAATGCGAGATTCCTTCTTTGAAGCTAGCTGTAGAACTCTTACCGGACACTTCCCCATTGGAGGAGCATTTGGTTCACCTTGAGCAACTTGATGAGTAGCGTCAAGATGCCTTGGTGGCTCTAGAAGTCAATAAACATCGCGTAAAGGTCCAGTACGATAAGTCTATCTGTCCAAGGAGGTTTAGTGAAGGAGACTTGGTCCTTTTGTGGGATCAACTGAAAGAACCCTTGGGGGCAGGGAAATTTAATCCTATGTGGTGTGGTCCTTACGTGGTCAAGCGTGTGTTAGAGAAGGGTGCATATGAGTTAGTGGATTACGAAGGAACGACCTTGGCGGTGCCTAGAAATGGGCTCTATCTCAAGAAATACTATGCATGATCTCCAGCCAAGGCTGCTTATTGTATATTATTGTATAACTTTGCATAGTTAGGTATTTTTCTTATCGTGATCAGGTTTGTGATTAGTTTCTGTTTCTTTTGGCAGATGTCAATGGAATATTCCACCTACATAGGATTCATGGATGGTGCAAGCCGTCACACTCAACACTCAGCCTCTATTGCTTGGGTGATTTATACTCCTATGGATCAGGTACTGTCTTCAGGAGGCGTATGTCTACGACCATCTTCCAACAATGTTGCTGAATACAGTGCTGTTATCGAGCTTCTACGGGATGCCATTTCACATGGCATTCTCTCTCTTGAGGTACGTCTTGATTCAAAGTTAGTAGTGTCACAACTCAATGGTTTGTACCATGTTAGAGATCTAACGTTATTGAGAATATTCTTACGTGTGAGATTGTTAGAATGACAATTTGACAATATAACATATATACATATTCCAAAAAATAATAATCAAGTTGTTGACTCATATGCTGACTACGTGTTAGATTGGCATTTGTTTCATTCACAATAAATTAATCACAAGCACAATTTTTACACATGTAAATAAATAAATTGATCACCATAAAACTTTTTATATATACATCCAAAATGTGATAATACATAGTGTCATGATACAAAATTGGGGCTTTTGAGCCACCGGCACATAATACATGGTAGTACAAAATGTATACACTCCCAGGTGTCTAATATTGTGGAGGAGGAGTAGGGTTGTGATCATGGAAGGTCACTACGGCTCTAGCCAGCCATCGAAATAATCGCACCCATGTGCATGGTACACCCACCACCTACCGTTGCATAGCCTCAGGAAAGTCCTCAACTTGCACCATGGGAACCCTATGTGTCAGTCTCATAAAATTGGTATGAATGCTCTAGAGTGTCTGCTCCACATCCACACCCGTGATGTCATATCCTCTTCCCCTCCATCTATGATGAGGGAAGCCCTCTGGCCACTATGGTCCCACATCTGCACACAAATGATAGATGTCACTATGTATTATCATGCAAAAATATGTCTTTTGATTCCATATAATCAAGAAAACACACACAAAAAAATTTAAATAACTCAAAATTTAAAAAGAGAGGGTCGATATTCGTCACCTATATCGCCATATGCCGATCCTGGTGGTAGCAGCATGTCCGGGTCCCCCCGAAAATCTATCCCTGCATAGGGGTAGTCATCGATGGCAACTATCTGTCGTCGCCACCACGAAAAGAAGTCAGCTGGATATGGGTTGGCCACCCTACCACCCCCCAGTCTTTGCATAGCATCTTCCCAATGCTGTTGGATTGGATCTCGAACCCCATGAAGAGGAACATCCACTCTGGGGCTCAATCCTAGAACACGCTCGAAGAAAAACACGCTCAAAATACTGCTGAACCCAAAGTTCTGCACTCTACTTGCCTTACACTCACTGAGCCAATATTTCATGTTTCTCAGTAGTGTAGTGCTCTAGTCATAGATCATGGGTCTCATGCACTCCATTGCATAGAACATCAGAGGCCGCGAGGCCTGGTGGAGTGATGCCAAGCCTGCTATCCTTCCCAATGTCAATAGTATGGCCTTTAGGCCTAGCACCTGTATAGCGTTGGTAGGGACCTAACTCCCCACCTTCTCTGTGTCTGGATAATAGTACACCGCAATGTACTCATCGATAGTCAGGCCACCTCCTGGCCCACCATGAGAACGAAGGTTCATCACTTCCCCTCATCTAGAAATCCCAGTAATGAAGTATATGTCCTCCACCTTTATGGTGAGGGACATCCCATATATATGTAAGGACTCTGAGTCTAGATCCCAGTAATCCACCAACATTTGTAATAGTCTTGGTTTGGCCCTCAAACCACCAAGACACCAAAACTTGTAGAGTCCGCATGCACGTAGAGCTTGTTGAGCCATTAGATCGGCCCTTACTGCTTCCTCTACCTCACCATGTTCATGCTCTCTCCACTCTAGAACCATCCTGCACAAGAAATTGCAAATTTTCCCATTAGTTTATTCAAAAAACCTTATGCCTAGCCTCATACGCGACTGTTTTCAAAATAGCCACGTATGTACGTGGATTTGAGGGCTTTTTCCGCATATATCTAGCCCTATATGTGAAAAAAACCTCGAATTCTATGTGGGCTGCAGCACCCATTTTAGGGTGGCCTAGAAAGCCTAATTGACCATAGAATTTCAAAAAAATTGCATCAAAATGAAAGAGAAGAGCATGAGAAAATACCTGGAAGAAACGGTAGTGGATTCCGCCAGCTGGATCTCTTGGAATTTGCTGTTGAAAATCAGAGCTCAAATGGGTAAAAGTTTCAAATGTTTTATAATATTTTGAATTGTTTACTATTTATAGAAAATTTTCAAATATTTGAAAATTTTTACCCCCTTTCCTATAGTTTCGACATTTTCTAACCATTTTTGACCATTTTTGACATAATTCATGATGTAGAGGACCTTTTTCAGTGCTATTTCAGCCATTGGATTGACCTGTTCGTGCCGATCTCAGGTATCATATCTAAACTAGCATATAGGTTAGGTTTCATCCCAATATACATTTTTCATAACCTTATGACCATCTCAGCATGACCTTAGGTACGAAGCCACTCTGTTATGTCACGGAACCTTCTTGTTGTTTTAGAAGTGGAATGATATGAGTGGTTGAACTCCACCTCACATGGGTACCCTAGTTAGCGCCTTATTTTCATTTGGTACCCATGCTGACATTTTCTCTTATAGGGTGTGGGAGTCCATTTTATAGTACTGCCATGACATTTCGCAAGAGCCTCATACTCCTCTTGATCTTTTGCTGGCCTATTCCCCTCGGGACTCCCTCTTGACAAGTTGTGAATGCATTATCATGAGCTTTTCCTACCTTATTGAGCTTTATGCCAGCTTCCCTAACATTGCGTTTCAGCCATATAACCCGAGCTTGTCTCATGTCTAGCCATGCTGAGCCATTTTTTATATCCTTCGCAGCTTGTTTCCCTTTTTATCGGGAAGGGATTTTCCCCCGAGTGTCGATATCCTACACATGTATCCTTGCATTGAGCATAGGTATGTTCCACTGCTTGGAACTAGTTTTTTTTCCCTTATGACACTCGTCTCCTCCTAGTATGTAACTATAAAGCTATTTTATTCTTTTTTCAAGCTTTTTAAATAACTGAAAAAGTCCAAAAAAATCAAAAAACCAAAAATCCTGACAAGGAAAGATGTTATCTGTGGTAGTTGTGGAGTCGTGTCGCCTTTGAACAGAGCACTGTATATCACATCCATTGGTTGGGTTATAGTTTGAATTTAGGAGCTGTACTCATTTATTTGAGTTTATCTCCACCGACTGGTTAAGCTTCCAGTCCCTATGGAGCCTCTGTCGATGCCTCCTGTGTCGCAGAGATGTCCCAGTTTGTATATTGAGTCTATGCTACCTTTATTCAGTCACCATACGCCGTTATGCTCTTGTTCGAAGGAAGTTGAAGCCTGAGTTCAGTTCTCTTGACTTTGCATGTCGGCCATTCCCAGTACAGTTACTGGTTCGTGCACCTTATGATCGAGTCCTTCCACATTATACATCTTTGTTGAGTACCTCATGTTGGATGATGGGGGATTCCTAAATGCCCTCCTTCCAGCGGATTTCATCCCATTGACTTCAGATTATTTATTCTGGGATTGGAATCTAGAGTCATTTTGAGTGCCTTGAGACTTGCAGTCATTAGTGGCAGGTTCTCTCGCCATCGACAGTTTTTGGGAATACATCAATGTACCCTGATCAATGGATCCTCTAAAGTGTTTGAAGTCAACACATTTATTCACACTTGTTAGTTTGCACTCTAGTACCTTGATTACCATTTTCATCATCGGTGGGTGATCTCGCATCTGTTAACGGTATACATTAATGACCGGTAATCAGATGATGGACTACTATGTTCGACCTCGACACCTCTATTCGTATAGTAGGACATGTACTCGTAGCGGTTTGTGTAGAAGACTTTCTAGATTGGTGGCATCTCTTATATTCTACCTCCTTGATCATGCCAGTGTTCATGAGATTTCAGCTCTCGTGACTTGATTCCAGTATATGTCAGATATTTCAGGCCACTATGGAGATCTTGATCTATTATATATCTTCAGCCATTATGGAGATCATGGTCCTTTATATATCTTCATCATGGAGATTCTGATCTATGTATATTGTATGTGGTGATGACCACTTATGTGATATATTGTATCATGCCTATTCATGGCCATTCTACTCTTATGTATCTGGGACTCCTATATGTATTTGCAGTTATGTGCAGAGTTGTATTACTGTACTATGCTGATTGGGTGGCTGGTATTCCATTTGGGATCCTTCATCACTCCACTTCTTGGATGGACTTATAATGTATTTCGGCCATCGTATGACCCCTCTGACCTCACACATTAGGGGGCATATGTTATAGCTGATTTCACCACTCCAGGTAAATCACAATTTGTATGGCCTTTCCTTGTCCCTCTATAGACTCCTTAGACCCAATGGACCATTTTTTGTCCTCTGATGTTTCCTTGAACATCCCTAAAAACATGTGAAAAATGATACATGCAACTTTTAAACTTATAAACGCGTATATACGCGGGTTTGACCACTAAAACCGCATACATTAGGATGTGTACAAAATCCAAATCCTTTTGGAGTTTTCCTTGACATGGATCCAACTCGCTTGACTCCTGGCCTTCCCTATTCCTTGAGATTGCTCGGATTCGACCTTTCATTACCCCTTTGAAAAGCTATATAAGGAACCCCTTGGTACATTGAAGGCATAAGAGAGAATTGAGAGCAAAGAAACTATAGTCCATTGTTGAAGGAACATATGCTCGAGTCTACATCCCTTTGTCCCTTGGAGCACTTTTGTGTTCTTCCCAAGCTTGGATTTTTCTTGTGAGCTTGCTATCTAGAGATGGAGGATTGAAGTGGTGGAGGCCCAAGTGGAGGATTTAGTTTCTTTGGTTCACATATGTGCCAACAAAGGTTGTATCTTGTAATCTCTAATTTATATTAATAGAAATATCTTTTCCTGTCCGATAATGGGTGTTTGAATGAATATTTTATCCATTGGATTATGTCAAATGCTTATACATTATTGATTATATATGCTAGAATAGATATAACACCATGATAAATAGAATGCTTGTATTGTTTACTTGTTGTTGAGGAAGTAATCTATCAATTCAAGCTAAAGTTGGAAAGCTCAATGGGGATCTACTTCAACCGTCTGGAATAAGGTACAAGGTCTAATCCTTTAGTTTTAGACATTTCATTTCTATTGCATAATGGAAAGGATTGATTTCTGGAGTCAAGCTGTCTGTTGTGGTACCCCAAGCCATATGAATTTCTCTCCGTAACAGTCACTAATCAGGAGATAAATACAAAAAATATTACAATTACATTTCTATGTGTCAAAAGGAAAAAACACTTAAGTGGACCCAGTCAAAGTATCTACAAATTGTTTCTAGGATGAAGCATCTGAGGAAATTGTCTCGAATTCTACGGGTCCTAAACATCTGTCTGTGAGCAGATATTCTAGCAGACAGTTACTAACCACTGCTTGGGACACTAGACTCTTTACTACCTTTGCATCTAAACCTTTAACCAGCTGACTATTTCATTTATCCTCTTGTAGCTTATCATTTAGCTGTTTTAAGTGCTCTTCATGCTCTGGAAATTATTGTAGCCTTTTCCCTAAAGGAGTCAAACATTTGTTGTGAGTTATCAGAATCTTCTCGAAGAATTTTGCACATTTGTCTATTGTCTTTTCCACTACCTCTATCAACATCTCAGCAACTCTACTGCTTTACAACATCACATTCGATCTGCAATTGTTTCAGACATTTTTTAGGCATGTGTTCTGGGTTCTCTGTATTTGTTTCTAACCATGTTAGCTGGCATTGTAGGATCTCATCATTGTCCTGGGTTCTTTCCTTAAATGTGGTAGCCACTATTGAAATTTCCTGTAGTCGAGCTTCTACTTGTCTGATTTTTAAAACCTCTTCCGCTATCTGGACCTGCATCTGATATATAATCCGCAATATTGGCTTTCTTCTTTCCTCTCTTCGTCATGATGTCCGGTATGAACGGTGGCTGCAATAACAGGAAAATGTCTTAGTATTTACATCGTTAAAAAAGTCCTATATTTTAATAAAACAAAATGACTATTATATGCAAACCATTTAAAAAAAACAATCATTTTATCCATTACCTTGCTATCCTCTACCACAAATAAAAAATATCTAAAAGGTTCTCAGCCCAAAGGAAATGCTCCATAACCCAGAGAAATGATGCCCTAGGTTAAAAAATTTGGGCTCAATATCCCATGGCTGAAAGGTACAATGCCAAAATCTACAGGATTTACCTAAGATGAAGAGACCACAGTCTCTACTAACGTATGAAGGTGAGCAATAGGGCTACTCCATGCCGGCGAAAATATCGGGATTCTAGAGATCTGTTATGATCTAATAGACTGAAGGTAAAAAGTCCCTTCGAGCAGACTGGTGAGTTTCTAAGAACAGACAATGCATCTAGGGTGAGTTTAAAACCTAAAATGCAACGAATAAACCTAAAATTGCATGGGGAGAGACTCTTTTAACCTAAAACAAAAACCTACGCACCCCTAACACGACATATCAACAACTGATGGCTCAAAAAAACCCTAAATCACCAAACAACCCCGAAAAAGACGACTTTGACATCCCATCACAACTGCAACCATCGGCTTAAGACTTAGAGATGTTCCAGAATTCCTTTTGCGACTCGACGGTCACAACTATATCAGAAAGAAAGAACAGACGACAACTGTCATAGCGGCTCCAAGACAGAAACGAATCCACTAAAGTAGGCCTAATGAGGATTGGGTCATCAATGAGGAAAATTCTCTGCCATTGTGGCAACAAAAGGGAAATACATCTGCTACGGAGGGTCTCAAAAATTGGAGGAGATCCCATAACCAACTTGCAAGTCTACCCTCCATTGCGGAAGAAAACTAGGAAACCTCCACTGAAGCGGCTTCAATAAATCAAACAAGATGCAAAAAAAGGTCAACTGTCATAGAGGCTCAAAAGTTGGAACCCATCCACCATAGAGGGATAAAAGAAATCGAAAGCATTTCCGATATTCAAACCAAAAATTCACCCACCATTGCAGCACGAGCCCGAGAACACATCCTCCATAGCAGCTCCAAACCTGGCATCACCCACAATTGCGGCATGAAGCCAAAAATTCGTTCACTGTAGTGACTCTAACTTGAATAACCGTCTGCCATAGCGCCTTGAAGATGAACAACTGTCCATCGTAGTGTCTTGAGAAAAAGAATTCACTAGCCATTGCGGCTAGATTCTTGAGAAGCCGTCTGCCGTAGCGCCTCAAAACTGTCACACCCACCCACTACTGCATCTAAAAATACTTTCCCGACTTAGTGAAAAACCCAAAACTTGAAACTTTCTCATGATAAAACAAGCCATAAATGATGGATTTCAAAATCAAAATGCCTAAGAAGCAAAACTAGGATTTAAAAAAAAGGGGGTCCTAAAAAATATAAATATTTTTTGGGGAAAATTTGTAGCAGCAACACAAGCATCAGTTGAAGCAATATTATTGGTCAAAGAATAAGCTGCAGATCGAGAAGGAGATGAAGAAAACACACAAGAAGGAATCTACCAAACAAACAAAGATACGTATTTGAATTGTCCTTCCTATATATGTTGTGTATTATGCATGATAGAATGTTTGCATTAATGATAGTATACTACTATATGCATATTATGGGTAAGTATCCCACGGTGCTATAGAACACTCCATTGCTACTAATCTATAATGAAACCTCTTTGCTGACATATTGTATTAGCACACAATATCAATGATGTCATGGTAGATATGGAAGGCATCTGGAAAGTTTCCATGACATATGGATGAATGTTGTATTGGATAAAATAGTTGTGTGATTATATCATTACTGCATAAGAATCTGTCACTATGAATATGTATTATGTAATGAATCAACTAGTTCATATGACTTGTAGTAAATATCACATACTGTTGGAGCAGGGCCCCGCAGCTACAGGAAAAGATGCTATATCGGAAGAAGAAAGTCAAAGGAAATAGTACCTAAGCGACCGAGAAGATAGAACTCAACCACTGCACTTAAGGCAGCGACGAAGACAAGAGGGCTCAGCTACCCTCATAAATAGAAAAGGAGCAATGGGATGAAGTATTGAAGAAAAAGGATAGAGGGGAACGACCGAGGAAGTGGCACCCATACCCACGATCAGTGCTGGGAAGCGTGGAAGACTGCAGAAAGCTGTGGTGTGACAGAAAGCGGCAATTCAAGTACAAATACGCTGACTGTCACAGTTAGGGTTTTTGGGTTACTGTTGGGAAAGGCCCACAGTGTTGTAACAGGGAGAGACCTTCGGGCCACCTATATAAGCATGTATTTTTTATTATGAAAGGTTAGCTAGTCAGTTGGTCTATTAGCTCATATCCACTCAGTAGCTAGCCAAACATTCAGATAGATAATTAGCTAGTTAGTCAGTTAGTTGTTCCTTGAGTCGAGCTCTGGTTCTATTATTCAGTCTATAGTTATATTACTATAACTAGTAGCTGGCTCCTTGAGCATGAGTGTANTCCTTGAGCATGAGTGTAACAATCCACAGGGATTGAGAGAGAGAGAGAGAGAGAGAGAGAGAGAGAGAGAGAGAGAGAGAGAGAGGAAGAGTATATTGTAAGGAGAAGACAATATAGAAAGAGAAGAGATGTAAGAGAGAAGGGATCCCGGCTGTGTGCATGGAGTTTCCCAGAAGATCTTGAGCTGCACAATAGGTTGCAATTAAATTGTGTTTACTCTCTCAAGATATAATATAAAAACCAGTTCCTATGGACGTAGCTCCTTCCTGGGAGTGAACCACGTAAAATCCGCGTGTTGTGTGACTATTCATGTGATTGTGTTTTACCTGTTCGCTATCTTTCATCTGTTACATGAATGTTACTTATTAATTGATAAATGCATGTATGTTATTCTTCAGTTTATAGCAAATAGAAGGTTAAAACGCAAGTTGAATGTATCAAGTAGCCTGTATATGAGTTTATCAGTGCTTGATTCATAACAGTAACAATTACAGTGTTAAGTGATTCCTGCATATTTAGTCCAACAAGATTGAGTATAAGTTGATGTTAAGTGTGTTGAACTGTAGAAGCTCAAGTAAGGATGTTTGACACCCTGTCGAGGGATAACTGAGTTATTGTACCCAGAGAGAAGACCTTTGGACATTGAGGGTCACATTGAGTCTTACTGAAGAAGATATCGCAGCATAGAAAGGCGATATCGCACTGTCGGAGAAGCTGCGATGTGGGATATCGCAGGTGAAGGGTTGAGTAGAAGAGAAAGTTGCACATCGTTCTAGAGGCTGCGATGTGATAAGAGTTCTCTCCCTATTAGTGCCAGCTAGAAGGAGAGATCTCCCTTGTAGAGAGATCCCACTGGCTAAGGAGAGTCGTGAGACCCTAGGATGCTACAGAACCTAGTTGAAGACACCTGAGTCTTCAACCACCCCATCTAAGATCACTTCGGGTGAGACTTCAGGCCATTCTGTGGTCTGTTTCTGAAAGCGCTAGTGAGCTAGGGGTATTGTTGGTACATTAAAGTAAACCCGGGTCTGCCCAGAAGAGCCAACAAATGGTTCTGTTGCCATTTTTAAACAAACTGAAGAGCTAATGTTCTATTGGCATCCTACTAAAGAAGAACTTAACCACTGGGTTGAGTCTAAGGAGAGAGAATTTGCTGTGACAGAAAACAAGAGTCCTATACTGAGTACAGAGGACTGGTTACAAAAACATATCTTCACAGATCTGCATGAGATATTTTTTGCGACCTATGCAAACGAGCTGTACGACTGGTTGTCAAAGTTGACTGATAAGAATATATTCAAGAAGAAAAGAAACATTGTCTGGACACCGGAGCTAATTCAGACCGTGAAGAGTATAGATAATCCCATTTCATGGGAAGTAGACTTCTGGCTTGCGAGTTTACTGGAAGGCTTCATTATAGAGTTTGCAGTTGATCAAAGAAAAAGTTTCAGCGAAGCCGAGAGGTTCTTCTTCAAAGGATATCGCGGTAAGTACTTGAACTCTTTAAATTCATCTATTAAGATGTTATTACATGAAAAAGGAGTAATGGATATATTCTCATATGAATAAGTTCAGTAAGTGTAATGTCACAAGAGTTTGAGAGTGATTTTGATGAAATTGGATGTACATGTAGTGGTAAGAAATATAAAGTAGATTTCAGATCTTCCTTCTTGGAAGACAGTTCAGAACATACTAGAGAACATAGCCAAAGCAATACAGAAAGACCAGCAGGGGGTGTGCCTTACCACCCTTATACCCCACAGAAAATGACCGGGACTCAGAACAATCCCATAGGAACTCCATCTAGTAGTTCACATATAGTACATACTACCTTTACACCACCTACATCTACACCGCCGAGTGGTAGTAACACAACAACTCAACATCCACCATGTAGAAACAGAATGGGGGACGACATGAAGTTACCTACCTTTAAGGGTACAGGGGCAGAAGACCCGGAACAACATTGGTTCCTATGTGAAGCTGTATGGACCATTAAACAGATCCTAGATGATAATACTAAACTTGTCCAGTTGGCCACTACACTTAGAGAAAGAGCCTTAACATGGTATATGAAGTATACATCAGCACAGCCCAGAACGCTCATACAATTCAGGACCACCATGATCAAAGAATTTAAGAAACCTAACTCTGAGTCACAATGTATCATAGAGCTTAAATAAATTAAACAGTTACCTACAGAGTCAGTATGGGACTTTGATAAAAAATTCAAAGCTCTTATATACTAGGTTAGCTTTGAGTTTGCGCCAGAGCAGCATAAGGAATGGTTCATCACAGCACTACTCCCGCATATCAGACTTCCCCTTATGCAACAGAGACTCCGTATGCAGGATGAAGCGTTGGAGATGGAAATGAAACTAGAGGCTTCACCTCTAGCCAAGACTAGTACATGAATGACAAGCTTACAGAACCAGTTAGCCAATCTCACGTTACAGCTACACGAGATTAAGAAAGGGAAAGAGGTTGCAAAAGAACTATGGTGTACCAAGTGTAAAGGACAGGGCCATACTAAAGATAACTATCCAGTATTTGTTGAATATTTAGCAAGTGGGGCTCCGAACCCCTTAATACAGAACCAAGGGCCATGGTGTGAAATGTACAGAACAAGAGGACATAGACCATAGGAATGCCCTTTACTTCAGAAGTATGTACAAACTCCCAAGAACTTATACTGTAAATTCTGTAAGTCAGTAGGTCATGATGAACATAATTTCCGAGCTTATGATCTCATGATAGAGAGAAAGCATGACTTGTACAAAGTCCAGTCAGAGACACCAGGTCCAGCAGCAGGACCACAGCATGAGCCGGCTCATGTTGGCCGTGGTGGAGGATTCAAAGGACGAGGCCGTGGATGAAGCTTTGGCTGTGGTGAAGGCTTCGACCGCAGCCGTGGACCGATTACCTATTACAATTGCGTAGTTGTAGGACGTTATGATAGGGATTGTCAGAACCCTACTACAACATGTAACTATTGCAAGTCCTATGATCACACTATAGAAGAGTCTCCGATCTTGATAACCAATATTAGGGATCCTAAGCCAATAGTAAACCAGAACATTCAGCTTATTGCTACTGAGTAGAAAGAAACAGAACCAAGAGTCAATATTGTGACTCGTAGCGGTGCTTCTACTAGTAGGACATCGCAGGATACTGAAAATAATACAGGACCGGAGTGGGTGCGCAAAGTTACTAATAAATCAACACCACTTGACCTGCAAAAGAACAAAGAAACGTTTCAGCAAGAAAAAACTTTCTTTACTGACCCTACACCATCAGGATCACAGGTATTTCCTTGTAGGGGCGTACCGCAGCAGCAAACAACTTGTGGCGTTAGTCCTGTGCAGATACCGCAGGCTACCACATCTGGAAGGTGCGAAGAGGATGAGTCGACAGGAAGTGTAAAATCCTTCCTGTGGAGCTTCTTGAAACTTATACAAAATGAGAAAGCTATCAGAGAGCTTCAACACATCATAGATCAGTGTCAGCTATCGTCTTCCGTGAGCAGTGTGCAGTGGGCTATTCATAATATTATGGGCCATACAAGAACAAGAAGAGAGATGAGACTCACAGCGCAAATTGGAGAATTTGAAATGGATGAGGTAATCCTAGATTTAGGATTAGAGGTAAATGTTCTGACTAAGAAGACATGGGAACAGATGGGTAGCCCTAAGTTAGCCAGATCACCTATCCATCTACGTTTATCCAATCAGCAGAGGGTATCACCACTAGGTCAATTACCGCAAGTACCAGTTGACATTGATGGAGTTCGCAGCTTTGCAGACTTTGAAGTCATAGAAATTATTGGCGATAACAGACCGTACCCATATTTATTAGGTATTGATTGGGCAATCGATAACATGGCTGTTATCGATTTAAAGAAAAGACAAATGACCTTTGAGGATAATCAGATTCGGGTCATCGCATCGTTGGATCCTTTCCAGGGTCCTAGATACATTGAACCTATCAGAGCAGAGGAAGAGGTGCATAACATGGAAAGCCTTTATCAGATGACCGCTAATTAGAGTGATTACATCAACCCCACTACAAAAGGAAATATCAGTTGGCGATGCGACAGCTCATGCGCATCAGATTCAGAGGTTGGTTTAGAAAATTGGCAGAATAGACTTTACGAAGTCTCAGCTCGCAAATGTGCGTTTATGACTAAGTCACTGTGATGGATCGACGCAGAGATTATTGATATTTTATCATTTGATGGCTTGGTAGACGTCAACGACTTTTTACAGCAGCTTGAACAAGAAATCCCTCATGAGCAGAGGATGAGAGTTATTGATCTTGCAGTAAGAGCCACACCTGCAAGATGGTGGCATGCACATAAAGAACATATCGCATCATGGGATGATCTTAAGAGATTGATGACGATCAAGTTCTCTAGTGACAAAGAGCCTTTACAATAGAAATATATAGGAGAAAGTGACCCCAGGTCACATATTCAGATTTGTGAACAGAGTTGGTGGGACATTCTAGAGGATGAATGGGTTCACCTATTCATTCACACTTTAGACCAAATCCCAAGGAATTGGTACACGGAAACAGAGTTGCACAAAGGAACCATCACATGGCCGCTTATGATAGACAACTTTCTACTCACTTTCACTTTTGAATCTGAGTACCCAAGCATTGATCAGGCCCTAGATGTAATAAAAACTAAGATATTTGAGGACTGTACCCTATCAGTGCCTGCTCAACCTCATTGGGCCATACAGTTAGAACATGCGCTAGAGTGTTACAACTTGGAAGCAGAGCCAGAGGATGAGGATGAGAATCCTCGCAGTATCAACATTCCAGAGTCAGAAGGGACTCGGGGAGTTGAGGGACCAAAACTAGAAATTCCCGCAATCACAGAGCCTATCAAGATTAAAAAGATCAATATTGGCACAGAAACAGAACCAAACTTTGCCTCTATTGGATACTATTGGAATGATGAAATAGTAGGACACATCGCAGATCTCTTACACGACTATCATAACTTATTTCCTACCAAGTTTATAGAAATGAAGGGAAAAGTAGGAGATTTGGGAGTCATGCGGATACCATTGAAAGAGGATGCTAGGCCAGTTAAGCAACGTCCATATAGATTGAATCCTCTCTATAAAGAAAAAGTTAAGGATGAAATTGATAAGATGCTAGCAGCAGGCATCATTGAACCTGTAGAAGAGAGCGAGTGGGTTAGTCCCATGGTCGTGTAGGAAAAGAAAACCAAAGGAGACATCAGGATTTGTGTCGATTTGCGCAAACTCAATGACTCTTCGCTTCATGACCCATTTCCGACACCTTTTATTGATGAAGTTTTAGACAACGTGGGAGATCAGGAGGTCTACTCCTTCACTGATGGATTTTCAGGCTATCACCAGATAAGAATCCATCCAGAGGATCGACATATGACCACCTTTGCGATAGAATGGGGCTCATTCTAGTATACGGTAATGCCCTTTGGTCTTAAAAATGCACCAGCTATTTTTTCTAGAGTAGTAGTTGCTGTATTTAAGGAATACATCCATAAATTCTTAGAAGTATATTTTGATGATTGGAATGTATTTGGATTAATCGACAAGAATATAGGAGATCTAAGGCTCATGTTAGAGAAATGTAGGCAATATTAGATTTCTCTTAACTTGAAGCAATGTATATTTTGTGCGCCATTTGGTATTTTGTTGGGTCATATTGTTTACAGACAAGGCTTGATGGTAGATCCTGTAAAGATTTCCATCATTGTTAATCTTCCAGCACCCAACTTAGTCAAGCAGTTGAGGACAGTGCTTGGTCATACCGGGTACTATAGAAAATTCATCAAGGGTTATGCAAAGATCATAGCACCTATGGAAAAGTTGTTAAAGAAAGATATGAAATTCCTATGGAATGAGGAATGTCAGCAAAGTTTAGACACTCTTAAAGAGAAGATGGTTACAGCACCCATCTTAGTATTCCCAAATTGGAACAAGCCATTTCATGTACATGTGGATGCATCTAACATCGCATTGGGGATTGTCTTAACCCAGCCAGGAGAAGGGGTTATCGATCACCCTATCGCATACTCAAGCAAAAAGCTATCTACCGCAGAAAAGAACTACACCACCATAGAAAGAGAAGGATTAGCTATGGTGTATGCTCTACAAAATTTTAGGCACTACCTATTGGGTGCCCCATTCAAGATGTTCACTGACCATTCCGCTTTAAAGTAATTGGTCAATAAGCCAGTGTTAGGAGGAAGGATCTGCAGATGGTTACTCTTATTTCAGGAGTATGATTTTGAAATCATTGTAAAACCAGGAAAATTAAATGTTGGACCTGATCACCTGTCATGGATAGATTCAGGAGAAGAAACAAGTAATTTAGAGGACAATTTGCCAGATCCACAATTGTTTTCTATAAAGATCGCAGATGAGTATTACGTTAATATTATTCACTTTCTCACTACAGGGTGGGCACCTGTTGAGTTTACTAAGCAGCAAAGGAAACAGTTAGTTGTGAAAGCAGTAGATTTCACTTTGCTCTCAGGACATTTATATAAATTAGGTCCAGATGAAGTCTTGCGTAGATGCGTGATGCCACATGAGAAAGAGGGCATTATCAGAGAAGCACACTCAAGTACTGCAGGAGGTCATTTCGCAGGAAAGCTGACTGCGCAGAAAATTCTAGCTGCAGGATTATGGTGGCTACTTTCCACAAAGACACTAAAGAATTTTGTAGATGTTGCGATATCTGCCAGAGGGTAGGAAAACCTTCGCGGAGAGATGAAAACCTTCTACCTTTGGGGTTTTAGGGTTTTAAGCCCTTGGTCCGGGCTTTAGCCCCTTTTTTGGGATTTTAGCCCCTTTCGCCCTAACTTTAGCTCCTTTTAGGGTTTTAGTCTCCTTTGAGGGGTTTTAGCCCCTTTTTGGAGACTTTAGCCCTTAGGAGAGTTATTAAGGCTCCTTTTTGGGGTTTTTAAGCCCTTTTCTTCATCCTTAATCCTTTTTGAGGGTGTGGGGGTCTAATGGGGTGTTACGAAGGTTGTGAATGGGTGTCCTTAGGTTGTGTAGGCCATGTAGAGCTGAGTGAGGGGTTTTTTGGGTTAACAGATTGCCCCCTGATGTGTGAGGGCAGAAGCTCATCATATGGCCGATGGACATCATAGGATTTGCTGCGTAGAGGTGGTGCTTCCAGGGCTGGGGCATGGTGGCTTTTGGTTTTTGTATTGATATGGTTCCCATCAATGGGTGAGATAGAAATAATGTGTGACAGGTATATGGATGAGGCAGGCATCCCCATGTTCATGACAATGTCAAAAGAATAATTTGATCTATGCTCTAAAATACAAGAGCCGATCATATACAACCGATGATACAATAATGGTTGCCTCGATGTGAGGCTGAATACAATACTGATTTGGTACATTGGCCCCATGGAATTCTATATCTTCATGAATGACGGTCTTCTAGATTTGGAACAGTACATAATTGTATGGACTCACTGATTGAGAGTCAGAGTCTCTATGGTACAAGTATGCTGCATCAATCACAAATCTATATAGAAGCACTACTGGGGCTTCTGACCACTGTCTCCAACGCAACCCGGAAATCACAAGAGACATAACCTATTTAGGTCCCTCGAGTAGACTCATCAATGTGCTAGAATCAGGTGACATCTGGGGTCTTCGACCAAGTAATAAATGGACAAAATCCTGTATGAATATCAATGGTTTGATGACGTAGTTGAAGTTGAGCACATGAGAAACAACCATCCCGAGAGGCACTAAGAACTCCTCTCAAGTGGTCCAAGGAACTCATCAATGATGTTAATGAAACTAAGGTACAAGGACCTCTAGGTCTATCCTTTGGAATATGTGTGTTGTCATCGACAAAGGGAGACCTACCCCTAGTCAAGGCAATGATGTTACCTTGACCAAAAGCGCGAGGGAGATAACCGAAAGATGTGAGACAATATGTGGACTGACCCACTGAATGGGGGGGGGTAAGGGAAAGAGTTGAACAAGGGTAGGGGAGTGTAGTAGACTCAAAATTCCTTTGTTCAGAGTATGACGGAAGGGTGGACCAGGCGGCAGATGAAACTAACTCATGGGAATGGGATCATGGCTGTAATACCGGGAATGTCACTACAGATGGGAAATGCTTGGGGCAGGTGGATATTTCTGATATTTGATGGGATCCAAGAAAGACACATTGCAGACTACTATGAAAAAAGGAGACCCAAAGTGGGGATGCTGCCAAACTATTTTCTATGGGGTGGTGTCTAGGGACACCGTTGTGGTACGATCTCGTGGATTTTTGGTGAGCCCGAGAAAGTAAATGCTCGATGGTGCTTTAAATTTTAGAGATTCTGAAAGCACGAAGAAGACTCCAGTGGATGCTCTTTTTCATTGGTAGTCTCCTGTTCCTGAAAAAGGATAAAAGTATACATACGAGAGCTCGCCGATCCTGTAAGGGATGAGAGACTTCTTTACCATTTGTAGTCCAATCAGGCCATAAAAGGTTAAACCTATACTGACTGGACGGTCATTCAGATACTTTTATGAGCATGAATGAAACCAAGTGTGCTTGGCAATCTTTTCTTGATGAGAAGGCTAGAAAAGAGCTTAACGATAACTCATGGTGAGCTTTTTCGTATAGTGTGGCCCCTCTGCCCGAAAAAACATAAAAGTATGCAGAGGGGAACAGTCTTGGCTTGAATACACCAAGGTGGTCCTTTTCATTTAATGGTCTACATGGTCTGCAAAAGGAGGTAAATGAGACGATGTAGATGCCCTTTCCTATACTTTAGCGAGCGACAAAGGAAGCAGCTATGTTCGACAATCTTTTCATTGTTTTTAAGAGTTAGAAAAGAGCTTAAATGAAACTCTAATATGGTCAATTGATTGCGGTGGCATAGGCGGTGCCCCATTTCGTGATGGTGGACAATGGTCCAAAGGTCATCCGCGCAATATGGATGGAGCAGATGGCTCTCAAACATACCAATACATGCGTGGGATAGATTGCGGTATAGGCTCCTGATTCGGTGTGGCAGAGGCACACAAACCGAGGTGTCTCTCTGACAGAGGTCAGGAGAGCTGTGTGTGAGTTGTGGTGGACGGACTTGACTACATGCGATGTGAGTGCAAGTCTAGGGGCACTTATATGCCAAATACATGCAAAGGAAATAAATCATTTTGTGGACAATGGTCCAGAGACCCTCATAAGGTGCGGTGGATGGAGAAGAGAATTATGTGTTAAAATACAAAACAAAAAGAAAAAAAATTGTGACCCTTAACGGGCGGTGGCCCAAAAATCTGCATGAGTAGCGGTAGGCAAGTGTGATGAAAGTATAGGTCCATAGACACTTTCATCGCCATGTTGTGGCTCGTAAATCGAGGTGGATTTTGGGAAGTGGTCTTGAAATTTGTTTATTAAACATGAGATGATGGTCTCATAAGGAGATAGAGATTTGAGACCAGAGGTGTGAGAGGTGTCTCGAATCGGTTTCGAGTGACTTTGGATTAGCAGCTAATGGCGCTGCCCTTGACTTGTGCTAAAAAAAATTGAAAAACAAGAAAGGGAAAAAACTACGCTATAAAGGACTCATAGTGGTTATATCAAGCATAGACTCTCTTGAGGTGGAGCCCATTGCGCGACTTCTCCAAGAGTTGACCATCTGAGTCGGCGAAGAGGTATGCCCCCTTATTGAGATGAAGTTCATTGGCAAGGAGGGATGATGAAATTTGGTCTTTTATGGGAAGAACTGATTCCACACTATGGTTTAAATGGAATGGGGTAAAACTAAAGGCGGTCTTACATATATCTCCATCATCGCATAAGTGGTGCCGAGATAGATCACATGGATCTTCCACAGCTAATGAGACGAAAGGGAAATCAGTGCTAGAGATCATGAAAATGGTATTGGTTGTGGATTTGGTGGCCTTGCCGCCAGTCTCTGTTGGAGGAAGAGGGGTAGGATTGGAGATGGGAGGAGTCTTTGATGGACATGGAGGTAGGTGCAACATCATCTCAATTGGCTGGACATGAGTCAACACATATTGGGGCCTTAGAGGTATGGTAGGTGGTTCAAGGTACCACACAGGATATCCTACTATGAAATCCTGTTGATTGAGGGTTTCCAAGGTAGACTTACTCATGATCCCAGATGGTAGAAAAAGGAAAAGGAAAAGAAAAGGGAAAAGGAAAATGTTTATCGGGAATGAACCCCACTATTTCCCTAGTAACTGAGGTTGAGGTTGCGATTGAGTTTGTGGCTGCGAATGGAGCTGCGGTTGCGGAAACAATGGAAGAGACAGGTCTGATGGACTGTTAGTGGTGGTGGAGACATTAGGGTCGGTTGAACTAGACATCATGTAAATGGAAATGGTTTCTGAAGAAGGAGGTGGGGGGTGGAATTCTTCGATCAGGGTGATCTCAGATTCAATGGAATGTTGACGGAGGTCGGCTAAAGAGATTCGAAATTTAGGCAAGTCTTGGCAATGGTGAGAATAGTGTCGATACGATCCGCAAAGGGAACAAGCATGGTTTGTTCTTAATTCCTTGTTTCTGACTATCGGTGCGGTTGGGAGTTTGACCACTGGGATGTTTTCATTTGTATCCATGGCATCCAAATGCGCATGGATCATTGGGATTTCAGGGAAATTCTGAGTTGGGTGGCCCTATTGCTCACAGACGACACAAGGTAGGACTTGTCACGGCTCTGCAGTAGGTTTTGCATTCTTTCCCTTGGCCCTTTTTGGATGGGGTGGTGCGTCTGTAGGTGTAGCGGTTGGCTTTTGCGGGCTGGATGGAGGGTGAGACTCAACCGCAATGGGTTTCATTGGGGTTAAAACAACTTGGGGAATTGGTGGTTGCACTGGTGGATCAAGATACCACACTGGAATACCTAATGTAAAGTTGGGTAGGCTTAAGGTCGCCATTACCAGATTGCTCATGAAACCAGCTGAGGGAAAGAGGAAGGGAATCATATGGACTGGAGATGAGACCAGATAACTCCCCAATGGTTGTATGTGGGGGTGAGGTTTTGGTTGCAGCTACACGTAATGCTGCTGCTGTGGATGATGTTGCAGCTGCTGTTGGTGTTGCGGCTGCAGATGATGTTATGGTTGTGGTTGGGGCTACGGCTGCGGTTGTTGTTTGGGTGTAGCTGTGCTGGATGAGACCATGCACAAGTCCACAGTCTCATTTTGTATTGATGGCGGTGACACTAAGGGGAAATGAGCCATCATAGTGGTATCGGAAAACAACCCAGAGCCTACATTCAACAATGGGGAGGATGGTGTGTTTTCAACCATAGTGTTGATTGCAGGGACGCCATTGGCGTGTGTGGTCGTATTTTGTGGCTCAATGGTGGTGATGGTAGGGATAACGTTGGCGGCTGCTGTTAACCCTTGCGGATCGTGGTAAGTGAGTTGATCAACTGTCATGATCTTCCCTTTGTGGGGGAACATCATGAGATGGAATATAGTTGATGCGACTGCTCTCATGATGTACATATAACTTCTTTCAAGGAGAAGGTTATAGTCCAGTTGAGCGTTGACAACCTCTATGTCAATTAGAACTGTCTTCCCGGCCGATGTAATGGGGACATGGGGGAGGATTCCTTGGGCTTTAGTGGGATGGCCATCATAAGCCCACAGAGTTGTGGAGGATGGTTGCAGAATTGGGGATCCAAGTTTCTGCCAAACCAGGGTAGACATAATGCATGTAGATTCCCCCTCATCTACTATGCACCTGTGCACAACCAAGTTCTGAATAGACATCGATATTTGAAAGGCGATGGTCTATGGCATGCGTGGTTCTCCATTCTCCGTGTCGAATTTGATCAACTTGGAGTTAGAGGGGTCTACGGCCCTAAGAGCGGCTAGTAACACTTTTCGTTGCATTGGGCACATTTTGAGTACCTCCAGAGAGGACATGGCCATTGGTGTCTGGGCCAAATCATCCACAATGTTATAGCTGACAGCAGCTCTAGCTGTGGCGTTGTTGGCCACTCGACATATGGGGGGGTGGGGGAAAGGGGGTAACTAAAGAGGTGCATTGAATGATTTGGATGTAGATACCGCTGATGTGTCAGCGGGTTTGGTGGTGGTACCATACTAATTCCATTTAGTTTGTAGGTTGAATTCTTCATTCGTCATGGCTAGCAAGTGGTGGACACCTGTTTCGGACGTGGGAGGTGCCCTCGGAGCATTAGGGTTGGCTTGGGGAAGGGGTGCAGTTGCCACCAATCCTTGGACTAGTAATGGGTTCTGAAGCACCATAGGAGGAGGTACTTGTGGTGTCGGATTGGGTTGGGCTGGGTTCATGGCATTGGCATCTTGTTGTGCCTCGTTCTGAATGGCCTGCTTAGCGC
This sequence comes from Pseudotsuga menziesii, assembly GCA_001517045.1. NCBI lineage: Eukaryota > Viridiplantae > Streptophyta > Pinopsida > Pinales > Pinaceae > Pseudotsuga > Pseudotsuga menziesii. The sequence goes on along the minus strand of LPNX010267881.1, from coordinate 254,503 downwards.
AACCCATGAGGGGACACTCGAATGTGTAGTGCTCACAGACCTCACAGAGTGTGCATGGTTGGTTTATACGCAATGAGGTGTTGCATCTAGGAGCATTTGGTCATGGGGGGTTTTGGGCGGTTCGATTTGCTACAACATTGTTGGGTGGGTTTAGATGTTGACTACCTCCCTGCGGTTGGTTATTGGCTTGGTTCTGGGGCTGATTATTTCTATCTTTCCCTTGTTGATTGTTGGGGGCAGGCTGGTTGGGACGGTTTTTTTATGCAAACACTTATCCCAATGGAGTGGGTTGAGCAGGGGCAAGGGCTTGAACAACTTGCATTGGTGGTGCATAGTAGATTTGGGTGGGCTGCGGTGCCACAAATGTGGGCATTTTCCCCGCGTACTACTGTGTTGGCCAAGCCATGGCATGAGCCTACTATGGTGGCATAGGTTGTGCATAGGAAGTTGTTTCTCTAGACTGGGACATCATTCTTGCATAGTCCGGAGCTTGGTTCTAGTAGGCAACACTGGCAATGTTGCTTGGTTGTGGTGGAGCTATAGGTGGTGTCAAATGGTGTTGTGGCCGTTGGGAGACTGAGCCTATGATGACATCTATAGCATGGGATGCCCTCGGTGCATCACGGTAGGAGGCACTCGGATGGGGAGCATCTCAAATGGCTGTGTATAGATATCTAGACTGAGTGTAGATCAGATCAAACTATTGGGCTTTTAGTATGGCCTCCTCTTTGGATTGGGGACATTCGGGTGCAACGTCCTTTGCTATGGGTTGGATTAGGGTCTTGAGGAACCAATCCAAGAATATCTTGTCGTCAAGTTAGATTTTACACAAGCTGCGATGTCGTCGCCACTCATGGATGTGGTCAGTTATATGTGTCGCAGTGCTTTGGCGACATGATAACATGATCTCCACACCTTCGTCACATCTAATAGGGAGTTGGAAATACTGTAGGAACATCAAAGCTAGGGATCTGAAGTCCAGGTATTTGGCCTACAGTAGCTCAATGTACCATTTTTCCATAGCACTTGTAAGGGTGCATTGGAAGGGGCCTTGCCCCCCTTGCGTGTAGTGGTTCACCTCTTAGGCATGAGGAAGAGCATAGGGGATCAATTGTGTTAGATGTTTATCAAATTGATGGGAATGATGTTTGGACCCTGGTTTTAATGGCTTCCTATTGGCTATAGTTGTTCACTCGACCACCAAGATTACCATAAGACAGCACTTGGATTTTTCCTCGCGGGCGTTTGTACTCAATTGGTGGGGGTCATTTCCCATTTCTCTTGGCAATTCCTCTCAACGACCAATTAATTTGGGGTTCCCGTGGTACTCCTCACGATGAGTTTCTGGGCTGAGCCCAAGTACTTCCCACAGTTGAAGCAATCAGGGACTTATGTCCTCAAAGACTGCAAATTTGTTTGAACTTATTGTAAATTGATAAATTTTAAGGCTCTCTCAGCATCATGAACTGAGTTGGGTTGATTTCTTGGTATGGTGTATTTGTTTTTCTGTGTTTTTGGTATCAGGTGGATTCAAATGGTTTATGAATTCATCATATTTTGGTAGAGTTCATATCATTGTCTGTGCAAGCAGTGAATAATCATAAATTTGTAAACAAATACATTTTTACCCTGAATGTTGATAGCCTAACTAGATGACTACCTTACACGTATATTCCTCTTTGACCAAGAGAAGGTACCAGGCTCTCAACACAATGGGACTAAGCCCATCCATAGATCCATAGGTCACCTCCCATATGCAAGGTTGGTCAACAGAGAGGACGCTTAGCGCCATGAGAAGCCCTCCTTCTCTACCCCCTCTACCTTCTAGGTCATCCGTTTTTAATGGTTTAGAACAATATTTAGTGAAGGGCCTAGGTCTATACAAGTTATTCCCTTCGTCATACCCCAGAATACCCTGAAGGGTGATGACTAGGTAGAGGAGGAAGGGTAAGCAAGACAATTAGTTTTATGTTAATTTTAGTTAAGCTACATTCATTAACTAAGCCATTAAAATTTATTTTGAATTTACACTTTGTTTGTTGATGCAATTACAGTAAACTAAAACAGAAACAGAAATTGAACTACTGTACTGGACAGAGGCGGCTGAGCCGCACTGATAGTCCCTATTAAACTAAAAATTAAGTACTGATTGATAGACCGCACGTTTTGGGTCAATTTCGGCGAGGAGGTCACAAAATTTTTCCAGAAACATGTGAGGGGATCGTACATATTTCACAGAAAGAAGTGGTCTGCTGTTTTGAGTGAAGTCGCACCTTTTGGGGGGGAAAGGGAAACCTGGTCATGCCTGTGAGGCCTAAAAGAGTGACCTCATCCCCTGTTCAGGCCCGATAAGTGCGACCTACCTTGGATTTGGTGTTTTTCTGATTCTGAGTCAGATCCGACTGACAGTAACCTGTACCATGGCCAAACTAACTCGAATTTGCCTTGCAGAGGCTTCGGCAACAATAAAAACTGGAAATAAACTAGATCTAAGCTAGATTTGACAAGAAATTTCTAAAACTAGGGCATAAACTGAAAAAGACTTAAAATTTGAAAAAACTGAACCAGGGATCCTGTGGGATCGACCTGGTATGGTCTCTAGTTCTGTAGTAGGGATTTATCCTTACTACAGGGGAAGGAATGGCTCCCTTCTGTCTATAGGACAGAAGGGCAGGTTCCTGCATGTGGAAAATGTAGAAAGAAAAGTTAAATAGATAGAAAGCAAAGAACAAGAAAGGAAATGGTCATGTTCCCCTTTGCAAACAAGGTTAGGGATTTTCCTTGGCTACCTGCAAACAACTATTAAGCTATGATAAACATGTTAGAAATCAAACCTATAAACAAATGGTGGTCAGAAAACAACTAAACTAACAAAGAAAATACATAAACAAAATGATGTTATACCTCTCCTTTGGTGAAATGGGCCACCATGCCCTAGCTGGAAGCACCTCCCTATCTCACTTAGTTATAGAGGAGCTACGAATCAATGAGGAAGATGAGTGGAATAAAGGGGGATATGGGTGGCTTGAGAGGTAAAGAGGTCTCAAGGCATCCATGGGAAGCATAACAGTATGCAAGAGAGGAGTTCTTTGAGAGTGATCCCTCACCCTCCTTTTATAGCTTTTTTTGGGGGTTTTAGGGTTTTAAGCTCTTGGTATAGGATTTAGCCCCTTCTACCCTAACTTTAGCTCCTTTTAGGGTTTTAGGCTCCTTTGAGGGGTTTTAGCCCCTTTTTGGAGGCTTTAGCCCATAGGAGATTTATTTAGGATCCTTTTTGGGGTTTTTAAGCTCTTTTCTTTATCCTTAATCCTTTTTAAGGGTGTGTGGGTCTACTGGGGTGTTACGAAGGTTGTGAATGGGTGTCCTTAGGTGGTGCAGGCCATGTAGAGCTGAGTGAGGGATTTTTTGGGTTAACAACCGTGACGAAAGAAAGAGATTCAGAAGAATATAAGAGAGCACTATATCCACCTCGAGAGATGAATACCACCTTGGGTATGAGAGATATCTCAAGCTGAATAAAAGTAAGACAAGACTTCCAACTAAAGTAATAGGCCTCAGATACACTTTAGTTGTATGGCATAATTGAGTGACATCATTGATGCAAACCCTTCCATCTATGGAAGAAGCTATGATCAAAGAGTACCAGTTGATCATGGGGAATGATGTCTAGGATATGGTTCCAAGACCTGAATGAAGCCCGTACTATCTTCCATGTGGATCTACAAGAAAAAGTATACAAAGAAAGGTTCATGGTTTGTCTCAGACAGAGGGAATATACTATGGCATGACGTACTCTATTGACCAGAAATACTTCTCTAGTGAAGTAGAAGTATATATCGAGCAAAGAACCACCTATGTAGAATAAGCTTTCTATAAGATCAAAAGGAACCCATAGATAAGAACATCTAGTTACATAAGGAGCTTGAAACCTAGAGTGATGAATATCTTAACCTTTGCTAGAAGGTTAAATATGGAAACCTATAGAAGAAAACAAGCTCACAGATGGGTGCAAGAGGAACTTTTCGACATAGTTCAAGATAAGGGATATTGGTATCTAGTAACCTAAGATGGATACATAGAATATCAGTAACAGAGGATGCTACTTGTCACTCCAATATAGAATGTAGAGGGAGGATGATACTCCACTTCAAGGGGAGTTACTACAAAAGATATCTGAGTTCGACATGGTATGATAGGATGGACAACTTCCTAATGGACTAGGGATTTACCAAGAGTAAAGTGGGTTCCAACCTTCAAGGTTGAATGTAGAATACTAGGATATGTTGATGACTTGAAAGTATGAACTCATGGTAGAAGCAATGATGGAATAATACCAGTTATGTTTGGGATATAGTACCCAAAACAAAAAGAAAGAGTGTGGTATCTTCCAAGTGGATCTGCAAGATAAAACATGCTGCTGATGGAAGTATTGAAAAATACAAGGAAATATTTGTTGCTAGAGGATTCCCTCAGAGATAGGGAATTGATTATGAAGAGACATTTGCACTAGTAGCAAGGTACACTTCCATCATAACCATCATGACACTTGCTTCCATGATGAAGTGGAATCTACACCAGATGGATGTAAATACAATCTTCATGAATGATGTGATTGAGGAAGAAGTATACATCGAACAACCACAAGGGTTTGAATTCGAAGACATTGTGACTCATGTATAAGGTTCTGTATGGATTGAAGCAAGCTCCTAGAGATGAAGAATAGATAGCTTCTTGACAAGATTTGGATTTACCAAAAGTAAAGATTATCCTAACCTTTACCTCAAGGTTATGGATGATGAACTTGTCATACTATTGTTGTATGCAGATGATCTATTTCTGACGGGAAATGGGAAAAAAATCACAGTGAGCAAGAAGAATGTAGATGAATAATTCAAGATGAAAGATATTGGATTGATGCATTATTTCCTTGGGCTGGAAGTGTGGTAGATCCTAGAAGGAATCTTTCTGAACTAGTGAAAGTATGTAGTAGAAATATTGAAAATATTTGATATGTTGGATTGTAAAGCCATGGACACACCCATGGACACAAACTTGAAGTTGTTATTTAATGATTCATCAGAGTTAGCTGAAATGAATCAGTACAGAAATAGAATTGGGTCATTGATGTATCTGACGAATACAAGGCCAGATATAGATTTGTTGTGACCACCTTAATTCAGTATCTAGTTAAACCTATACAGATTCACTTAATATCTACAAAGCATGTGATGAGGTGCCTAAAAGGTATGATATACTTGGGGCTTTACTATGGTATATATCATGACTACAGATTGTATGGATATACATATTTAGATTGGGAAGGAAGTGCCACAAACAAGAAGAGCAACTCAGGTGGATGTTATTGTCTAGGATCCACCATGATTTCATGGTTTAGTAAGAAAAAATCAAGTGTTTCTCTTTATAATATCCCTGTTCTGATATTCATATCAGAATATTAACTTTCTACAAATTAGGGAATATTCAGTTCAGAATATTAACTTGCAAACAAGCAATCGACTTTTGGAAGCTAAGTGAATAAGGGAAAATGACTGATACTTTTGGTCACATGACAGCGGGAAGAGGTAAGAAATCAAGGAAAGAATAGGAATGATTCAGTGTCTTCCCTAAGACATTTATATTAGGGACCATTGATTTTTATGAGTCCGCTCTACGGAAACCTACTTCCATGATGCTGGGTCACCTAACCGTGAAACTAGGAAGCACTTTTCTCATATCCACAAACAGAGGCTTTGGAGAAATGATTTGGATTGGTAATAAAGTTATTATACATGTATATAAAGGTATAGTTAGGTTTTAAACAAGTAGAGACAGTCACAAGGCAGATTAATGGTTACTCAACATATACAGACTAATATGGATGAGGTAATTAAATGGACAATGGATATGGGTGTTTCTGAGATTATAGAGGTTAAATATAATTTAATAAAAGTAATTAAATATTAATATATCATTATATAGAGTTACAAATATATATGAGCAAGTATTATAGCATAACTAGTAAAATGATAATTCAGGACTGCTCAACTAGCTCAACTTTTGGACTCCCAAAAAATACTCAAATGCAATATAATTTCTGAAAAATAGGTTGGATCATGTAATTTTATATATTATATAACTCCAGGAACTGTAATTACTTCATTTGTACTTTTACACATTGACTTATGAATCATTCATTGAAAGATATTTAAATTCTAGCTAAATCTAGAACGGGTGCATAAATTGGAGAAGAGATCATAGTTCTGTAATTTGTATTGAAGGGAATGATATCAGAAAATTAAATAATATTTTATTAACTCATAAATATTTAATAATACCTCTCAAAACATCATGGAAAAATCTATCTTCTTCTACACCAAAAACTAGCTCTAGAAATCCACAGGAAGCTTGGAGATTCAATCTCCGGAATGGATGATGATTTTTCTGATATTAAAAGTTGACTTGATTAGATACACGACCTACAAATAAAATCAATGACAATGGTTGAATTCCATTATCCTATCATAGAAATATGGGGCACATCTCCCAATTCTCAAATGCACAAATGCATTCATAAAATTTCTCAAACTAGCAAAAGATGTGAAAGGGAGTTGGAATAATTATTTTTATACAATTAATGTTAACCTATTGAGCAAGTTACTTGGCTTGGTGACCTGTGAGAATAGGTCACCCATGAGTGGACATACTTTCCTTGTTTTTATTTGCTTTGGCTTTCCTTCTTTTTCCTCTTTTTTTGACTTTCCTTCTTTTCTGAAGTTTCCTGCTTTTCATACTTTCCTAATTTTCCTGTTTTATCCTTCTTTTTGGATTTATGCTTCTTTTCCTAAAAATTTTCTCTTTTCTCATTTTTGGCATCATTTTTGGACTCTAGAGCTTACTTGACATCTACTCCAAGTAATTCCTCCAACCTTATCCACTAATTCGAATTGGTGGGCCTATTTCTCCATTTATTCAACATAAAAAATAAAAATATTAATTGCACCAATAATATTAAATGCTCCATAATTATTTATTCCAAGTGGGTAGCAACTATGGATAAAGTTAAATGCAGACTCCTAATTAATTAATTTCCTTATATTAACCCCTCATTAATTATTTAATTCAATTTGTCACTTGGATCCGTGGGGTTCTATCTACTTCATGGTGCTTTCAAAATGGGAACATGACAGTCCTCCCTTCCCAAGATTGCTTGTCCTCAAGCACAATATCCCAAGAGGTCCATCATGCTTTTGATGCACTATTCTGATCATAACCCTCTCTCCAAGAAAATATTCACTACATCTGTAACTGAACATGCTTACTTTTATCCAAGTGAAGTAACTGGAAAGTGTGCCAAGATCCCATAAGAATATCAGAAATGAAAATATACCACTACTATTTAAACTATAAGTCCATCCAAGGAGGTGTTCCCTATGTGGGAAACTGAAACCAAGTGCAACATAGATGAATTGGTGCAAAAGAGGGTTGGCTTGCTCCATCATTCCAACATGCAAACAAATTCTCCAAGGACAAAGAACTCTAGGATCCCATTGCTTGTATGGAACCCCCATGGATAGGAATACCATCCAACAAAATCTATTAAGCAAACGAGTTCCTAGATCCTACTGTTCATGCTGCATCTCCCCTATCATTAGTAACAAGAAAAAATCAGCATCATGTCAAATGTTGGGAAAGATGAAAACATCATACCACGATATTGGAAAATCATCCTTTCCAATGCAAAACTGAAGTGTTGAGGGCCCTATTGCCTCCTTTCACACACCTAGGTCACGTGGCATAAATCTTCAAGCCACTCGGTGTGTCCTTGGGGGCAAGTCTCGAGTCAAGGTTGTCACCTTGTTCTTGACTCCTCCGTTTAGGCTCAACTCCTAACGAAGCCAAGGGGGGTAGACCCTATTAAGTTACTAAGGATAATTACTTAGTGTTGTGATGTTAAACTGACTGAGTTACTTAGGAGTTTGGAATTTAATTATAGATAATCAAAGATGGCAAGATATAAAAGATGAACAAATGAAAGCACAATGCTGAGACACAATATATATGTAAAGCAAGAAAATAACCAGTGCCTTAGAATGGAGTCAAAAATAGAAACAATATACTTGCATGTGCTTGGAGTGAATGTTTTGTGATTGCCTCTTGGTACGTTTTAAGTTAAATTTGGAGTGTGAGTTGATTAAAATTAGGCTAAGGGGGGACTCCAGATATACCTGAGAGTACTTGGAGTATGTTCAAAACTAAACCTTCACGGCTACCCGCAAGGAATATGTGGGCTGAAATGGAGTCTCTGGGGCTATCGTTCGTAACACACCCATTAGGGTGTGACAGAGATCGGCTCCCCGAGGTCACTTTTCAGAAGTTCCCGCTTCCTTTGGTTATTTTGCCACCGTAAAGGTTTGATCTAGGTGTTGGATTTTCACCTGATGGTTTGTCAGTTGGGGAGAGTGAGTCCTAATTATACTAGTCACCCAAGTGCTTTTGATACAGCTTGACTGATCGGATGAACCACAGCCAAGTGCAGAGCATACACACTGGAGTCTTGTCAACTTTAGTAAGTTTTAAACTGGGTGTTCTTGTTTAAAAGAAAACCCTCCAGGAACCTCTTTCGATCCAAGTGGATCTCAATCGGGGAATCAAGGAGGGGTTAATTTTATAATTTCTGATAAATAAATGATGAAAAATGAAATAGATCCACAATTCTAGTTTTCTAATTTGTCCTACCACGAATCTCTTTCCCCTTTCGGGTCAATCGGGAAGTCGTGGGGTAAGTATTAAGATTAATTTGAAATATATAGTATGGAATATGAAATTAATAATAAAATCAAGTATACTACCCTACAAATTAGATCAATTCTAGTTTAAAAAAGAAATGAGCAGAAAGCGACGAAAAGGACATCGACGCAAATCCCCCCAGGGGGATGGGGAATGTGCTCGAAAGAGCCTATTCCAAAAATAATTTTATTTATTATTGGTTACAATATCAGTGAACTAAGATATCAGAAAATTCTTGGTCCTTATACAGGCTGAAACCAAGATCTTACAACTTTGCAAAAATTTTAAGATTTTACTGAAAAGGGAGACCCCTGGGGGGATTTGAACGCTCCTGAGGCCACTTCGGACAGAAGATTCCTTTATTTTCTGTCAGACCTGATAAAATAAAGTGAGCATGTTAGAATAAAATACACCCAAAATCACTTTAAGAGTACCTTTGGATCAGCCTACCTTATCTCAAAAAAAATGAAAGTTAAAACTAGTTAAACAGGCGAAAAAGGAACCAAGGAAAGCAAGATTTCCTTGGGATCATGGCTTGATTTTTGTGCATCCAATGAAATATGCACTGATATTGCAGAATATTAAATTTTATAACAGTGAAAGGAAATCTAATGCATGCGATCTACAAGTTTTCTTTAAATTTTCATGCAAAAAGACGATTTCCCTAAAGCTAGATCTAGAATGCTTATGAAAATTTTTTAAGTGCAAGATATAGACTATAGGATTTGATAAGATAGATATATGTTGGAATTAATTTTAATATTATAGATCTAAGCAAAATCAAAGCTATGAACAGAGTAACCGGGGAAAAATGTTGAAATTTTATAGAAATGAGAAGAAGAGGAGAGAAGGTTGGATCGTTGCTTGAATGGAGCAAGATGAAAGGAGGCCCTCTTGTAGAGTGCTGAGGGATAGAGTATTGATATTATTGGATAGGAATGGTGTCAATATATATCCACACCTTCATCTAATCGGGAACCTCCAACTAAATAACACAAGCCTGCACACACCTCGTGAGATCTAGATATAGATGTATAAAGCAACAAAAATGAAAGATTATGCCAAAATAACCTTATTTAAGCATATAAATGAAATTTTTGAGCATACATCATATCGATAAACAAGATCAAGCAATATAGCTTTCCTAGTTTATACCCTTACTAGATTCAGCCGAATCCTTGAAGCCAGAACAGAGAAGCAGCACAGAATTTGGCAAGAAATTGCAGCTACCACATCAGCAGCATAACACTGAGAATCCACACATACACATGCACTACACAGTATAGCCTCCAAAGCTTCTTTATTCACAAATGATGATCAAATATAGAGTTACAATGGAAATCCCTTCAGTCCAGCTCTCACTAGCTTGGAAGAGGGAGCCTCAAGCAGGATATATACAAAACACGGGCCATTCATCCCAGGGGGGGCGCAATTCCTCATGGAATCAAGTGAAATCAACTAATGGAGAGTTCATCAATGCAGAACTAAAGTTGAACTAAGACTACTTGTCAACCGGGGGCTTGATTGAGCTGACACATCAACCCATACACCAACACATTCGTCCACAGAGCATCCAGGAGAGTCCACACGTGTGGAGGAGAGAGAGAGGGCGCAATTCCCCATGAAGACAACTGAAAATCAACTCTGGATCTGATTTGATCACCTCCTTCAGTCAAGGATTTGTCAGATCCAATCAATCTACTTCAGATTTGACTGATTTCAATCAAATCGGCTGAGAATTCACTGATTTATGATTTTTGATTTGCTCCATTATTCATCAATTTATTAATTAAAATAATCAATAATTGATTTTTTGGGGCTTTCTGACCTGAGTGATGGAAAATCACTCAAAACTTAGGAAAAAGTGGGTCCATGGGTTTACATGGTGCTCTTAGATTGAAAATGAGCACCTACATGTCCGAAACCGATTATTTGGCCCACTTTTATTACAAAATCAATTTTTCCAATTAAACTATTAAAAAATAGCCTAAGTTTTGGAAAATTTTAATTTTAATAAAAAACACTGAAAAAACTGAAAAAATGAAAAAATGAAAAACACCTAGGGGGACTTAGACATGTTCATATGACTCAAAAATGATGTCTAGGATGTTTATACATTGACACATAGACTCTAATAACCTCAATAGGCTTAAATGCCAAGCCGATCACCCCAACTTTGGAGGTATGGAGTGAAAAACTCAGAAATTATCAGTCGTTTGTTCAACAACCAATAATAACCAAGGGAAAAAAAAACCTGGGCTGATCGTTTTGACAAATGAAGCCTAAGAGACCGAGTCTTTTAAAGACACTATCATGCTAGAACATTTATTACAATCCCCCCATGGGGTATGAACATGTGATATAGTACAACAAGCACTTCCAAAGGTCTTTGTTAACACCCAAAAATGGTTAACTACCTCATCTACCCCACTACATGGCTCATTTGTCCATTTGCCTACCATATTTCCCTGAAAATCCCACTAAAAAGCCTCCAAAAGGCCTAAAATGTCTCTAAAAGGCCATAAAACCATCTAAAAAGCCTCCAAAAGGCCCAAAAATGCCTCCAAAAGGCCAAAAAACCCCTTTTTCCTCCAAAAATGTCCAAAATTCCTCTAAAATAGCAAAATCCCCAAAAGGGAAGAAAAAATATAAAATAATGAGGAAAAGGAGGAAAAAACCCTAAACAAGCTGCCCTAAACCATATGGTTTCCAAAACCATGGGCCAGCACTCCACCACTAAAAAACTATAAATAAGTGGTGGAGACCCCTCATTTCACATCCATTGTCATAAGCATCCTGCCTCTGCCGAAATTATTCTTGAAACCCTAGCTTACCATCAAGCTACTTTCACCATTGAGAACTCTTTTTGGCCCATTTCCACCACCGGAGAAGGAAAAGAAGCAGCTTGGAGCTCGAAGCCACCGACATCGGACCAGCGCAACGGACTCCATTAACCTCCTCTTTGGAGGTAATATCAATAAAAATCATCATTCATTTCTTTACTGTTACTGTTTCATGTTATTTACTTTTTACTGCTTTAGCTTCAAGAACATATTTAGATTAGTCTTTGTTTTAGTTTATCTTTGTTTAATTCATATACATCATTGAACTGCTACTAAGGATTCCAGATTCCTTAGTAGGTGCTCATCAGCACAAGCTAGGGTGAAAACCCTAGCTACAGTCTTTTGTAGTTTGAACAAGTTAACCCTATCTGGTTCACCAGGCTCACTTGATAAAAACCACTAAGTACAACTTAGCTGGTAATAGGCCCCTCAATCAAGATATGCAACTCTCCAATGTAGGGATGAAGCAAAGAAACACTATACATCCCCAAATATTCCTCCAAAAAGTAAGGCCACAATTCCACCAGTCTTTCCATTCCAACTGAAATGTTCTCATGTGACCAGTGCACACAAAGAACAAGTGTGTTATCCATGAAACACAAGTGACAAGTGTGAGGATCCCATGTCCTAAAATGCTACTCCAGAAGAGAGTAAGTTTTATCAAAATCATTCATGTTCATGTTTCCCTCAAATAACGAGGTATCATGGTCTCTATGGAACTCAACAGGTGCTCCCCTCTTCATCCAATGGCTGAAATCCCTGCCATTGATCCAAGGGTGAGAAACTCCATCAAATTGACCCACACATTGAAAGTAAGTGTAGATCTAATTCCTTATTGTCAAAAGTGTTTGCACACACATGCCTTTTCTGCTGCTTGTAAATCATAGAAAAATCAGCAATATTAAAAACAATTTTCTTGCAACAAGACATAAAATTTTTACCTTCCATATTTTCCTCTTCAGTGATTCCTCTATCCAACCATCCAATACAAGGATAAGCACTTTGATTTTATGATTTGCATGGGATTTAATCAGCCACATATTATAAGGTGAAAGTTCCTTTCCACATAGGAATCTCATGGGGTCCTTCTTCCATAGCATTCCTCAAGAGACATTCTTTACATTCACAAGCTAGGCTTGTGCAACCTTGGGCCTCAATTTCCACTATGTACTCACTTATCCAATATTTGAACAAATAAGTCTATGTTATTGCATATATGAGTGGTATATCCTCCCGAGGGTACTTTTGCAATGAGACAAGTGACTAATCAATATATTCTATGGTATCTTCCTTCACCAATACTTGTAGATCTGAACTTTTCTCATGCCCACCCTCCACCGGAAATTCCTCCACTATGCCCAAAACATTTCCTTCCATGCAACATGAAAGGTGTGACATTCTCAACTCCTTTTGAAGTTGATAGTTATGCAACTTGGACTCTTGAATGGATCTTTATGTGCTCTTCAATGAGTTACTGGTGATCTCCGACTCATGAGTGAGCCTATCAGATTCTACTTCTTCCTTCTTGAGTGCACTATGGTACATATCAGCCACCATCAGGAGATGATCTCTATCATAAAGTAAGTTCATATAGTTCTCCTTAATCTTGGACATCCCTTCTTTCAGTGCTATGCACTCCTCCATAAAGGCTTCTCTTTCCATTTCTGCACCAGAAGCTTTCCAACAACATCTTTCCACCAAGGCATTGATGTCCACAAAGTTTTTCATGGCTTCCATAAGATTCTTTCTGTCCTCCTTTACTGATCCACTCAAATTATGTGGCTCACAAATAAGATCCTCTCCCAAGGTTTCTTCTTCTAATAGCTAACATCCAAGACCATTTTTCTTGTGGCATGGATCCACAACACAAAACTCATTCTCAACATACCAGTTAGCCTTTGAATTTTCTGCAAAATCACTTCCATGATGTGCAATCGAGGGTATCTCTAAAGTTTGGAATGACATGTGATATGGGAATAAATTATAGAGAATCTCATGCCCTATCATTTCAGGTTCATAATGGTGCAAAGAAGTCCAAAATTATGTATTGTGCTCATCTCTCTGCATCGGATTTTTCTCCTTCAGTTTTCCTAGTTCATACCCAACTGGTGGGTGCTTGTATTCCACTTTAGTCGGAAGTTCACATAATGAATTCAGATATAATTTTTGTTCTTCTTTTGGATCTGATCCAAAATATCCCTTATCATAATTGGCAGTATCACCCTCCTCTGCATTGATTTTGGGTTCACTAACAGGTAAACTAGGAGCAGATTCATCTCCCTCACAATTGTCCTTCATCTTGTATCCCTCTGAGGCAAGTGAAGTCTTTCCATCCTCACATGGATCAGATGGTTGCAGGTGTACATGGATGCTGAAAAAATGAGAACTTTTATCATTCATGTTACTCGCCTTATCCTCTTTCTGTACAAATACTTTGGTGTCCTGCTCCTCCCCCAAATTTTCTAGTTCACACCTGAGCAGTGTGGCCTTGTTTTCTTCTTCATTATGTGGCTCAGGAGGTGACTGTAAATCTGATTTGTGTACCTCTTTTGGATTTGATCCAAAATATGTATCACCACCCATACATGAGCCAAAACCTTGAGCAGTGAACCGGAGATCACCCACCAAAAAACTTGAAGTGCATTCCTTTTCAACTTCTTCTCTTATGCAACCACCTTGTGGTGATTTGCACTTCACCTCCTAAATATCTGTCTCCACTTCATTTATATTCTCCTCCAAGAAACTTGATACTTTTTCATCTTTAGTGGTACTCATGTCAAAATATTTAGAATCTCTGTTTGAAGGAAAAACAAACAAACTCTTAAATATTGAACATGCAGATGGCTTGGGGGAATCTTCACCTTTGGTTCCTTCTTCTTATTTTTTTCTCAGAGAGGTGGAACAACTTGGTTTCTCTCTAGATAGATTTCTGATATTGAAAGAATTCTCATAATAAATCTTGGGCCAAAATACATACTTGAAATAAATATAATCTCCAAAAGAAAGTTTTGCACAAATATTCCTACCCAAATCTAGATAGTCCTCTTAGCAGTGAGACATGTTCTCACATGCTTCTATAATCTCTTTCAAGTTTTTCTTAACCATAGGGGAATCAGATTTGATCTCTTCCCAAACTGTTGTCCAATAGTATTCAAAATATTCATATTTTGGTTGGCCTCCATCAACATAGAGGATTTCTTCTCTATATCTTCCGCAGTATTCTTCATACTGCTCATCATAGTCATCCTCATAGTATGACATGGCTGCAAATTTATTCATTGAGATATTTATTTACACATGATGATCCAAGGAAAGAGATCTAATACCACTGCAATATGCCTGATCTGATATTAAGATCAAATATTAACTTTCTGCAAATTAGCTTAATGTTATAAAATAAAACTTGCAAATAACCCGTCGACTTTTGGAAGCTAAGCAGATAAGGGAAAATGACTAATACTTTTGGTCACAGGATAGAGGGAAGAGGGAAGAAATCAAGGAAATAATAGGACTGATAGAGTGTATTCTCTAACACATTTATCTCAAGGACCATTGAGGTTTTGGAGTTCGCTCTGTGGAAACCTACTTCCAGGCTGCTGGGTCACCTAACCGTGAAACTAGGAAGCACTTTTCTCATATCCACAACCACAAGATTTAGAGAAATGATTTGGATTGGTAATAAAGTTATTATACATGTATATAAAGGTATATTCAGGTTTTAAACAAGTCTGGACAGTCACAAGACAGATTAAAGTTTACTTAGCATATACATACTAGTATGGGTGAGGTAATTAAATGGAGAATGGACATGGGTGTTTATGAGATTATAGAGGATAAATATAATTTAATAAAAGTCATTCAACATTAATATATCATTCCATTAATTTACAAATATATTTGAGTAAGTATTATAGCATAAATAGTAAAATGACAATTCAAGACTGCTCGGCTAGCTCGACTTTTGGACTCCCAAACAATACTCAAATTCAATAGAATTTATGAAAAATAGGTTGGATCATGTCATGTGATATAATATCTAACCCCAGAAACTAGAATGACTTCATTTGGAATTTTACACATTGACTCATGAATCATTCATTGAAAGCTAGTCAAATTCTAGCTAAATCTAGAAGGGGTGCATAAATTGGAGAAGAAATCAAAGTTATGTAATTTGTATTGAATTGAATGATATCATAACATTAAAAAATAGTTTATTAAATAATAAATATGTTGGAATACCTCTCAAAACATCATGGAAAAATCTATCTTCTTCTACACCAAAAACTAGCTCTAGAAAGCCATAGGAAGCTTGGAGATTCGATCTCTAGAATGGATGATGATTTTTCTGATATTCAAATTCAACTTGATCAGATACAGGACCTGAAAAAAAAATCAATGAATATGTCTGAATGCCATTATCCTCTCATAGAAAGCTGGGGCACATCTCCCAATTCTCAAATGCACAAATGCATTCATAAAATTTCTCAAACTAGAAAAATATGTGGAAGGGAGTTGGAATACTTCTTTTATAGAATTAATGTTGACCTGTTGAGAAAGTTACTTGGATTTGTGACCTATGAGAATAGGTCAACCATGAGTGGACATACTTTCCTTGATTTTGTTTTCTTTGGCTTTCCTTCTTTTTCCTCTTTTTCTGACTTTCCTTCTTTTCTGAACTTTCTTGCTTTTCATACTTTCCCGCTTTTCCTGTTTTATCCCGCTTTCTGGATGTATGCTTCTTTTCCTGAAATATTCCTCTTTTCTCATTTTTTTGCATCATTTTTGGACTCTAGTGCTTACTTGACTTCTACTCTAAGTAATTCCTCCAACCTTATCCACTAATTCGAATTGGTGGGCTAATTTCTCCATTTATTTAGCATAACAAATAAAAATATTAATTGCACCAATAATATTAAATGATCCATAATTATTTATTCCAAGTGGGTAGCAGCTATGGATAAATTTAAATGCACACTCCTAATTAATTAATTGCCTCCACTTAACCCCTCATTAATTATTTAATTCAATCTTTCACTAGGATCCATGGGGTTCGATCTACTTCATCGTGTTGTCAAAATGGGAACATGACACTCTCAACACAACTGAATCATTATACTTAGCAGCTTGCTCTGCTGGTTGTGAAGCAATATGCCTTCACAAACGGATGTCAGGACTATTTGGCATGGAGTTGCATACCACAATTATTCTTTTTGACAACCAAAGTTACATAAAGATGACATAGAACCATGGGTTCCATAAGGGATATGGTACTGAAGGGAGATATAAAAATCCAGTATGTGAGTACCAATGAGCAAGTTGCTGATATGTTGACCAAGATTCTGTGACAAGTGTAGTAGGGATTTATCCTTGCTATAGGTGCATGAATGGGTCCCTTCTATCTATAGGATGAAAGGGTAGGTTCCTGCGTGTGGAAAATGCAGAAAGAAAAATAGAATAGACAGAAAGAAAATGGCTGTGAGCCCCTCTGCAAACAAGGTTAGGGTTTTGCCTTGGCTACCTGCAAACAATTATTAAGCTACAATAAACCTGCAAAACATGTTAGAAATCAAACTTGTAAACAAATGGTGGTCAGAAAACAACTAAAATAACAAAGCAAATACATAAACACATTGATGTTATACCTCTCCTTTGGTGAAATGGGCCACCATTCTCTGGCTGGAAGCACCTCCCTATCTCACTCAGCAATGGAGGAGCTATGGCTCAATGGGCCGAGATGAGTGGAAGAGAGGGGGATGTGGGTAGTTTGATAGGCAAAGAGGTCTCAAGGCATCCATGGGAAGCATAACAATATGCAAGAGAGGTGTTTTTTAGAGTGACCCCCATCCCTCCTTTTATAGCTTTTTTGGGGACTTTTAGGATTTTAAGCCCTTGGTCAGGGATTTAACCCTTTTTTGGGCTTTTAACACCTTCCACCCTAAATTTAGCTCCTTTTAGGGTTTTAGGCTCCTTTGAGGGGTTTTAGCCCCTTTTTGGAGGCTTTAGCCCCTAGGAGAGTTATTTAGGCTCCTTTTTAGAGTTTTTAAGCCCTTTTCTTAATTCTTAAGCCTTTTTGAGGGTGTGGGGGTCTAATGGGGTGTTACGAGGGTCGTTCATGCGTGTATTTTAGTGGTGTAGGCCATGTAGAGCTGAGTGAGGGATTTTTTGGGCTAATCGATTGCCCCTTGATGTGTGAGGACAGGAGCTCATCGTATGGCCGATGGACACCATAGGATTTGCTGTGTAGAGGTGGTGCTTCCAGGGCTAGGGCATGGTGGATTTTGTTTTTTGTATTAATATGGTTCCCATCAATGGATGAGATACAAATAATGTGTGACATTTATATGGATGAGGAGGGCATCCCTATGCTCGTAACAATGTCAAAAGAATAATGTGATCTATTCTCTAAAATACAAGAGTCGATCATATACAACTGATGATACAATAATGGTTGCCTCAATTACAGACTGAATACAATAGTGATCTAAAGAACTGCTACATTGGACCCATGGCATTCTCATGGAATGCTATATATTCATGACTGATGGCCTACTGGATCTTGAATGGTACATAGTTGTATGGTCTCACTGATGGAAAGTGAGAGTCTCTATGGTACAAGTATGCTGCATCAATCATAAATCTATATAGAAGTACTGCTAGGGCTTCTGAACACTGTCTCCAACGCAACCCAGAAATCACAAGGGACATAACCTATTCACATCCCTCAAGTAGACTCATGAACGTGTTAGAGTCAAGTGACATCCAGGGTCTTTGACCAAATACTGCACGGACCAAACCCTGTACGAATCTCAACAGTGCAATGATGTAGTTGAAGTCGAGCACGTGAGAAACAACCATCCTGAGAGGCACTAAGGACTCCTCTTAAGTGGTCCAAGGAACTCATCAATGATGTTAATGGAACCAAGGTATAGGGACCTCTGGTTCTATCCTCTGGAATATGTGTGTTGTCATCGACAGAGGGAGACCTGCCCCTAGTCAAGGCAATGATGTTTCCTTGACCAGGAGTGCAAGGGAAATAACTGAAAGGTGTCAAACAATTTGTGGAATAACCCACTGAATGAGGGAAGAGGGGGAGGGAAATAATTGAATAGGGGCAGGGGGAGTGTGGTTGACTCAAAATTCCTTTGTTCAGAGTATGACAGTAGGGAAGACTAGGCAGCAAATGAAACTAACTCATGGGAATGGGATCATAGCTGTAATACCAGGAATGTCACTGTAGATGGGAAATACTTGGAGGAGGTGGACACTCTTGATATTGATGGGATCTAAGGAAGGCACATTGCAGAGTACTTTGAACAAAGGTGAACCAAAGGGGGAACGCTGCCAAACTATTTTCTGTGGGGTGGTGTCTAGGGACACTGTTATGGTATGATCTCGTGGATTTTTGGCGAGCTCGAGAAAGTAAATGCTCGATGGTGTTTTCAATTTTAGAGAGTCTTAAAGCACGAAGAAGATTCCAGTGGCGTATCTTTTATGTTGGCAATCTCCTGTGCCCAAAAAAGGATAGAAGTATACATAGGAGAGCTCACCCATCCTGGAGGGGATGAGAGACTTCTTTACCATTGGTAGTCCAATCAGGTCGGAAAAGGTTAAACCTATATTGACTAGACGGTCATTTAGTTACTTTTACGAGCATGAATGAAACCAAGTTTTCTTAGTGATCTTCTCTTGATGAGAAAGCTGGAAAAGAGCATAACGAAAACCCATGGTAAGATTTTTCATAAAGTGCGTCCCCTCTGCCCAAGAAAGCATAAAAGTATGTAGAGGGGAACATTCTTGGCTTGAATATGCCAAGGTGGTCCTTTTCTTTTAATGGTCTACATGGTCTGCAAAAGGAGGTAAACGAGACAATGTAGATGCCCTTTCCTATACTTTAGCAAGCAGGAAAGGAAGCAGTTGCGCTTGGCTATATTTTCATTGTTTCAAGGAGTCAGAAAAGAACTTAAACAAAACTCCAGTACGGTCAAGTGATTGCGGTGGCACCGGTGTTTCCCCATGTCAGGATGGTGGACGGATCAAAAGGCTCTCAAACATACCAATACATGCATGGGATAGATCGTGGTAGAGGCTCACAAGTTGGTGCGGCATAGCCACACAAACCAAGGTGGATCTCAGACAGAGGTCAGGAGAGTGTGTGTGTGTTGCGATGGATGGACTTGACTACATGTGATGTGAGTGCAAGTCTAGGGGCACTTTTATGCCAAATATATGCAAGAAAAATAAATCATTTTGTGGACAGTGGTCCAAAGGTTCGCGTAAGGTGTGGTAGATAGAAAAGACAACTATGTGTTAAAATACAAAACAAAACTAAAAAATGGTAACCCTTAATGGGCGGTGGCCTGAAAACCCGCATGAGTGACGGTCGAGAAGTGTGATGCAAGCACAGGTCCGTAGACACTTGCATTGTCATGTCATGGTTCGTAAATCGAGGTGACTCGTGGGAAATGGTCCCGAAATTTATTTTTTAAACATGAGACAATGGTCTCATAAAGGGATAGAGATTTGAACCCAGAGGTGTGAGAGGTGTCTTGAACTGGTTCTGGGTGAATTTGGATTAGCAACTGATGGTGCTACCCTTGACTTGTGCTAAAAACATTGAAAAACAAGAAAAGAAAATGAAGCGACTCATTGGTGATGTTAAGCATAAAATCTCTTGCGGGGGTTCTCGAAGAGTTGTCCATCAGAGTCAGGGAAGAGGTATACCCCCTTCCCGAGACGAAGGTCATGGGCAAGGCGGGGTGATGGAATCTGGAATTTTGTGGGAAGAACCGATTCCACACTATGGTTTAAAGGGAGTGGGGTAAAACCGAAGGAGGTCTTACATATATCTCCATCATCGCGTAAGTGGTTCTAGCATAGATCGGGTGGATCTTCCATAGCCGATGAGGCAAAAGGGAAACTGGTGCTAGATATCATGAAAATGGTATTGTTTGTGGCTTTGTTTGCCTTGCCCCACGTCTGTATTGGAGGAAGAGGGGCATGCCTAGAGACGGGAGGAGTCTTTAATGGACCTGGAGGTAGGTGCAACATCATCTCAATTGGCTATACATGAGTCAACACATCTTGGGGCCTTAGAGGTATGGTAGGTGCTTCAAGGTACCACATAGGATTTCCCAGTGTGAAATCCTATAGATGGCGGGTTTCCAAGACAGACTTACTCATGATATCGAATGGTAGGAAAATGAAAAGGAAAAGGATCGTGTTGAGTGGGAATGAACCCCACTATTTCCCTGGTAACTGAGGTTGAGGTTGCAACTGAGGTTGCAACTGTGGCTAGGGAAACAATAGAAGAGACAAGTCGAATGGACCATCGATGATGGTGGAGACAAGAGGGTATGTAGAACTGGACATCATGTAAATGGACATGGTGTCTGAAGAATGAGGTGGGGGGTGAATTTATTCAATAAGGGTGATCTTATAATCTAGGGAATGTTGATGGATGTCGGGTAAAGCCATTTGAAATTTGGGAAAGTCTTGGCAATGGTGAGAATAATGTCCATACAAACCGTAGAGGGCACAAGCATGGTTTGTTCTTAATGCCTTGTTTCTGACTATCGGTGCAGTTGGGAGTTCAACCACAGGGATGTTTTTGTTTGTATCCATGGCATATAAATGTGCACGGATCATTGGGATTTCAGGGAAATTATAGGTTGGATGGCACTGTTGCTCACAGATAGTACAAGGCAAGACTTGTCGTGGTTCTCTGGTGGTTTTGGAATTCTTGCCCCTGGCCCTTTTCGGGTGGGGTAGTACTGGTGTGGGTGCGGTGGTTGGATTTTCTGGACCTATTGGAGGGTGAGAATCGACCACAATGGGTTGCATCAGTGTTAAAACAACCTGGGGCATTGCTGGTTAAGCCGGTGGATCAAGATACCACACCAAAATTCCCAATGTAAAGTTGGGTAGGCTTAAGGTGGCCATTATTGCCTTGCTCATGACACCAGGTGGGGGAAAGAGGAAAGGAATCATATGGACTGGGGATGAGCCTAGATAACTCCCTGTTGGTTGCATGTGGGGATGCGGTTGTGCTTGCAGCCACGCGTAATGCTGCTACTGTGGGTGATGTTGCGGCTGCTGTTGGTGTTGCGACTGCGGACGATGTTGTGGTTGTGGTTGGGGCTGCGGCTGTGGTTGTTGTTTGGGTGCAGTGGTGCTGGATGAGACCATGCACAAGTCTGCAGTCTCATTTTGTGTCAGGTGCAGTGACACTGAGGGGAAAGGAGCCATCATGGTGGGATCGACAAACAACCCAGGGCCCACATTCAACAATGGGGAGGCTGGTATGTTGTCAACCATGGTGTTGATTACAGGGGCAACATTGGCATGTGTGGTCATCCCTTGCAGCTCAATGGTTGTGATGGTTGGGATAATGTTGGAAGGTGTCGTTAACCCTTGCGGATCATGATAAGTGAGTTGATCAACTGTCACAATCTTCCCTTCATGAGGGAGCATCATGAGACATAAGATAGTTGATGCAACCGCTCTCATGGTGTACATATAAATTCTTATGAGGAGAAGGTTATACTCCAGTTGAGCATTGACAACTTCTATGTCGATCAGGACTGTCTTCCCGGCCAATGTGATGGGGACATGGGGGAGGATTCCTTGGGCTTTAGTGGGATTGCCATCATAAGCCCACAGAGTTGTGGAGGATGGTTGTAGAATTGGTCATCCAAGTTTCTTCCAAACCAGGGTGGACATAACGCACGTAGATGCCCCCTCATCTACTATGCACTGGTGCACAACCAAGTTTTGGATACATACCAGGATTTGCAAGGTGATGGTCGATGTCATGCATGGTTCTCCATTCTCTGTGTTGAACATGATTAAATTGGAGTCGGAGGGGTCGAAGTCCCTAAGGGAAACTAGTAATGCTTTTCATTGTGTTGGGCACGTTTTAAGTACCTCTAGAGCGGACATGGTCATTGGTGTTTGGGCCAAATCATCCACAATGCTATAGATGATAGCATCTCTAGCTATGGCATTGTTGTCCACTCAACATATGGGGGGACGGGGGAAAGGGGGTAACTAAAGAGGTACATTGACTGCTTTGGACGTAGATGCTGCTGATGTGTTAGCGGGTTTGGTGGTGGTACCATATTGATTCCATCTATTTTATAAGTTGAACTCTTTAGTCATCATGGCTAGCAGGTGGTGAACACCTGTTTGAACTGTGGGAGGTGCCCCCGGAGCATTGGGATTGGGTTTGGGAGGGGGTGCATTTGCTACCAACCCTTGGAAAGGTAGTGGGTTTTGAAGCACCATAGGAGGAGGTCCTTGTGGTGTCGGGTTGGGTTGGGTTTGATTTGCAGAATTGGAAGCCTGTTGAACCTCATTTTGAATGGCCTGCTTAGCGCAACCCATGAGGGGACACTCAAATGTGTAGTGCCCATAGACCTCACAGAGTGTGCATGGTTGGTTTGTGCACAACGTGGCATTGAGTCTAGGAGCATTTGTTCGTGGGGGGTTTTGGGTGGGTCGGTTCACTATGGCATTGTTGAGATGATTTGGTTGTTGACCACCTCCCTCTGGTTGGTTATTGGCTTGGTTCTGGGGTCGATTATTTCGGGGTTTCCCTTGTTGATTGTTGGGGGTAGGCTGGTTGGGACGGTTTTGTTGTGCAAACACTTGTCCCAATAGAGCAGGTGGTGTAGGGGCAGGGGCTTGAACCACCTGCACTGGTGGTTCATAATAAATTTGGGTGAGATGTGGTTCCACAAATGTGGGAATTTGCCCCGCATATTACTGTGTTGGCCATGCCATGGCCTGAGCTTGCTGTGATGGCACAGGTTGTGCATAGGAAGTTGTTGCTCCAGATTGGGACATCATTATGGCATAGTCTGGAGTTTGGTTCTGGTAAGCAACACTAGCAGTGTTTCTTGGTTGTGCTGCAATGGAAGGTGGTGTCGGATGATGATGTGGCTATTGGGATACCAATCCTATGATGTCGTCTGCAGCATGAGATGCCCCTGGTGCATCCCGGTAGGAGGTGTTTGGATGGGGGGAATTTGGAATGATGGTGTACAGATATCTAGACTGTGTGTAGATAAGGTCAAACTGCTGGGCTTTCAGTATGGCCACTTCTTCAGATTGGGGACGTTCAGATGCGACGTCCTTTGCTATGGGTGGGAGTAGGGTCTTGAGGAACCAATCTAAGAAGATCCCATCGTCAAGTTGGATTTTACATAAGCTTCGATGTCACTGCCACTCATGGATGTGGTTGGTTATATGAGTCACAGTGCTTTGGTGACAGGATGACAGGATCTCCACCCCTTCATCATATCTGACAGGGAGTTGGAAATACTGTAGGAAACTGAAAGCTAAGGAGTTGAAATCTAGTTTGGCCTGCGGTAGCTCAATGTACCATTTGGCCACGACACCTGTAAGGGTGCGTTGGAATAGCCTCAGCCTGATGGAATCATTTACGATGTTTTTGGACGATTACCATAGATGGAATGTCATGATATGGTTTTGGGGACATTCCCCTACCTTGCCTTCAAACTTGGGGATGTCTGATGGCAGCTTAGTTGGCATTGGAGGCCAAAATGCTTGATGGCGAATGGGGTCATTTGTCAATCAAGCCAAATCAGGCAAGTTAAGACAAGCCATGAAAGGCATATTGAACCCCAGGTTGACGTGAGATGGGGAAGGGATGGTGGTGGGGTTTGCTGGTGCATAATGTATGGATTGTGCCATTGTAGATGGGCCAATGCCCCCAATTGTGGTGGGAGGGATAATGTGGGTGGAGGGGACATTGCCCCCATGTATGATAGTAGGGGAAATGTAAGTGGATGGTCCACTACCCCCCTGTGTGGCAAGAGGGGCAGTGTGTGTGGAAGGGCCACTGTCCCCATGGGTGGGTCACAATGGGTGCTGGCAGCTGACTGATGACAGTTTGAATGACTGTGCTTGGGCCACCTGCAGGGTTGTTGGTGATGGGTTGATTACTTGGTATGGTGTATTTGTTTTTCTGTCTTTCTGGTATCAGGTGGCTACAAATGATTTATGAATTCATCATATTGTAGTAGAGTTCATATCATTGTTGTGCATGTAGTGAATAATCAGAAATTTGTAAATAGATACAGTTTTTAACCCTGAATGTTGATGGCCTAACTAGATGACTACCTTACACCTATATTCCTCTTCAACCAAGAGAAGGTGCTGGGCTCTCAACACAATGGGACTGAGCCCATCCATAGAACCACAGGTCACCTCCCAGATGTAAGGTTGGTCAACAGGGAGGACTCTTAGCATTGTGAGAAGCCCTCCTTCTCTACCCCCTCTACCTTCCAGGTCATCCATTTTTAATGGTTTAGAACAATATTCAGTGAAGGGCCTAGGAATATACGAGCTTGCCCTTCCTTGTATCCCAGAATACCCCAGAGGGTGATGTCTGGTTAGAGGAGGAATGATGAGCAAGACTATTAATTTTATTGTTGGTTTTAGTTAAGCTACATTCATTAAGCCATTAAAATTTCTTTGTAATTTACACATTGTTTGTACAGGAAATTTCAATAAATTGTAATAGAAATTGAAATTGAATTACTGTGCTAGACAAGGGTGGCTGAGCCACACTGACTGTCCCTATTAAACTGAAATTTAACCTCTGATTGATAGACCACACGTTTCAGGTCAATTTCGGGGAGGGGGTGACGGAATTTTTCCGGAAACGGGCGAGGGGGTCGCACAGATTCCACAGACAGAAGTGGTTTGCTGTTATGAGGGAAGTCACACCTTTTGGGGGGGAAAGGGTGACCTGGTCACACCTGTGAGGCCTACAAGAGTGACCTCATCCCCTGTTTAGGCCCAATAAGTGTGACCTACCCTGGATTTGGGGTTTTTCTGATCCTGAGTCAAATCTGGCCAATAGTAACCTGTATTATGGCCAAACTGACTCGAATTTTCCTAGAAGAGGCTTCGGCAACAATAAAAATTAAAAATAAACTAGATATAAGCTATATTTGATAAGAAATTTTAAAAACTAGAGCATAAACTGAACCAGGGATCCTGTGGGATCGACCTGGTATGGTCGCCAATTTTGTAGCAGGGATTTATCCTTGCTACAGGGGCAGGAATGGCTCCCTTTCATCTATAGGATGAAATTTTGGGTTCCTTCATGTGGAAAATGTAGAAAGAAAAACGCAACAGATAGAAAGCAAATGACAGAAAGAAAATGGCCGTGAGCCCCTCTGCAAACAAGGTTAGGGCTTCGCCTTGGCTACCTGGAAATAGCTATTAAGCTACAATAAACCTGCAAAACATGTTAGAAATCAAACCTACAAACAAATGGTGGTCCGAAAACAACTAAACTAACAAATCAAATTCATAAACACAATGATGTTATACCTCTCCTTTGGTGAAATGGGCCACCATGCCCTGGCTGGAAGCACCTCCCTATCTCACTCAGCAATGGAGGAGCTATGGGTCAATGGGAGAGATGAGTGGAGGAGAGGGGGATGTGGTTGGCTTGAGAGGTAAAGAGGTCTCAAGGCATCCACGTGCAGCATAACAGTATGCAAGAGAGGTGTTTTTTAGAGTGACCCCCACCCCTCCTTTTATAACTTTTTTGGGGACTTTTATGGTTTTAAACCCTTGGTCAGGGCTTTAGCCCCTTTTTTGGGATTTTAGCCCCTTTTTCCCTAACTTTAGCTCCTTTTAGGGTTTTAGGCTCGTTTGAGGGTTTTAGCCCCTTTTTGGAGGCTTTAGCCCCTAGGAGAGTTATTTAGGCTCCTTTTTGGGGTTTTTAAGCCCCTTTCTTCATTCTTAAGCCTTTTGAGGGTGTTGGGGTCTAATGGGGTGTTACGAGGGTCGATCATGGGTGTCCTTGGGTGGTGTAGGCCATGTCAAGCTGAGTGAGATATTTTTTGGGTTAACAACAAGCTTAGTGTAGTTTGAAAATACTTTCCTCACAAGAAGTAATAGTGCTGATTCTTTCTTGCAAGGAGGAACAGTGACGATGATACATAATTTCCTCTCAAGGAGGAACAATGAAGATATGGATCCTTCTAGGAAAGGAGAAATAGGTCAAATATGTACACCCTTCTCAGAAAGGAGAAACAGGTCGAAGGTATGGACCTTTCTCAGAAAGGAGAAACGGGTCAAATATATGGACCCTTCTCAGAAAGGAGGAGTAGGTCGAAGATATGGACCCTTCTCAGAAAGGAGAAATAGGTTGAAGATATGGAATCTATTCGAAAAGGAGGAATAGGTCAAAGATATGGACTCTCTTCGGAAAGGAAGAACAATTCAAAGATATGAACCCTCCTCGGAAAATGGGGGAGCAGGTTTATGATATAGATCTTACCTAGAAAGAGGGAGTGACAATGAGACTATCATTGATGACAATGAAGCTTCAGCATGAAAGATTCCAAGTACACCTGAAGATGATGACGAGGTCTCACATTCACTTGTGGACAATAGTATCCTCTTTTGAGAATGGTCTTGTAGGTATAACACTCTGTTCCTGAGAGTGGTCCTTACTAGATAAGGATGGCCTTGCAGATATTACTCTCGTATGGAGGGTACCCACATTCATTTGTGGATAACGTAGTATAGCATTCACTTGTTAATGGCCTTAGATTTCACACTGATGATGTCCTATGATGAGTCCTTATGGACAATAGTTCCAACACTTAGGTGCGGTCAAGATCTTCCTTGCAGACGTTACTCTTGTATGGAGAGTATACCTACATTTATATGTAGATTCCATAGAATAACACTCCTTGAGAGTGGTCCTTTATTTAATGCTAAGGATTATCTATGATGAGTCCTCATGGACATCATAGTATAACAATTGCATGGAGCGGTCCTAGCTCTAAAAGGCTAAGGATGTCCTATGATGAGGGCCTACATCTAGGTGTGGTCGAGATTTGCAGCTACAAACGATACTCTTGTATGGAGAGTATGCATACATGTATATGTAGATGTCCTAGTATAACACTCGCTCAGGAGTAGTCCTATATTTGAAGTCGAGGATGCTCTACAATGAGTCCTTATGGACGACCTGGCCTGTATCTAGGTGCAGTCGAGATATGAATTCAGTTGTAGAGAATTCAGTTGGTCGATACTATGGACCCTCCTCGTTAAGGGGGAGTAGGTTGATGAAGGATTACATCATACTTGGACCTATATCCTAAAGTGATATAGATTTATCATCCCACAAAGATATCATGTGTGTTGTAGGTAGTATGGTGGAAAAGGATCGAGAAGATCGAAGTGCGGTTGCAAGGGATCGAGAAGTTTGAATTGTTGCTGCAAAGGATCGAGAAGATCGAAGTATTGCTGCAAAGGATATAGAAGATCGAAGCATTTCTGCAAAAGATCAAGAAGATCAAATTTCTTATGAAAAGGATTGAGAAGATCAAAGTGTTTATACAAGGGATCAAAATATTGAAGTGTTTCCACAAAGGATCAAGTGATTGTATGCTGCAAAAGATAAAGACTCAGTGTTGTAGAAGATAATGTTCCAGTATTGAAGACATTGAAGAGTATCTATTCAGTTACTGATTGTGAAAACTTCCTATGAAATATAGATGTATCACCTTGATAATGTTGCAGATACTCTCTCTCTCTTGTTAATCCTATAGTTGATGATGATGTTTTCAGTAGAATACCCTTCTCATTAAGGGGGGTTGTTGAAATATTGTAACTTGAAAGTATATTCTAAATGTGTTTTCCTGATGTACCCCAACGGAGATGTATTATTCCTCCACCGGGATGTTACTATTGTATTTGGTCATCATAGAGTCATAAGGTAAATCCTCCAGATTTATTTGGGTCAATAGTACCCTAATGAATATAATATATTATTTTTTTTAGTCTTCCTAGGTGAAGTTGACCCAGTCATTTAAGTCGGGATGACTTGTTATGGGGATGACTTGCTAGGTTAAAAGTCAAGTGACAAAAAGAGTATAAAGAGAGGAGTTGTGTTTATCCTTTGAAAACACACTCACTTATGTATAGCACATAGGAGATATATATATATATATATATATATTGGAAGAAGGCACACCTTCCTGGGGTCTTTTCTTGTACTTTTGATACATCTTATACAAACGAAGTTTTGTTGGGTTTTCTTCCCCATGAGGGTTTCCCAAGATAAATATTTGTGTGGTTGTACTTATATATCTTTGAGTGACCCTTTTGAATATGGATATGATGTTATAATTCTAATGTTATCAGATCTGGTATAACCATTAAAAACTTTACAGCTTTGTCCTTTGATGAAATACCAATGAAATGGGCACATTCTATATTTCCCTTCAGAAGTAGGAAAACTGGTTGTTATATATGATTTTACCACACTAGGTAGATCACACATTTATGGCCTTCCTTGTCCCTCTACAGACTCCTTAGACCCCATGGACTTATATTATACTTTGATGTTCCAAGTTCATCCCTAAAAAACATCGGTTTATTGTTGTACGTGCTATACTCGTGTGTACACATGACTTTTGACCTAAAACTTTTGTACATCAGGATGTGTGCGTAAGTTCAAATATTTTTGGATTTTTCCTCATATGAGTCCAAATAACTTGACTCTTGGAATTCCATATGCCTTGAGAATTCTCAGATTCGACCCTCCATTACCTCTTTGGAGTGCTATATAAGGAACCCCTTAGATACATTGAAGGAGGAAAAATTGAAGAGCAAGGAAACTATAGTCCATTGTTGCCTCAGCTTTGCTTATACTTGAGTCTGCATCCCTTTATCCCTTGGAGCACATAGTGTTCTTCCCAAGCTTGCCTTTGTTTTGTGAGCTTTCTATCGAGAGATGGAGGATTGAAGTGGTGGAGGCCCAGGTGGAGGACTCGGTTTCTCTAGTTTGACCCTTGGCCTACTTTTTACCACTTTCTTCTCTATATACATAGGTTTTTGGATAAAAGTCACATACATATGCAAGTTTTTAGCCAAAAGTCACGTATACACATAGGGTTTTGGCCAAAAGTCACGTATACATGCAAGGTTTTGGATAAAATTTGCGTACATATGCAATTGTTCTTTGAACATTCACGTACATCCTCCCTTTTGGTGGAGTTTGATGTTTTGGTAAGTTGTTGGGTGGGTTGTGAGTGTGGCTGGGTCTTCATGGGTATTGGTGTTGTCTGTTGAATGCTTCTTTCATGACTAGAGACCAATTTTTCATTAATTTTTCTTTGAAAGTAGTTCTAGTCATTTATCTCCTTTTTTATTTTTCCCTTAGTGCATTAGTCCTTTTGTATTCATGCCTTGCTTGGCTTGTTTTTTATGCTTGCTACAGAGATTGAGAATTTTAATGAATTTTATTGTATTTTGAAAATAATTATATAGTTGCATTCTTACGTGCATATCACATATGGATTTAAGGAGGTACTTGAATTGGATTGCTTGGATGAGAGTTGTGTTTAGGCTTTCAGATAGGAAGGATTGCATCGACATTTGTAAAGGAATGGATATTTATGCATCTCATGTAGTGGCATACCCTCCTTTTCATTCTACAATATTTGCACTTGGCATGGTTTGTTAGGTGTGCACATTTATTTCACTGCTGATTCATGATATCATTAGTTGCACGACCATTTCCCTTTGATTAATCACAACCATTAAAATCAACGCTTAATTAAAGTGAACTACACATTTTTCTTTTATAGGGTTCACCAATAATATTAAGTTTTAGAGTCTTGGAATAGTTCATTGTGAGTTAGTTATCCAAGACTACTAAACAACAACAATTAGGTGTCTATCCAGGAGAGAGTGAGAAATCCTTGGTATAATTGGTGTTTCTCAGGAAGCTACTCTTACACAGGAGTCAAGCACAAGGCAGCACATGAGATTGTGATTGGGATGACCCTTGGTCATTTTCCTGTGAGCACTGGAGATATTTCTAGGATGGTATTTGTATCTAGGTTCCTTTGAGGTATTGATTGGTGCACCCTTGGGGTACCGGTTTTTCTTTCAGGCTTCAAGATTTTCTCCCATGCTTATACAGCTGATCCCGCCTGCGACTATTCACCTGAGCATTGATTATATTGGGGTGACCTTAGTTTCCTTACTTAGGTATCGCAGGGGGTACTTGCAGAGGTTATTCTATAGGTGTCCTGACTAGGTAGGGGTCAAAAAACATAGTCGCTTTACGCGTTGAAGATGAGGGTCACTATAATTGGTTACATACCTCCACTTGTAGTGTATGGGAATCTTGAGCCTCTCCTAGGTGAGACATACCTGCTGTATTCAGGAGCTCATTTATCCTCGCCTTGGCTTGCTTGCATTATGGATGTATATTTTCTTAGGATTACGCTCTTTGTGCGCTAGTTGGATTTTGGTATCACGATTACTTGAGTATATTTATGCTCTCTTGAGTTTGGTTCCTTTTATGTTCGACATGCCTAATATCACTACTAGTATCCCATCACTCGCTCTAGGTCTTAGTACGTACCCTAGTGTTGGACTGAGGGGCATCACAACCCCTTACCTTGCTCATAGATTTGGGAGTGGTCATATTCCATCCTCTACTCCATTTGCAGAGGATTTTCACTCCCTTAGTCTGGTCTTAAAACTAGCGTTAACCCTCATAGGGGTGGTAGTCAATAAGTGAATGTTGGGTCTTCACCTTACATTCCTTTTTATGTCCCATCGTCCACTGCATTGTTTCCTTTGGATGCAGTTGTCATGATCAATCCTCTGTATATCCTATAGTTTGGACTCTTTACTAGCGATTTCAAGTTGTTTTGGACTAATATTGTCGTCATGTAGGGTCCAGTTTTTGTAAACTCTCTCTAAGGCTTTGATTCGTTCGTGCCTATTATAGGTATAATGTTTAAACTTTCATATAGGTTAGGATTTGACATCCACTTGCATTTATGCATTGCCTTATGACCGTTTCATTTTAACCTTAGGTACGAACCCATTCCATGATATCACAAAACCTTCATGATGTTGTTAGAAGTGGTATTGTGTGAATGGTAGAGCTTTCCTACACATGGGTGCCCTAGTTAGCTCCTATTTTTCATTTGGTTCCCATGCTGAGATACCTCCTTTAGGTTGTGGGAGTCCCTTTTTTAGTCCCACCATGTCCTTGAGTAAGAGATTCATACTCTTGAAATTTATGTTGGATTTTCCCCATAGGGACTCCCTTGTAAATATCAAGTTGTAATTTCATTTCATGATTTTTGCTTGCCTTCTTGAGCTTTACGTCGGCTCCCTAAATTTGAGTTATCATCCTTATATCCTGAGCTTGTCTCATGTCTATCCAAGTAGATCCTTTTTTTATATCCTTTTGCAGCTTGATCGCCCCTTTATCGGGAGGAGACCTTCCCCCGAGTGTCATTTTTTTGCACATGTTTCCTTGCATTGAGCATAGGTATGTTCCACTGCTTGGAACTAGATTTCCTATCCTTGACACTCATCTCCTCCTAGATATGTACCACAAAGCACTTTTATTCTTTTTCAAGCTTTTCAAAATATTTGAAAAACTCCAAAAAAATAAAAAAACATAAAAATCCAAACAAGAAAACATGTTATCTTTGGCAGCAGTTGAGTTGTGTCACCTTCGAACAGAGCACTATATATCACATCCATTGGTGGGGTTATTAGTTTGACTTAAGTAGCTATACTCATTACTCTGAGTTTATCTCCATCGACTGGTTACGCTTCCAGTCCCCATGGAGCCTTTGTTGATTTGTCTTATGTCATAGAGATGCCCCAGTTTTCATATTGATTCCATGCTACCTACATTCAATCACCATTTTCCTTATTCTCTTGTTTCAATGATATTGAATCCTAAGTTGTCCATTCCTCAATTATCTTGAATTTGAACGTCATCCATTCCCGGTACTATTACTGGTTCGTGCACATATTGTTTGTTGAGTTCTTCCAAATTATACAGCATTGTTGAGTACCTCGTGTTAGTTGATGGGGGATGCCTTAATGCCATCCTTCAAGCGGATTCCATTCCATCAACATCAGATCATTTATTCTGGAATAGGAGTCTAGAGTCATTTGAGTTCCTTGAGACTTACAGTCATTAGTGGTAGGTTCTCTCACCATCGACAGTTTTGGGAATACATCAATGTCCCCTGATTGATGGATTCTTTCAAGTGTTTGACCTCAACACATCTATTCACACTTGTTAGATTGCACTCTGTACCTTGATTCCCATTTTCATTATCGGTGGGTTATCTTGCATCTGTTAACAGTATACATCAATGACTGATAATCAAAGAATGGACTAATATGTTCGAACTCGACATATATATTCACATAGTAGGACATGTACTCGTAGAAGTTTGTGTAGAAGACCTTCCAGCTTGGTGGAATTCCATATATGCTACCTCCTTGATCATGCCAGTATTCATGAGATTTCAGCTCTCATGATCATGATTCCAGAATTTCCATTGTATATAAGATGCCTTCATCGATTATGGATATCTTGATCCATTGTATATTGTACGTGGCGATGACCACACATGACACTTTGTATATCATGCGTATTCATGTCCATTATACTCTTATGTATCTGGGACCACTACATGTATGCATTCACATGCATAGATTTATCATTGTATTGTACTGATGAGTGTCTGGTTCTTCCACCTGGGTCTTCATTACTCCACTTCTGGGATGGATTTTATATTGTATTTCGGCCATCATGTTACCCCTCTAACCTCACACATTAGGGAGCATTTGTTATAACTGATTTTACCACACTAGGTAGATCACACATTTATGGCCTTCCATGTCCCTCTGAAGACTCCTTAGACCCCATGGACTTATATTATACTTTGATGTTCCAAGTTCATCCCTAAAAAACACCATTTTATTTTTGTATGCTACTTTTAGAGCTATACCCGGGTGTACACGTGACTTTTGACCTCAAACCCGCGTACATCAGGATGTGTGCATAAGTCCAAATATTTTTGGAGTTGTCCTCATATGAGTCTGAATAAATTGACTATTGGCCTTCCATATGCCCTGAGAATGCTCAAATTTGACCCTACATTACCTCTTTGGAGTGCTATATAAGGACCCCATTCGATACATTGAAGGAGGAGAAATTCAAGAGCAAGGTGTTGGGGCACGGACCTTGAAGGTCCTTAATTTTGGCAACTCCGCGGTTTTGGTGCGAAGATTGTAAGTGGAGTTGCGGCCCAAAATAGTCTTAGGGGTGTCGGGGTTGGGTTGAAGCCCCTCTTTTTGTAATTAACCCATGGTTTGAACTCATGGTTTTTAAGCCCATTGTTTAAACACATGGTATTGTAATAGTGCACTTGTATAAATAGGCACTTATGTAAAGGAGAAAAGAGTTTTTTTCGAAGGTTTTTGGTATGATGATAATTTGATGCGAAGAAGCTAAGGCCTATTTTTGGGTTTAAGGTTAAGTCCCAGCTGAGTGTGTAGAGGGTTTTGTAAGAAAGGATCTGCAGCTAAGTGCACAGATCGGGGAAAGGTTTTGCAGCTAAGTGAGCAGTTTTGGGATTTATTGAGAAGACCTGCAGCTGAGTGCGCAGAGATCTGCAGCTGAGTGCACAGATCAGAACTGTTGTTTGTAAAGAGTTGAATAAAACGCAGTTCTGTGGACGTAGCCCCTACACTGGGGGTGAACCATGTACATCTTGTGTTGTGGTGGTTCCTTTTGTTTTGTGCTGTTTTGTTTTATGCATTTAATAAGTAGGTGAATGATAAGTAAGATATATTGTTAAGTATTAACTTTGTTGTGAATTCCTAGTTAAGGGTTAAGCAAGTAACTGCCTGTTTATCTAAACTGCGAAGCTAATTAACTGACTGTCGAAGCTCTTTGTTGTATTATTAATATTTGTTAAGGCTAAAGGTACAGTAATATCCCTCTTTTTCCTACAGAAACCTAATTCTGCGGCACCCCATAGCTATTTTGGGTGAGACTGCAACCTGTTCGCAGGTTGTTGCCGAAAGGGCCAACACTGTGGGTCTTTTTGTTGGTTGAAATAATAGTATAAGAACTTGGGTCTGCCCTAAGCACCAACAAATTGGTTCCATTGCTGGTTGAACTAGTATCTGCTCAAGAGGGATCTATGTCGTACCTGGAGGGATATGTTTTGGAGGCCCTCAGTAAAAGAAATCGGTGACTGGATCGAAGATACATACCTGAAGTTTTCTGAACAAGAAAATAAGGATCCTTGTCGTAGCTCAGATGAATTCTTGCAAAGGTACGTTTCTTCTAATATTTATGAAATTTTCTTTGGTAGTATCCACATAGAATTGCACCAGTGGTTATCCAGGTTGACAGAAAGAAGGACAAACTTCCAAGAATATTAGTCTCTTGCCTAGACCCTAGAAAGAATTAACCTATTGAAAAGAGTGAACAACATGGTATCTAGAGCTGTTGACTTCTAGACAACGCGAACCCTTGAAAAATTTTTGACGAAGTTCGCCATCGACATAGATACTTCTTTCAGTGAAGTAGAAATACATTTCTTCAAAGGACCAAGGGGTAAGTACTTGAACTCACTTAGTCTGAAAATTAAAATGCTCTTGGCTGAAAAACGCATATTGCTTATTGAATTAGATTGCTAGATTTAGTGCTACTAACCTATGTTTGAAAGTGAAAGTGACTTCGATGAGCAAAGTGGTTTGCTTCGAAATGGTGAAAGATACAAGAGAACATTTGGATCCTTTACCCTAGGCCAGAATACCGATTATACCCCTTTAAGCCTAGAAGAGTCTGAATCTAAAGAAACCCATTTTGTTAGAAACCCTCCTATCACTCCGTAGCAAATATCTGTCATCCTTGAGAACCCATCGCAGTCTGAAAGTAACCCTAGCTCGAGTAGTCCTGTCGCAGGTCAGTATACCTCAGTAAGTCCCCCCGCCCCTGTTACCAATTTTCCTCCTCCTCCCCCCCCCCCCCCTCGATCCGCTATGGCCCATGTAAATGATGATATCAAGCTCCCAGTATTTAGAGGAACTGGATCATAGGATCCAAAGCAGTTTTGGTTCTTATGCGAAGCTGTTTGGACTACTAAGAATATTATGGATCATAATACAAGAATAGCATAGCTGGTCACATCTTTTAGAGATCGAGCTTTGACCTGGTTTATGAAGTTTTCTAGTACTCAGAACTATGTCTTGGTCGATATTAAAAAATCCATGATTAAAGAATTTAAGAAGCCTAAATCAGAGTCACAGTCTATAACTGAACTGAAAGAAATTCAGCAGAAGCGAGGTGAATCAGTTTGGGACTTTGATCAGAGGTTCAAGGTTATACTGGATCAAGTTAGTTTCACTATTGGACCAGAGTAACATAAAGAATGGTTCATTACAGCACTGTTTCCGCATATCAGGACTCCACTTATGCAACAGAAGGTTGTTGATCAGCAAGAAGCATTGGAAATTGCTATGAAGCTCAAAATAGCTCCCGTCAGAGATAATTCTAGAATAGCCCAAATACAAGCACAATTAGCAGAAATGGCTTTGGAGATTCGCGACATGAATAAAGGGAAAGCTACTTGCGAAGAGGCTTGGTGTACACGATGTAAGACAGAAGGTCATGACAAAGAACAGTGCCCTGCAGTAAGAAATTATTTGAATATTGGTGCACCAAACCTGTTTAACCCTATTGTCCTATATTGTGAGATCTGTAGAACAACTAGTCAGCATCGACCTGAAGATTTCTATCTACTGCAGAGATATGTTCAAGTTCCTAAGAACCCCTACTGCAAGTTCTGTAAGTCAGTTGGGAACAATGAAGACAAGTGTCGTAGCTTTGACCTCATGAGAGAGCGAACCTATGATGCTTATAGGGTACAACCTGATGCACAAGGCAATGATGGATATGGTTACCATGGTGGTGCATCAGGTCGAGGTAATTTCAGAGGTCAAGGTCGTGGTGGTATTCCTGGAAGAGGTCAAGGCCAGGTTATTTTCTATAACTGTAATCAGGCAGGACATGTATCTAGAGACTGTCAGAACCCAACTACGACATGTCGATATTGCAGAGCAGTCGATCATGTGATTGAGAAATGTCCACAGTTGATAGCCAAGATAAAAGAGAGGAATGGCGCTCCTACCTAGAATGTTCATATGATTGCTGTAGAGAAAAGACCTATCCCAGCCGTTAACATTGTTACAAGGAGTGGAGCTACGACGCAAGTGCAGAATAAGGAGAAACAACTTGATGAGGCTTGGGTCCGCAAGACCCTAGAAAAAAATCCCGTCTTCGATGTTGAAAGAGAAAAAGGAACATTTATGGAAGCCAAGAAAGACTTTGCTGATCCCAGAACATCAGTAGCAACTACGCAACAACATCAATAGCAGTTATAGTCTCAAGAAGCTTCACCAACTCAAGTAAGTACACTAACATCATTTTTACAGAGTTGTATGAATCTATTAATAAATCAAAATTATTTGAATGAGTTACAGAAAGTTATTGCGTCTTGCGAACCTCAACGAAGCTCTGAAAGAGGAAGAAAAGTTAATAGAGTTAGAAGGACTGGAAGAGAAGTGAGATTGCATGCTCAGATAGGAGATTATGACATGAATGATATTATTTTAGACCTAGGATCAGAAGTGAATGTCCTAACTAGGCAGACATGGGAACAAATGGGAAGACCTACGCTTGAATGGTCCCCTATACAGCTGAGATTAGCTAATCAGTAGAATATTGTGCCCTTGGAAAGATTCCCTAGTGTACCAGTGGACATTGATGGAGTCAGTACCTTAGCATATTTTGAAGTCATTGAAATAATTGATGATAGCAACCCCTATCCAGCATTGCTAGGAATCGAATGGGCAATAGAAAATGAGGGAGTAATCAACCTTAAGAATAGACAGCTGACTTTTGAAGGAAAAGGCTTGAGAGTCATAGTACCGTTGGACCCTTCTCAAGGAGAAAGGTATACAAAGCCAGTAAGACATGAAGATCAAGATGTTTTAGATCATATTTACAACATCACAGCTAAAGAAGAAGACTATGTTAACCCTACTACTGAAGGTATAACGGATTGGCAGTGAGACAATTATTGCATGAATAATTCAGACGAAGGCCTAGAGAATTCGCAGAATAGACTTTATGAGCTACATGGACATTGATGTGCAAGAATTACCAAGTCTATCAGATGGGTTGGCTCATAGACAAAGATCTTACCTACTTTTTATGGCTTGACAGACCCAGAATATTTTATTGCACAATTCTCAGAGAAAGTACCAGATTCACAGAAAATGGAGACTCTAGATTCAACATTTAGAGCCATAGCTGCAAGATCGTGGAATGGTCATAAACAGTATATTCATAGTTGGAGAGCTTTCCAAAAGTTTATTCGCCTGAGATTCATGGATCAACCTCAGGAGGTGCACAACAAATTTAATGGTAAGACTATCCCTTAGGAACATTTGAAACAGTGTTATGAAGCATGGAAGCATGTACCTTATGAAGAATGGGTACATAGGTTTGTACACACTCTGGAACCTGTAGCAAAGAACTGGTATGTGGAGGTTGAGCTTTGCCATGGTACTGTAAGTTGGGATAACCTTGTTGATAGTTTTGTGCTTACATTTTCTATTAATGGAGATTTCCCTGTTTTGGACGCAGCTATTAGGTTGATCCATACTAAGGTGTTTGATGATAAAGAAATAGTCGAGCACCAACTTGATTGGAAGGAACAAGAAGCCGATGCAGTAGAATGCTATAACCTCACCATTGATGAAGACGATGACCTGGGAAACATTAATATTCCTGAGTTAGAAGGACACTGCGAAGTACATGGACCAACAGTCGAAGCACCTGAAGTAACTCAGCCCTTGAAGATAAGGAAAGTAAACATTGGATCAGAAGAAATGCCTAAGTACGCTACCATTGGAGATTACTGGGACGAAGAAATGGTAAGAAAAGTGACTGAAATCCTCCATGAGTATCAGGACTTATTTCTGACGAAGTTCTCAGAAATGAAAGGTATCCTTGGTGATATAGGACTGATAAAAATCCCTTTGAAACCTGATGTGAAGCCTGTAAAGCAGTGCCCTTATAGGCTGAATCCTAAGTATAAAGAAAAAGTCAGGATGGAGTTAGATAAGATGCTCGCTGCAGGAATCATCGAGCCTGTCAAAGAGTCCGAATGGGTCAGCCCTATGGTGGTACAAGAAAAGAAGACCAAAGGAGAAATCAGAATCTGTTTTGATCTGAGGAAGCTGAATGATGCCTATTTACATGATCCCTTCCCTACTCCCTTTATAGATGAAGTTTTAGACAATGTTGGAGGTCAAGAAGTGTATTCTTTCACTGATGGATTTTCAGGTTACCATCAGATCAGAATTGCTACAGAGGATTGACATAAAACAACCTTTGCTACAGAAATGGGATCTTTTCAGCACACTATTATGCCTTTTGGATTGAAGAATGCACCTGCTATGTTTTCCAGAGTAGTCATATCTGCATTTAAGGAATTTATTCATAAGTTCTTAGAAGTTTACTTTGATGATTGGACTATCGTTGGTTTATTTAAAGATCATATAGCCAGTTTAAGACTTATGCTGGACAAGTGTAGAGAACATCAGATTTCATTGAACCTAAAGAAGTGTATCTTTTGTGCACCTTTTGGAATTCTGCTCCGTCACATTGTATGCAAGCAAGGATTGATGGTGGATCCTGGGAAGATAGCCATTATTGTGAACTTACCACCTCCGAATTCTATTAAGCAACTTCGCACTACGCTTGGTCATACTGGATATTACAGGAAATTCATTAAAGGATATGCTCAGATTACAGCCCCTATGGAAAAGAAATTGAAGAAAGATATTAAGTTTGAATGGACACGTGAATGTCAAGAAAGCTTGGACACCCTGAAAGAAAAGATGGTAACTGCCCCTATCTTAGTATTCCCTAACTGGAATAAGGAGTTTCATGTTCATGTCGATGCATCCTCCATTGCTTTAGGTGTAGTATTGGCTCAGTCAAGAGAAGGTAATATTGATCACCCTATTGCTTTTGCAAGTATAAAATTGTCCACAACAGAAAATAATTATACTACGACATAACGAGAAGGTTTAGCTATGGTTTATGCTTTG
Source organism: Pseudotsuga menziesii (assembly GCA_001517045.1). Lineage (NCBI taxonomy): Eukaryota > Viridiplantae > Streptophyta > Pinopsida > Pinales > Pinaceae > Pseudotsuga > Pseudotsuga menziesii. Next base: position 214,844 of record LPNX010267881.1, on the reverse strand, counting down.
CAGAAGTTTTGACACTATTTGTTAGGATCTCATTTTAAGATGTTCACTGACCATTCTGCTTTGAAGTATTTGGTTAACAAGCCTGTGTTAGGTAGAAGGATATGCAGATGGCTGATTTTGTTTTAGGAGTATGACTTTGAGATCATAGTTAAGCCAGGAAGACTTAACCTGGGGCTTGACCACTTGTCGAGGCTCGAATCAGGAGAAGAACCCACTAGTTTGGACGAAGGTCTTCCTGATGCCCAGTTGTTTTCCATTCAGATGGTTGATGACTATTTTCAGGATATTGTTCAGTACTTGTCTATAGGTTTTTCACCCTCTGAGATGACAACACAGCAGAAGAAGCAGCTGGTGGTTAGAGCAGCTGACTTTACCTTGATAGCAGGACAACTATATAAGATGGGTCTAGATGAAATACTACATAGATGTGTCTTGGAGCATGAAAAGCCATTAATTTTGGCTGAGGCACATTTTGGAGCAGCAGGAGGTCATTATGCAAGAAAAGCTACAACAAAGAAGATTCTGACAGCAGGATTGTGGTGGCCTATGATTCATAAGGATGCAAGAGAGTATTGCCACAGCTGCAATATCTGTCAAAGGACAGGAAAACCATCCAGGAGGGATGAGATGCCTCTAGTTCCATAGGTAACCTTACAAGCATTTGAAAAGTGGGCTATTGATTTTGTTGGACCAATCAATCCACCTGCAAAGAAATATGGAGCAAGATACATTATCATAGCAACTGATTACCTTACTCGTTGGGCCTAAGCTCAACCAGTCAAGGACTGTAGCACTGTTACAACTGCGAAGTTCATCTTTGATAATATTTTTTCAAGGTTTAGATGTCCTAGAATTCTTATGAGTGATCAAGGATCACACTTTCTAAATAATACTATTAAAGCATTGACTGAAGAATTTCAAGTATATCATCAGAAGAGTACCACTTACCATCCTCAAGCAAATGGAACTGTCGAAGCCTTTAACAAGATTCTTGAGCATGCTCTGACGAAGGTTTGCAATGTTAACAAAAATGATTGGGATCTCAAAATTCCAGCAGTATTATGGGATTATAGAACCACTTGCAAGAAGTTGACAGGACATACACCTTTTAGACTGGTATATGGACAATAAGCAGTTATTCCCATGGAGTACATTGTTCCTAGCCTTAGAATATCTGCCTTCACAGAGATGGATAATCTAGCTATGTTGAATGAAAGGCTGGTGAAGATACTGGAACTAGAAGAAGATAGATTCATTGCAGGTTTCCAGTAGCAAGTGCAGAAATCCAGAGAAAAATTATGGCATGATAGACACATTAAGAAGAAGCATTTCCAGAATGGTGATCTTGTGCTCTCGTACGACAGTAAATTCATGAAGTTCCCAGGTAAATTCAATACACATTGGAAAGGACCATACATAGTTCAGAAATTTACTGATGGTGGCGTAGTTCAGTTAGCTAAATTGAATGGAGACATTTTGCCCTCCATGGTGAATGGAAGCAGATTAAAGAAGTACAGGGACAAGCCTATACCCCTTGATTAGAAGTAATAGCAAGAAGAAGAGTCTAAGTACCAAGAACAGTTTAAAATTGGGTACTAGACTATAATGAAGTTGTTCTCAGAGAAGATTTGGCAGATTGTGGAAGTATCGAAGGAAAATTCTATCATGGGTCGAAGTTCGAAGTTCTGTCGAAACAGGTGTCATGATGTGTCGAAGGTCCTTATTGTGGAAAAGCTGAAGTTAGTGGTTGTGCCGAAGAAGAAAGGTGTGTCGAAGCTTAAAATATAACCATTGAGAAAAATCAGATTTGACGACGCCGGTACGTTAACTGCATTAACTGCCTGTAATGATGAGATTTTTAAGGAATCTAGCACCGTTTGGAAAAGATCTACCAGATTTGGTGTCTTTAATGCACATTTATGGCAGAGTTGGTTGTTGGATTCTATAAGAAGACACCCAGACCTATGAATTTTGCGTTACGCATTTTCTTGAGTTGAGTCCATGTCAGCTGATCGTGAAGTCTAGGATTTGTTGAGAGAATTCAGAGAGAGGGGTCTGCAGAACCTTATGAGCAATCCCCCTACATCACCACCTCATGAAGAGACTCCCATAGTGCTGACTCAACCAATGCAGACACGATCAACCATGAAGAAGTTTAGGGTAGAAGTTCGTTCTAAGCAGAACGAAGAGAGGAACCAGCCATCAGGAAAGACACCAGAGGATCCGGTGATGAATCCTCTTGGAGAATTCAAAGACCTTGGTGAGGATGAGAATGTTGCATTGCAACGTCCACCATATCTCCCGCCTGTGCGACTAGGAGTTCAGCCACCTCGGCAGACAACCAAGTTCACACTATGCACCCCGTCGCTGCCACAGGGTGTGCAGCTGGTTGGAACAATGACAGGAAAAATAGACCGGCTGAAGTACGCAGACCACGATACGAATGATTGTGGAAAGTTTCCGCAGTTTGCACCTGGGACATAGCTCCACTTTGTCCATTATCTGGAGATGGTACGACACTACTGGAAGTAAAACAGTGGGCTGCTGGCTTGGAGCAAGCTAGCTTGTTGAAGATGTTGAATGTTCCCCACTTTGGTCGCAGCACGCCGGTTACCATAGTGGTCAAGCAGCTATTGGCGTTGGTGCATGATGGGAACCTATGGATAGGAAGCCAAAAAATTCCTATTGATGGAGAACTGATCCATAAGATTACAGCCTTGCCAAAGGAAGGGCCTGATCCTAGCATTGAGTTTGTGGGAAAGCATGAAGACACGAAGCTGGCGCAGAGCATGAAGAAATGCTTTGGGCTGACGAAAGGAAAGCGAGGGTATCAAACCTCGACCATACGACATCAAAACATCTGATTCGCCATAGAGATACTAGCATGCAAGTTAATGTGGAAGTGCAGACCAAATGAAGTATCTGCCTTGATTGTCAGTATTGCTGCGAACTGTGCCGAAGGCTGCAGTTACAAATGGGCAGAGTACATTGCCAAGGAGTTCCTAGAAGATGTCCACGATGTGGAGGATAAAGGTATACCCTTTCACTACTCATGGTTGTTAGTGCTTATTGCACTGGTAGGATGGAAAGAACCTACCGAGGAACAGTTTGTTGATGTGCCTCCACACATGCCTGGCGCAGCAAGATACGCATCTCTGTGGGTGTTGCAGGATAAAAAATTACAGCAGATGACGAACTATGTGTTCACCTTTTATTAGATGAGTCTTTCATATGAAATTATGAAGACACCACGGCTCAGTAATGAGCTATTTTCTTAGTATGCGGGAGTGGCCAACTTCAAGGCTGACATGCACAATTTCTTCATTCAGGCCCATGCAGATAAAAAACATGCATGTTGGAAGTTGCCATACGTGGTGACCCATGAGGACATCATCACAGTAGTCTAGTAGTGGCCGATTGAGTGGATGAAGGATGCAAGAACAAGGCCCAGCATACCAATCCCCCCAGTGACATATGTGGGCGTAGGTCCTAGCTAGACGCAGCAGGATGACCCACTCGAAGAAAGCGAAGAACAAAGTGAGTCGCAGCAGAGAGAAGGTGACCACGGTGGGGATGATGGAGATGATGAATAAGAAGAATAATTGGTCAAGAAAATCTTCGACCCCAATCGCCGAGATAAGCGCAAGTTGCCAGAGGTAGAGGAAGTGACTAAACCTCAGCCTAGAAAGAAAATGAAGGCGTCAAAGGGAAAGAATATTGTCGAAGAGCCCGTTGTGATGATGGAAGAGCTTGATCAAGCTCTGACAAAGTCCATAGATGTATTAACCAGCAAATGAAAAGAGTTTGCAGCTACGCATCTTGATGCACTCACTGACGTAGCACCGTGGATTTCAGAACTGAAGGAGTTGGAAGAAAGAATAGCAACTGGTGCTGCAGCAAGCAGTGCCCCAGTATGCGCGCAGCTAGACATAAGACAATGGCCAGCCAGAGATAACAGAGGGAAAGTACCAAGTGTAGCCCTTATAATAACTGATGCAGCATCTCGCTTGCAGATGAGCATGACAGTTGGGATAGATTACACCAAGTTGTCTACGCTGGAGTTTCATATTTGTCAATTGGAAATCATGAAGGAGATCCAAGCACAAGACTGCTACTCACAAATTCAGTTAGAGAATGCAACGAAGCAGAGTGAGAGCATCGTAGCGTAGTTGGAAGAAGCTGAACAGCAGAAGCGAAAAGCAGAAAGCAAGCAAGCTTCACTGGCACGAGTATTGGATGAGGCATGTCAAAGTCTCTCCGACTTCAACATGCAGGCTAAAGAAGAACCAGAGCAGAGACTTGCCAAGCTCAAATACTATGCACAACAGTATCGCAGCCTGATAGAGAAGATGAAAGCAGAGCATGAGGCTCAGATTGCGGAGCTTCAAATTTGCATCATTCTGTAGAGTCCACCAGAGATCAGGGAACAACGTTGCAGAGACATTAAGGCCTCAGCAATGAAGATCTCAGATCTTGTGAGCAGTGTAGCAAAGCTGCTAGATGAAATTGTTGAGACTTGGGAAAAATTTCAGGATAACCCAAAAGTAGAAAAGCTGCAAGAAACCATCAAGCAGTGAGAGAAAGAGCTGGATGCAGTAAAAGCAGAGATTAAGAAATTTCCTCCTATGCAGAAGATGATTAAGGTAAAGTAGAGCAATGAGCTCCAGCAAGAAATTGAGGCATCCAGAAGGAAAGAAACACTGTTGGTGAACTCTGTGTAGCCTCTTATTAACGAGGCCCTGGAACTGAGCACTTCTACGGACAACCAGCTCAAAATTTTGAAGGAGTATGATGCGTTTGCACAGGAAAAGACCAGTGAAGCATCTATAGCAACATTGCAAGAGATGGTAGAGAAGGATCAAGCAGCTGAAGATATCATGCGTAGCCTCAACAAGCAGTTTACTATCTTTTCCAACAAGATTCTCCCTTTGGAAAAGCAGCAGAGTGTCCCGAGACCGGACACTGGTGAGTCTTAGGGGCCTGTTGGGGCGTGGAGCTTGAAGGTCCTTAATTTTGGCAACTTTGCGGTTTTGGTGCGAAGCTTGTAAGCGGAGTTGCGGCCCAAAATAGTATTAGGGGTGTCGGGGTTGGGTCGAAGCCCCTCTTTTTGTAATTAACCCATGGTTTAAACTCATGGTTTTTAAGGCCATGGTTTAAACACATGGTATTGTAATAGTGCACTTGTATAAATAGGCACTAATGTAAAGGAGAAAAGAGTTTTTTTCAAAGGTTTTTGCTATGATGATAATTTGATGTGAAGAAGATAAGGCCTATTTTTGGGTTTAAGGTTAATTCCCAGCTGTGTGCATGGATGACCTCTACAGGTGAGTGCACAGAGGGTTTTGTAAGAAAGGATCTACAGCTGAGTGTGCAGAGATCTGCAGTTGAGTGCGCAGATCAGAACTGTTGTTTGTAAAGAGTTGAATAAAACACAGTTCTGTGGACGTAGCCCCTACACTGGGGGTGAACCACGTACATCTTGTGTTGTGGTGGTTCCTTTTGTTTTGTACTATTTTGTTTTATGCATTTAATAAGTAGGTGAATGATAAGTAAGATATATTGTTAAGTATTAACTTCGCTGTGAATTCCCAGTTAACGGTTAAGCAAGTAACTTCCTGTTTATCAAAACTGTGAAGCTAATTAAGTGACTGTCGAATCTCTGTGTTGTATGATTAATATTTGTTAAGGCTAAAGGTACACTAATATCCCTGTTTTTCCTATAGAAACCTGATTCTGCGGCACCCCATAGCTGTTTCGGGTGAGACTGCAACCTGTTCGCAGGTTGTTGCCGAAAGGGCCAACACTGTGGGTCTTTTTGTTGGTTAAAATAGTAGTATAAGAACCCGGGTCTTCCCTAAGCACCAACACAAGGAAACTACAGTCCATTATTGCCTCAACTTTGATTCCGCTTGAGTCTACATCCCTTTGTCCCTTGCATCACATAGTGGTCTTCCCAATCTTGCCTTTTTTTGTGGGCTCTCTATGAAGATATGGAGGATTGAAGTGGTGGAGGCCTAGGCGGAGGAGTTGGTTTCTCCGGTTCGCAGAAGTGCCGACAGAGTTTGTCACTATTGTAACTCTAATTTATCAACAGAAATATATTTTCCTATCCAATTCATGTGCATTTTAAATATGAATATTGAATCCATGGATGTATTTAATTGCTTATACATGGTTGATTATATATGCTAGAATAGATCTAACACATTTATATATATCATGCTTTCTTTGTTTGCTATTGTTGAGAGCAGATTATAATTGCAATTGCATTGAAAAATCTCAACGGGGATCTACTTCAACCATCCGGAATAAGGTACAATTCAATATCCCTTAGTGTTATATTTACTTATTGTTCTTGCATATTGGGAAAGATTTATTTTTGGTGTCAATACTGTCTGTTATGGTACCCCCAGGCCATAGGAATTTTCTTTCTGTAACACCGGTGATAATATCCATGGATATTTCAAACCGTTTATGAACTAGGATGTGAAGGGGTTGGAGAAGCCACAACGGAGTAACTATTTCAAAATTTTGTTGCTAATAGGTATCACATTTTTCCACATATTTCTAAATATCATTATTCATCCCCTTCCAAAAGAAGGATCGTCGTATATTATGTTATGTTTTGAAAAAACCAACATGTCCTACTATCGTAGAATCATGGTTCACTTTTAAAACTTAAGTTTTGAATTTTGAAGAGTTGGGAAAATATATCCTTTATTTGTACCTACAGTATTTCTTTCTCCCATGAGTATTTGGAGTTTTATTCCCTGTTGCTTTCAAATTTATATATTAGCTTCTTTATTTTTGGTTTTTTGAAGTACTCGATTTGGACCTCTAAGATCCATTCAAGAATTACTATGGAAATGGAACATTGTGCGGCATCATTTTTAATGTTTTCTTGATAAAATGTCTACAAACAAATTTTACTTTCCCTTTTTATAAAATATGTCGAAAAAAAAAACTTTGTTTTTTCTCACCCATTTTTGTTGTTCTGATAAAATATTCTTTTGGGTCAGGAAATACTTCAATTATTCTCATATGTTATGATGATAAATTTAACTCCTGGTACCTATTGCTTCCAGTTGACCAAGACATGCATTATTTCCAATATTTCTTTGTCATATGTAGTTTTTTTTCTCAATTGGTTTTAACTTTGTACTTTCAAAGAAAATGGGATGATTGTCTTGCATGAGCATGGCTCGTATTCTTGTTCCTGAAGCATCACATTCAAGGATAAATTTTTTTTGTGAAATATGGGGCTGACAAGACTGGAGTGGATGTCATTAAGGTTTTCAACTTTTCAAAACATGCTTCAACATATTTATCCCATTTGAAGGCATACTTTTCTAATAGAGATGCTAGCAGTGTCACAATCTGTGTGTGGTTACAAATATATTTGTTCTATAGTAACCTGCTAAATCTCACCTAAATCTAGGAATCCCTACAATAATGTGATTCATTTGGGGCTAGTCCAATCAATAATTTCCATAATTTTATTTGGGTCTACCTTAATGCCTTAAGTTGAAATGATATGTCCCAAAAACTCTATCTCTTCTTTCCCAAAAAAGCACTTAAATTTGATAGCATAGAGCCTATTTTCTTCAATGAATTTTAATATTGTCTCTACATTCTTGAGGTGTGAGCTCTAGATTTTGTTGTAAATAAGAATATCATCAAAGAATACAAGTACAAAATTTCTCAAGTAGTGATGTACAAATCCATTCATCTGTTACACATAAATCTCATCATCATCATGTGATGAGGTCCCAACCATCAGTATTTTCCTTGAATCCCAAGTTGTGAAGTGAAAATACTGGCCCCGACTTCAATCCTGCATATGAAAATCCAGCACCACTGCTGCCTTTAAGTCAAGAAGTGTTACCTTCTTCATCAACACATTTAATCTCTTGAAATTAGGCGGTGCCACTACCTTTACCTCTTGTTCAAGGCACAGTTCTACCCTGTCACCGCTCTGTCATAGTGAGGAAGAAGTGGTGCCCTTGGTAAAAAGTGAAGAAGAGAGGTTTCCCTGAAGCTTATCAAAGGAAGGATTCGTGTAACTATTATCCCTACACTTGAGGACCACTTGGAATCAAGATCCATCCTTTTTGGATCTCCTATCCACCTCACCCACCACTTACTCAACCATCCATATCCTCCCAAGGCCTATAAAAGCAGGCTCATATCCATGGTTGAGAGAGAGAAAAGTTATGTTGTTGCATTGACATTCTGGCCTAAATCAATAGGGTGAGCATAGGAGGAGAAAGTTGGAGCTTTTGGGGACAAGATATTGGCATGTGAAGGAGCATATCGACACTAAGGAAAAGGTTGTAAAATTATTCTTCATTCTTTAATGAAAAATTGGTTCCTTTCCCATAAAGCATGTTGTGTTATAATCATATATTTAATTGGTGGATTCCTTAGTCACTAAAATATAATAGTGGATCATATTCTTGTGCTTTTTTATCTCATTTACTAGTTTCATGTGTTTATGCAGGTACATCTGTGAAGAGCTATCACCATTGGAAACAGCTACACCTTTCCATCAAAGAGACTCATTCTAGATATCCACCCATTCTAGGGAAAGTCTTCCAAGTCTGTTGTAACTCATTTGTTCTAGATATGAACCATTAAGACTAGAGGAACAACTCTTGTCTGCAAGAGGTGAATTTTTACTAGCAACAAATTTGGAGACTCCGCTGGGGAAGAGATTTTAGTACATCTAATCTTCCTTGGTCTTCAAATTCTTGTCTGAAATCCAAGCTCCAGTGTTTCATTAGTCAGATCTACTATCTGATCTAGTGAGATATTGTTTCAGTTGATCGGATCTACTAGCTGATCTAGTGAGATCTTGGTTTGGTACCATCAAATCTGTTCAGATCTGAGTCATTCTTACCTTCTGTACTTTATATTCCTATCAATTCATTATTTTTATCCCATTATTACAGTAATTAACTTTGCTTTTTTCACCATTCTTTTGTTTTTGACTTCTACAGGACACCGCGCATGCACAGTGGGTAATAAGTGGTGCTACTACATGTATTCAGTGATCAGTAAGTGGTTCCACTGCCTGTTCATAGTAATAAGGAAGAGGTGTTTCCCCAGAACTACTCTATCAGTTACCATCTAGAAGTGGTTCCAGGTAGGTTTTTTTTAAGGCTTGTCATTTCAAAATTTGGTTTGTTTTTGCTTTTAGTTCTGAATGTTTGGGCTTCTTTACAGAGATCTGAGTAGTTAGAATCACAATCTAGATGTGGTAATTTTTTTTTTTTTGAATTCAAAATCTAGATTACACTCATTAGTTGTATTTCTTGTATGCTTGGTTTTCATTTTTTGAAAGGAGTGCTTAGAAGCTTTAGCTCAGTTAGATCTCTTCTTGTTGTTGGATAAGACTGAAAAGGAAGACTTGCTTGTTGGTTTTTTCTTTCATTTTTTCGTTAAGTTTATGAAATACTTCTTTTTTCTTTTGAAAATAATTTTTTTTGTTGATATTTGGTTATAATTCTGCTTCAAGACGAATTATTGGATCTCTGACTAGCCTCATAAGCTTTGAGATATCCATTTTATTCTTTCTTTTTACATTCTTGTCTCATCAAAAAAAAAAATATCATAGTTTTAAGTTAGATCTTTCCATTTTTGAAGAAAAATTTAAAAAGTACATTGTATGCCTTTGAGTGTTTTTTGTCTTTATTTTTAGGAAAAGAGATCTCACCCTATTTACTTGCTTTCAAAGATCAGATTAGAAGTGTGTTGGTTGTTTGTATTCTCAGAAAGTTTTGATTTTGTTAGACTGTTTGGGAAAGTTTTGGTTTTCAAATGAAATTGAAAAAGAACATACTCTCTCCTTCTCGTAAGTAGGCATGCTTTGAATGGTAAAGTCAAAGAATTTTCATATCATAATTGCATGGTTTTAATTTTCTGTCGTAACTCCATGCATTCACCTAACTGTTCAGCTTAAAATTAACAGTAGCTATAGGTTAAAAATTATTAGTAACTTGAGTGATAGGTTAGAGATGTGTTTCGACGTCGTAAAACATAGGAGCTGTCCTTTATTGCCTACACTACAACATGGGACCTGCGCGGTTCTTCCACCTGTCGTTGATATATAGAATGGCCTTTCATGTATCCTTGAGGTATATTGAAAGGTACTTCACGTACTCGATTGTATATCAGAAGGTCCCTTGTGAATAGTTGTGCATTAGACAACACTACTATGGATTCAAACTCCCATGTACCTTGTGTATATAGGGAGGCCCTTCTAGGATTCCCGAGACCATCTGAGAAAATCCCTTTTCACCGTATTGTTGGTGCAATAAACCGAGAACAACAGTCAGGGATATTACTATGCACGTGTTATATAGGTAGTCAGGTATTCAAATGAGGGATGGTTGATCCCCCTATTTTACTATTGGACCTTACGGTATATAGTGATTTGCAAAAACTTGACACTCTAGATGAGGAATTGGCTTATTTAGCCCCTCTTGTCACTTAAGTTTTCTTGTGGCCTATAGTTTGTGTAGGATAATTTTTGTGTGATTTTTTCTAGTTTTGAAACCCTTGGTTAGGTTTTAGTGACCATACAATTTGGCTAACTTTACATTGAGACGATATAGAAGAAACCAGGTCTTACCACCCGAATTTCCACCTATCACAGGGGAGAGCCCAATGGAAGCCATAGATCAAGGAGCTACAATTGACTCCCATGTGGAAGGAAATACAATTGTGGAAAGATGAGAACAATTCACTGCTTATGTTAATCCCTTGTTCCACCATCCTCCTACGGATGGCAATTCCTTTTATTCTCCAATGGAAGGTCATACCGATAGTCCTATTGAAATTGAATATGGCCCTAATTCTCCTTTTTGGAGATCTTGTATGGGTCAAGCCCTTTCTGAATTTGGGGTTACTAGGCCTTCTTTTGATAATCCTTCACCAGGTGAGGATGAGCATAGAAGGATCCAAGCTTCTCTTAATCGTACTCACAATTTTCAAGAGAGAGTGGAAAGAATTACTCCCTCACCTACATCTTACAAAGAACCTATATAGGCCCGTTTACCCTATCTTTTAGATCCATGGCATTCTGGATATTGTTCACTTGCTGAAACCTTGGATCCTATTGAAGATGTTCCGGCTCGTAGTGTGACTTCTCATAATCTAGGTCAAACCTCCAACCCTACAGTTTTAAATCCTAGTTTTGTTTCTAGTCCTCCCATACCCTCTGTAGTTGTGGGGCAATCCTTAGCTCAAATGGTGTTAGTAGATTTCAACGCTGGGGGACATCCCCCGATGCGAGTTATGTTATATGTTAGTGGAGTTTCTACTAGTACTAAATAGACTTCTACTATAGGACAACTCGCACTGATTGTTCTTCCCACCCACACCAATCTGGTAAACCCCATGTCGAGTTCAGGACAACCCTTAGGGATGCAACTTGTAGCTAACTAACCTTCTTGCGGTTATGATTACACTGTTGATGTATTTGTAACTTTGAAATGTATTTAGTTGTATATCTTATGTATTGTACCTCGATGTTTATTCCAAGAAGTGTCTGTAATGTACTTGAGTCATGTCATGCCCCGATGTTCCCATCGGGAGATTCAATAATGTAAACAAGTCATGTAAAGTCATTGTGGGTAACCCTCCTATTGATCAAGGGTTAATGTCCCCGTAGTTGTGGGGCCTTAGGGTTATTAAAATCTCTTAGAGAATTCGGCCCTAGTGAGTTATTGTCAAGTCAAGAATTAGTATAAATAGAGAGTGAGCCTCTCTATTTATCACACACTCACTCACACTCAGTTGTAGCACATAAATGAGAGAGAAGAAGTTACTGGGACAAGAGAGAGAGAGACTACTGCTGTCAAGAGATCATCTTACTGTTTTTGGGGTTTTGATTTTGGTGCTGATTCTATCTCTAAAGAAGTTGCGGGTTTTTGTCCTTTACGATTTCCCCAAATGAAAACATTATGTTCATTGTCTCTTGTGTTTGATTGTTGTGCTTGTTATTCTCTTAGTTAAAGATCCTAATATAATGCTAGCTTGAATGATAAAAATATAACATGGTATCAGAGCTAACCTGAGAAGAAGACACTATGCAACTACAAAAAATAGGGATTCCTACTTTTTGGATCTCTCTCCACAAAGTTTCAGCAAAATAAGGTTGGGCTAACTCTCCTCTCTAGGGTGCATCTTTCTGTCAAAGAAGAATATGATTTTGAGCATTTTAAGTTTTTGATCCGACACTACTACCAGAAATTAGGGCTTTCCATAGAAGCGATATTTTTGAGTGAGCCTAGGCTTGGATTGATCTCCTCCTCAAAATCAAAGTTTAGAGATCAAGATCAAAGTTTTTGGTTGGGCAGAACTCTGGGAAATTCAAACCCTAATCTGCTCCTGAACTAGCTCTGTAGAAATCCAGCTCCAGATCCATATTTGACATCTTAACCTGGTAAGATCTAAATATTTTGTATTTCCATTTGAGGTTCTTAGTTAAGATGTCTCATCATACCAAGCTTGATGAAAATCTTAAGGAAGCTGATAACCTCCAATTCTGGAAGTATAGGATCTCCCTAGTCGTGGAAGAAAATGAGTTGGACTCTTACATCAATTAAGAGGTTCCAGTTCTAGAGGGAGATGAGGCTAAGGCCTTACACAAAAATAAATTTGTCATGGCTAATATGATTATTGCCGATTCAGTCAAGGATCACCTCATACCACAGGTGTCCTCCCTAAAGACACCTAAAGCTATGTTTGATTCCCTGACCAAACTGTTTGAAGGAAAGAATATAAATAGAAAGATGAATCTGAGAAACCAATTGAAGAATGTAAAGATATAGAATGCGGAAACCATCCAGTCTTATTTTTCAAGAGTCTCTCAAATCAAGGAATAGCTGGAAGCAGTAGATGAAGAAGTGGAGAATGCAGAAATTGTGATGACCACCTTGAATGGTCTCCCTAGATCATGGGGCTCTTTTATTCAAGGGATCTGTGCCAGAAAGAAGTTAGTCAATTTCAGTAGACTGTGGGAGGAATGCTCACAAGAAGAAGCTCGGATAGAATATCGAGAAGAAAAGATGGGAAGTGAATATCAATCTCTCACAGTACACTCCAAGAAAATTAGAAGAAGCTTTCATCATTCCAGAGGTAAGAACTTCCACCACAAAGATGACACTAGAAGAGATTTATCTAAACTCAGATGTTATACATGTGATGAAAAAAGACACTTTGTAAGAGACTATCCTAAAAGCAAAAATATCTCTCACAAGAAGAAGGGAAACAAGAGAAGACATCATGATCATGCTGTAGAGGATGATGAACCTTCCACAAAGAGAATCAGACAAGAAAGTGATGATTCTTCAAGTGATGATGAATATGTTTTGATTTCCTCTCTCACAGGAACTATCACACATGGTGCTTCCAAACATATGACGAGATTCAAATAATCCTTTGTGAAACTATCTGAACATGAGTCACCTCACAAGGTGAAACTTGGGGATGACTACCAGTATCCAATAAAAGGTGGTGGTGAATCCTCACACAAGCTAGACTCTAGAAATTATATGAAGATGAAAGATGTATTGTTTGTACCAGGACTAAATAAGAACCTCCTCTCTATATCTGCATTGGATGCAAAAGGAATGAGGGTTGCATTTGTAAATGGCCAAGTTCTCATGTGGCCAAATGGAAATACTATTGATGATGCGGTAGTGATTGGGGAACAAGAAGGAGGTCTATACAAATTGAAGGGCCAACCAGAAAAAGCTTTGGTTCATGACTCAGTAGAACCAAATGAACTTTGGCATAGAAGGCTTGAACATGTGCATTATAGAGCACTACCACTTGCAAGCAAAGTTGTTGAAGGTCTTCCAGAAATACAGACAAAACATGATGGTGTCTGCAAAGGATGTGCGAAAGGGAAGAACACAAAGAAGAAATTTCCAAGTAGCGAGAGCAAGGCAAAAGGAATATTGGAAATCATTCACTCCGATGTATACGGTGCGATGTCATCCAGTTCTCTAAATGGTATGTATACTATGTTTATTTTATTGATGATTTTTCTAGGAAGACATGGATATACTTTATGAAGAACAAAGATGAATTATTTAGCAAGTTCAAGGAATTCAAAGCCTTGATCAAGAACCACACAGAAAAGAGGATCAATACCTTTCGATCAGATAATGGAAAAGAATTTACATCAAATGAATTCAAAGAGTTATGCAAAGATTCAAGGATTAAGAGGGAGTTATCCAATCCATACAATCCACAACAGAAGGGGGTTGCAGAAAGGAAGAATAGAACAATCATGGAAGCTACAAGGGCCATGCTTCATGATCAAGATCTTCCCATGCATCTATGGGCAGAAGTTGCCAGAACAATGGTGTATGTACGGAACCATACTCCACACAGAGTACTCAAGAACAAGACACCTGAAGAATTCTTTTCCAGAAAGAAACTAGAAGTTAGCCATCTTAGATTATTTGGCTATACTGTATACATACACATTCCGAAAGAAAAGAGGACAAAGTTAGATCCTTCAAGAAATAAGGGTATATTTTTGGGATACTCTAAAAGCTCGAAGGATTACAGAATATACTTCCCAAGATTCACGAATATCGACATCAACAAAGATGTAACATTTGACGAAGATTCAGCTTACATCAAATCTAGAAAGAGACCTGCTGAAGAACTTGAAGAAACAGAAGTACCCAGAGTTCATGACACAACCATGAATTAAGAAATTCAAGAGGAAGATCGAGAATTAGAAGAATCTCAAGAACCTGTAGATCCACCTTAGGAGAAGAATCCTCACAAGAGGAAACTTGCTTGTGTACGAGAAGTTATCCAAGGTGCAAAAAGATATGGAGCTCCAGAAGAAACACACAGAGGAAGAAAGAGAACTAGGTCCTGCTCCGGTTATGTAGCCCTACTATGTGACATTATTGATAAAGAACCTTCCAACTATGAAGAAGCGATAGAAAGGAAAGAATGGAAGGATGCTATGATCGAAGAGTATCAATCGGTCATGAAGAATGGTGTTTGGGATATTGTCCCAAGACCAAAAGGGAAGTCTGTTGTAACTTCCAAATGGATCTACAAGATCAAGCATGATGCAGACGACATCATAGAAAAATATAAAGCAATATTTGTGGCTCGTGGCTTCTCCCAGAAAGAAGGAATAGATTCTGAAGAAACTTTTGCACCTGTAGCCAGATACACTTCCATTAGATTAGTACTTTCTCTCACTGCAGTAATGAAGTGGAAGATACACTAGATGGATGTCAATACTAATTTATTGAATGGTGTAGTGGAAGAGGAAGTGTGTGTGGAGAAACCACTCAGTTTTGAGACACATGACAGGGAGTATCATGTGTGTAAATTGAAGAAAACCCTATACGGTTTGAAACAGGCACCTAGGACATGGTATGGTAGAATTGATGGCTTTCTATCCAGTTTGGGATTTACCAAAAGCAAAGCAGATTCCAACCTTTACTACAAGGTTGAAGAAGGTAACCCAGTGATACTCCTACTGTATGTAGATGATCTATTTGTAATAGGTATGGATGGGTTGATTACTGATACAAAGAGGAAGCTTACTGCTGAGTTTGAAATGAAAGAATTGGGTATGATGCAATATTTTCTAGGCATGGAGGTATGGCAGAATGTGGATGAAATATTCCTTTGACAAGGGAAGTATGCAGTAGAGATCCTGAAGAGGTTTGGGATGATGGACTGCAAGGCCATAACCACACCTATGGCATCGAACCTGAAGCTATTGAGTGATGCTTCATTAGAAGCGGTTGATGCTACGATGTATCATCAGATGATTGGGTCCTTTATGTACCTAATGAATACAAGACCAAATATTTGCTTTGCTGTGAACACCTTGAGCTAGTTCTTGGCAGATCCAAGACATGTTCACTTGATTGTTGAAAAGCATATTATTAGGTACCTAAAGGGTACGGTTGATTATGGGATCAAGTATGAGGCGAATCAGAATATTAACCTGGAGGGTTATGTTGATTCATATTGGGCAGGCAGAGCCATCGATAGGAAGAGCACTTCAGGTTGCTACTTTAGTATGGGATCAGGTGTGATCTCTTGGTTTAGCAGGAAGCAGTCATGCATGGCACTGAGTACAACTGAAGTAGAGTATGTCACATCTTGTTCAACTAGTTGTGAGGTAGTGTGATGAGGAAGCTACTGTCTGGTTTATTTGATCTGCAGTTGGATGCTACTTGTATATATTGCGACAACTAGAGTTCTGTGAAGTTGTCTGAGAACCCAGTGTTCCATGACAAGTTGAAGCATATCGAGATCAAATATCACTATATCAGGGATATGGTGTAGAGAGGAGTAATGAAGCTCCAGTGTGTTGTGACGGACGAATAGATAGTTGATGTGTTGACAAAGCCATTGGCTAGAGTGAATTTTGAGTACTTTAGGGAGAAGCTTGGTGTTCTCTAGATCAAGGTTCCTTCCAAGGGGAAGTGATGAGTCCATGAGCCTTTCTGACATGGTGAGAGGATTGGTTCCTTCCATGGTTAGATGTCAGGGCTCAGCCATTCTGTCGTGATGAGAGGATTGGTTCCTTGCATGTCATATATAAGTGCTAAGCCATTCTAATGTAACTATAGGATTGGTTCCTACATGATCAGATATAAGCGCTGAATGCCATTCTCTGAATGGAGGCACCTAGTTAGTTACTAGGAATACTCAGCCTAGAGCTAAGGGCCATTCTGATATGACTGTGGGATGTGTTGTCACATGATCAGATATAAGTGCATGGCCATTCTGATGTGATTGAGGGATGTGTTTCCACATGATCAGATATAAGTTTTGAAGGCCATTCTCTGGGAGAATGGAGGCACCTGGCCAGTTACTAGGAATCCTCAGCCTAGGGATGAGAGCCATTCTGATGTGAGTGTGGGATTGGTTCCCACATGATCATATGTAAGTGCAGAACCTTTCCTTGGATAGTCGATGGTGTGTCCTGCTATGCCAGAGGATATAAGTGTTGTGCCCTTCCTTGGATTGTAGATGGTGTGTCCTGCTATGCTAGAGGATGTAAGTGTTGTGCCTTTCTATGGATAGTAGATGGTGTGTCCTTCTATTCTAGTAGATGTAAGTGATGATCCTTTCCATGGATGATAGATGGTGTGTCCTATCATGCTAGTGGATATGAGATTTGGGGCTTTCTAACATATATGATTGGATTGGTTCCTCTCATAGTCAGATGTGAGTGATGGGAATGCCTTTCTGACATGGTGGTGGATGTGCTCCTCTCATGGACAGATGTAAGTGTTGGGTGTGCCGTTCTGACTTAGGGTCATATATAAGCGCTGAAGAAGACCTTCATGGAGGCTAGGCCTACAACCAACATGAAAAATGGGCTAGCTCTGTAGAACTTCCTGTGACAAGAAGAATCATGAGATAGCACCTGTAAGCAAGAATATTTCACCTTCTATGGACAGAACCTATTCCTCTAGTCTGAATGGTTCAGATCCAGAACAAATGAGTGAACCACAAAGGATGAAGACCCTCCCTGGATGTCGTAGACACCTGGAATTCCACTTCAATAATAATCCTATGTACCTGCAACCAGATCAAACACACAAACACATCAAAGCTACCATAACATCATCTACTTATCCATGTTAGTGACTGCGGAATCTAACAACATTTACATGCAAAATCAAAACAACAGTAACGTGGGACGGAAACCAACTTTGCATTAAGATGAATGGAGAAGTTTACAACCAATTAAGCCTTAGTGTCGACATGCATCTTCATGAAACCAACACTTTCATCCCCATAAGCTACAACTTTTCTCTCTATGCTCTCAAATGGCTTGGGCCAAGTGGTCAATCCAACAACATAACAATACTTCTATAGTTCTCCCCCTCAACCATGGACATGAGCTTGTATTTATAAGGCTCAATGGATAGGGATGGTTGAGAGATTTGTGGGTGAGGTGGCCTCTAAGATCCTATGATGGGTATCTCGAGCTCAACTGATCCACTATGATAGGTATAAGGGAGGACACGAGGCTCATGATCTAGAAGCCTCAAGAAACTTCTCTTTTTCCCATTTTACCTAGGGTATTACTTTTCTCCTCTTATGACAGAGCATTTTAGGTTAGAAATGCTTATGGAACAAAAGCCACAGGCAGTGGAATCTCTTATGGAAAATAGGATACAGACAATGCGAGCAAGTGTGGAAATTGAACCCAGGTGTTAGAACAATTACACTCACAACAATTTCCAATTACACATGCAAATTACTCACAAAGAAGACTGAATATGGAGCAGAACACTAATCTGTATTGAATAAGTGTACAATAGCCAACCCTATAAAGTCATAGGGTTCCACAATAAATAATTACATGAGAGATTCGAATGCATAAGTATGCCATTCGAATTTAGTCAAAAGCAGGCTTACTAAATCTAAGCAAATCCACCATTGGTGCATAAAGCACTTTCCAAATCTGTTTAGGAGCTCATGAATTGGAAAAACCAATTAGGAAACCTAATGGGTGGTGGAAGGACAACTCATCCATGCTTTTCATAGGAGAAAAGAGTGGAGGATGTTGAGGACAAAAAACAAGTTAACTTCACCTAGTCACTTTCCCAATTGCCTTAAAACTCAGAAAAAGTAGGCAATAAAGTAGAAAAAGAAGACATGTGCTAGGGAGGCTAGGATTAAAGCAAATTTGATTCCAAGAGGTTTCCCAAGTGCTCCATGACTCAAATTTATCAATTTTTACCACTATGGATGTGTGGAGGACAACTTGCATAAGGTGGAATATGGAAACTAGGCAAATAAGACAAAAATTGGATTAATTAATGTCTAAGGTAGCTAACTATGGGTTGATTATTCTAACACCCCTCCTTAATCCTGACTTATGAGTAAAATATCAGAAGATTATAGGGCCTAGAAACAAGGCTTAGTCATCCTTTACATACTGCATGTCCATTTAACCAAGGAAAGAGGCAAAAACCCAGTGGGAAAAATCCTCCCTTAAACATGGACAATAAAACAAAATTTGGAAATCTTGTCATCACTCATGCTTCATAGCGTGATCAATAATCCCCAGCAGTGATTTGAGATTGCTGAATGTCTTCTCACAAAAAACTTTGGTGAAGATATCTGCTACTTTTTTTGAAGATGAACAGAAGAGTAGGTGAATGGTGCCATCATGCACAAGCTGTCTGATGTAGTGCATATGGATCTCAATGTGTTTGGTTCTCTGCTTCAGAACTACATCATTGTAGATTCAAATGGTACTCTGATTGTCACAATAGATAGTAGTTGAGTATTCTGATTCGAAGCTACACTCTCCAAGTAACCCCTACAACCATAAACATTGAGTTGCTGCATTTACAACTCCTCTGCACTCTGCTTATGTAGATGAGAGTGAAATGGCACTTTGTTTCTTTCTTGACCAGCTGATTTGCCCTTCTGCAAGCATGAACACATATCCTAATGTTGAATTTTGATCTGTGCTGTCACCTGCCCAATCACTGTTAGTAAACCTAATCAAATCAAGATCAGATTTAGCTTTGTAGAAGATCCCATGAGTCCTTGTTCCCTGAACAAAGTTAAGGATTCTTTTGGCTGCTCTCCAATGGATCTCATGAGGCTGATCCATGTATCTGAAAGCCACACTTACTGCATAATAAATATCAGGTCTAGTATGTGTAAGATACAACAAACATCCAATCAATTGCCTATACAGTGTATTGTTTACCATAGGTGAAGAATCAACTTCTTCAAGCTTAACTCCTGAAAGGAAAGGAGTCTTGCTTGGATTGCAATCCTTCATATTGAATTTGTTCAAAAAATCCAAGGCATACTTGGACTGATGTACTTTGATTCCTTCTTTGGTTTGAGCAATCTCGAGCCCCAAGAATTGGCTCAATAAGCCCAAATCTGTCATTGAGAAGGCATGCTTCATTGCATCCTTCAAGGAGGCAATTTCATCCTTTGAGCTTCCTGTAATGAGAAGGTCATGAACATAAAATTTTTTTATCATTAATGAACCATGAATCAGCTTCAAATAGACATTTGGATCTGACTTGCATTGAACAAAATTCAGTGATAGCAGAAAGCTATCAATCTTGGCATACCAAGCCCTGGGGGCTTGCTTAAGCCCATACAATGACTTCTTTATCCTGCACAGAAGAGATGGGTTAGTAGCAAATCCTTGAGGCTGATGCATGTAAATCTCTTCAGTGAGATCTCCATTTAGGAAATCACA
The DNA here is from genome assembly GCA_001517045.1 of Pseudotsuga menziesii. Lineage (NCBI taxonomy): Eukaryota > Viridiplantae > Streptophyta > Pinopsida > Pinales > Pinaceae > Pseudotsuga > Pseudotsuga menziesii. The sequence continues at coordinate 194,587 of LPNX010267881.1, read as the reverse complement.
CTTCACATCCATGTGGTGTACCTCCCACTGCTTTGAAGCTACAATGGCTAAGGCTAGCCTGATGGAGTCCATCTTTGCCACTGGTGCAAAGGTCTCATTGTAGTCTATGCCATGTACATGTGAGTAGCCCTTGGTTACCAATATGGCCTTGTACTTCAGAGGTGAACCATCAGCAGCAAATTTGGTTTTGTACACCCACTTACACTGAACTAGCTTCCTCCCTGGGGGAAGATCAACTAGCTCCCAAGTGTTGCTCTTCTGGAGTGAGCTGAACTCTTCTTTCATGGATGCTTGCCATCTTGGATCATTTGCTGCATATTCATATATATTTGGGTATGATTCAACCATCAGATAGAATTTCTCTAAAAACATAGGATCTTTCATGCACAGAGCACTCTCAAATTGAGATCTGGTCCTCCTAGGATCATTAGGATTTCCAGCTAGTTCTCCAGCTGCATGAATGGTCTTGGCTTCCCATTTTTCTCTTGTAGGACTGTTAGGATCTGAAATTAAATCATCATTATTAGACATATCATAATCAGCATGTTCAACTATCTCTTCACTTACATTCAGAGGTTCTGGTGGTGAAGAGGATTCTCCAACTTCCACTGCTACTAGGGATTCTTCTTGAAACTGAACACACCTTTCAATGAAGGCTTTGTTTGTGCTCAAATTGATCAGATTGTACCCTTTTTAATATTCAGAGTACCCAACAAATAGACACTCTTGGCTTTGGGGCTGCAAAGCCTTCCTCTTTTCGGTTGGAATTATAGCCCAAGCCCTTGAGCCAAAAATCCTGAAATGGGTCACATCTGGCTTGTGCCCACTCCATGCTTCGAAAGGAGTCATACCATCAAGCTGTTTATGAGGCACCCTATTCCATCATTCATGTTGCCATCTCTTTCAGTGATCTGTTCTTCCTCTTAGCAACACCATTCTGCTATGGTGTGTAAGGGATAGAATGATGCATCTGAATACCTACATCTGCACAATATTGAATGAACTTAGACTTGACATACTCACCACCATTGTCAGATCTGAGGACCTTGAATTTCATCCCAGACTGGTTTTCAACTAAATCCTTAAAGACTTTGAAGAGGCCAAAAAATTCAGACTTGTGTTTCAGGAAGTAAACCCAACAATACCTGGAAAAGTCATATATGAATGTCAATGCATATTTGGCCCGACTCATTGACATATGAGGAAATGGGCCAGCAACATCACTATGGATCAACTCAAAAGGTGCAGAGGTTCTCTCATGACTAGCTTTCTCAAATTTATGCTCTGGGTGTTTTCCTAAGATGCAACCTTGATAGATTCCTTTGGAAAACTTAATCTTTGGTAACCCTATGACCATTTATTTTTCACTAAGATCAGAAAGATACTTGTAATTGAGGTGGCCAAATATTTCATGCCAAAGCTTGCTTGCATCATTAGCATGAATCATAAGAGAAGAGGGGTTTGATTAGGGTAGGAAGTGTGAGAACATGTATACCTTCGAAGTGTGATTTGCAACTCCTTTTGCAATGACTTTGCCACTTGAGATCTCTATGATCTCAACTTCATCAGGGGAGAATATGAACTTATTTGGAGACCCTGTGTGGGTCATCTGATACATTGATAAGAGGTTAGAGGAAAGACCTGGAACATACAACACATTTCTGAACTTACCATGGTCAAGATCAATCATCCCTTTTCCCAAACTTTCAGTGAGAGAGTCATCTCCCAGTACAATTGGTGCACCTTTCGACATGTCAAGTGAGGTGAATGCCTCCTTGGTTGAAGCTCCAGAATCAATGATGAAACTAGGTGAGCTTGATGTGCCAGCAACCAATGCATGAACTCTCTCTCTGTCTTCTAAATTTGATCCTCCTTCCCTCTTCTTTGAGTTGTCTGGAAGGGAGATGTCATTCTTCTCCAGGAGTTGGGTTAGCATGTCTATTTTATTTTTCATGCAGGATCTTTCAGAATTATTTCCCTTACTGCAGTATGCGCACTTTCTCATTTCTCCTTTGTTCTTCTTCTTCTAGGGGTTCTTCTTGGAACCTTAAGGCTCCTCTGGAGACTTGTTCTTGTCTCTCTTTTGCTCAGGTGGATTTTTAGATTTTTTCTTGATTTTTAAATCCACCCTTGAATCTCCAGCAGCCAGAGCTTGGTATTTGGAAGGTTTGATGGTGCCCATCATCGCCAGTTTATCTTGTTCTTGTGTGAGAGATTCCATGAAATCTGCAATGCTAGGAATTTTCCAGGCTCGAGCTATCAACTTTGTGGCATAGAAGGTCGAAACAAACACTAAATAGCTAGGGCCAAGCTTCAAGAGTATGGCCAAAACCAATTGTTCATTCTTATTTTTGATCCCACATTGTTTTAGCTGCAAAACAAGTGCTTTGAACTTGGAAAAGTAGAGTTGCAGGGATTCAAGGCTATTTGGACTCAGGGAGATCAATTCATTTTCAATTTGATGTCCCCTCATTTCATATGTCTTACCAAAAATATCAACAAGCTTCTCCCATACTTCATTTGGTGATGTCAATCCATTAACATGGAAAAGGAGGTCTCTAGATATGCTTAGACACAGGAGACCATATGCCTCATCCCTCCTGTTGTGCCATTTAATATTCTCTGCAGCTGCATTGGGCTCTACTTCTGTTGCCATAGTCACTCTGTAGAGGCCTTTTTCTCTCAAAAGTATCTCCATCTCTACTTTCCATTCAAATAAGTTAAATGGAGTCAAGATGATCTTCTGAGATTGATCCATAGCTCAGAAATTGTCCCTTCGGTCAGCAGAATGCTCCCAGTCAATGATGTCGAACCTGCAATAAAAAATTGGAAGGAGAGAAATCAATATACAAAGGCTCTTATACCATGTGGAAATTGAACCCAGGTTTTAGAACAATTACACTCACAACAATTGCCAATTACACATGCAAATTACTCACAAAGAAGACTGAATATGGAGCAGAACACTAATCTGTATTGAATCAGTGTACAATAGCCAACCCTGTGAAGTCATAGGATACCACAATAAATAATTACATGAGAGATTCAAATGCATAAGGATGCCATTCTAATTTATTCAAAAGCAGGCTTACTAAATCTAAGCAAATCCCCCATAGGTGCATAAAGCACTTTCCAAATATGTCTAAGAGCTCACGAATTGGAAAAATCAATTAGGAAAGCTAATAGGTGGTGGAAGGACAACTCATACATGCTTTTCATAGGAGAAAAGAGTGGAGGATGTTGAGGACAAAAAACAAGTTAACTTCACCTAGTCAAACTTTCCCAATTTCCTTAAAACTCAGAAAAAGCAGACATGCACTTGGGAGGCCAAGAATAAAGCAGATTTGATTCCAAGAGGTTTCCCAAGTGCTCCATGACTCAAATTTAGCAAGTTTGACCACTATGGATGTGTGGAGGACAACTTGCATAAGGTGGAATATGGAAACTAGGAAAATAAGACAAAAATTGGATTAATTAATGTCTAAGGTAGCTAATTATGGGTTGATTATTCTAACAGCAAGGTACCGCTCATGGTTAACAGGGAAAGCATGGTGTTGAGCATTTTTATGTAATATTGACAATCAACATGGGTTTCCACTCTCGATGTTGGGATTAAGGGAAAATGTGTAAGTCAAAGGTCTTATCACATGGTGGTGACAGATTTTGGGTATAACATGATGCCCCCTAAAGCATGAGTCTTAGAGGGATATGATAAATGAGAGCTTTGAGAGAACAAGTTGTCACTTCGAGGTGAAAATTTAAACTTGATTAGAGCATGTAGTCAAGTAGGCATCTGTAGTACATCAATATTTTTGACTCATAGACATAAGTAACCAACTCATGGCTACAGACCAATACAAGGTAGATCCATGGGAGGAATATGTTGAAATATTGTAACTTCGAAGAATATTCTATATGTATCTTTTTGTGGTCCCCGATGGTCCTACCGAGAGAACCACTTGTGTTACATTGTACCCCGATGCTCCTAATCGGAAGAACTAATAAGAGTCATGAGGTAGTCCCCTCAAATTGTAAAGGTGGGTCATCAGCATCCCAGTGTGGTTACTTGAGCCTACATGTGTAACTCAAGCCTACATGAGTTAACTTAAGCTGACATGTTAATTGAGTAAAATTTAAGTGAACGGATGGATATAAATAGAGGTGTAGTGCTCCTCACTTGTGACACACACACTCACTTGGAATAGCGCACTTATGGAGGAGAGAAGTTGCTGGAGAAGGAGGAGAATCAGGTTTTTGATCTCCTCGTTGGTTTTACCTTTTTCCATTTTGGGGGAATCTATATTGAGGAAGCTTTTGCTAGGTTTTTCCCTTTAGGGTTTTCCCAGGATAAATCTGTGTTGTTTTTGTGATACTGTTTCTTTTAGTGATCCTGTTTTATATGCTTTTATTATGAAAAATGAAATGATATACTGATGTCTTAGCTAAGCATATGAAAATTTAACATGGTATCAGAGCTAACCTGAAAAGGGCAGCTTTCACAAGTTATAGAAGCTAGGGATTCTTATTTTTTGGTTCTCTCTCCACAATCAATCAGCAAAAGAAGGCTAGGCTGACTCTCCTTTGAAGGGTGCATCATTCTGTCGAAGCAGAATTCGATTCCGAGCATTTTCAATTTTCGATGTGGAAATTAGGGCTTTCTACAGAAGAGGAATTTTTGAGTGAGACCAGCATAGGATTTTTTTCCTCATCAAAAATGAAGTTTAGAGACCTGGATCAAGATTTTTGGTTGGGTGAATCTCCAGGAAAGTCAAACCCTAGTTTGACCCCGAGCTAGAAAAACCCTAAATACTAAAACTGCTACATTTTGGCACATTTGCTATATTCCGAGATTGGAGAAGGATTAGGATCTAAAAATTGCAGGGGCCAAATACACAATCCTGATGCACACTTTGTCCAAAATTCATCCTCAGATTCATTGTATTCCAGGAGATATGTTCTCTCCAAGTTAGGGTTCCAGCCTCTTCCAGAATTCATCCCTAAAAAAAACACCTAGGGAGAATTGAAATATCTTTGGCTACAGAGGTCCAAATGGAACTCCTAAAGATGTTCTAGAAAGGGTACAGACTGTAGTTTCATTGGTCCGAATATCAGACTCAGAATATGAACCAGTGACACGTGGCATGCCATACAAATTCACTGTTATGAACAGTCCTGTAACAGGTCACCTTGGGAAAAGGATCATAAATCCCAAATGGTGAACCCAATTCTGATGAAAATTGTGGTGGTGGATCACGTACATGCGAGGTTACCTCAGTACAAAAGTTCAGACATATAGGAGTATAAATTTCAGAGATATCACAGAAACAGTAATAGGAATTTCTGCAGAAGAAATTGGAAAATTAGGGCTTCCTGTTCCGGGGGCTTCCCTCCACTGTTTTTAGAAATGGAGTACATTGGAAAGCTCCATTTGAAGAGATCTATCTATCTATCCAATCAGATCTGAAATATTTCAAGTTTTTGAAATTAGGGTTTCTGTGACAAACCCTAGATCAGTCAGCTCCGGAACCAGGACGGACACCTCAAATCGATAAGATCTAATCCTTTGCTATGTTCATTTGAGGTTCTCTTTTCAAAGAGATCTATGACATCAGCTTGATGATAAGCTTGGTGAAGTTGACAACTTCCAAGCCTAGAAGTATATGATCTCTTTGAAGAAAATGGATTGGACACCTACATGAGCATAGAGGTTCCAGTTTCAGAGGGAGATGAGGCTAGAAGCCTTTCTCAAGAAGAACTTGGTCAAATCCCAGAAGATCATTGATGATTCAGTTATGAATCAACTTGTACTACAAGTTTCTTCCCTAAATACATCGATGAGGGTTGATTTCTTGACCAAGATATTTGAAGGGAAGAACATAGATCAGAATATGACCTTAAGAAACCAGCTGAAGAATGTGAAGATCCAGAATGCAGAGACCATGCAGTCATAAGGATATCTCAAATCAAAGAACAACTTCAAGCGGGGATAGAAGAAGTGAAGAATGCAGAAGTGGTGATGGCTACCTTGAATGGCCTCCCAGGATCATAGAATTCATTCATTTAAGAAATGTGTTCCAGAAGGAAGTGATTACTTTCAGCAGACTTTGGGAAGAAGAAGAAGCTCATCTTTGAAGATCAAGCTCTCATCTTCCAAAGAAGATTCCTCAATCAATGAGAAATATGAAGATCTCAACTCTTGAAGAACTTCTTATCCACCTCAGCATTTGGATAAGAAACGATGCTGAAGAAGATGATGAAGCTGAAGACTCAAGAAGGAATATACCCATGAAACAAATAAAAATAAGTATTCAATTGTCATTTCATGATATTGTTTTGTTATACATTTGATTATATTCAGTGATGTGTTATGCATGTTTTCATTAATGACTGTATACTACTAATATGCATGTGATGGGTAAGTAGCTCATGGTGCTATACAACTCTCCATTGTTACTTATCAAACCTTTTTGCTGGCATATTGGATTAGTGCACAATCTCAATAATGTCATGGTGGAAATGGAAGGCATCTAGAAATTTTATGTGAGATATGGATGAATATTGTATTGACTAAACAATTGCATGATGCATAAGAATTTGTCGTTATGCATATGTTTTATGAAATAGTTCTAACCATGCAACTGGTGCATTTGAATTGCAGGAAAGGTCATGAACAACCTCCTACAAGAAAAGAAGGATGAGACTTGTTCCGAAGAACAAGTGATGACAATTCAAGATCCACTCCAATAAACATGAATCTAAGGCTCCTAGGGTTAGAGACACCATGACAGAAGAAAGAGATTCAGAGAGTGGTAGATCCACCTTGAAGGATGAAGACCACCATGGGTACAAGAGATAACTCAAGATGAAGAAAAGAATGCTATGAAAGAAGCTATGATCAAAGAATAACAATTGATCATGGGGAATGATGTATACGATATGATGGAACAAGTGTACAAAGAAAGGTTCATGATTCTCCCTAGAAAGAATAGACTATGACATGACATACTCTATTGACCAGTATATATCAAGCATATAACCATCTGTACAGAATGAAGAGGGAAGATGATACTCCACTTCAGGGGGAGTGACTACAGAAAATTATATCTGAGTTCGACATGGTACGACATGATGGATAGCTTTGTGATGGATCAAGACTTTACCAAGAGTAAAGTGGGTTCCAAACTTCAAGGTTGAATGCAGAAGACTAGGATATGTTGATGACCTGAGAAGACAAACTCATAGAAGATGTTGTGATAATACACTGATGTTTGGGATATAGTACTCAAACTGGAAAGCAAGAATGTGGTATCTTCCAAATGGATTTGCAAGATAAGATATGTTTCTGATAGAAGTAAGGTAAGAGTTGTGGCTAGAGGTTTCTATCAGAAAGAGGGAATTAATTCTGAAGAGACACTTACTCCAGGAAGCAAGGTACAATTCCTTCAAAACTATCATGGTAGTTTCTTCCATGATGAAGTAAAGACAAGCCTTCCTTAATGGTATGATTGAGGAAGAGTTTTACATCGAATAGTCATGAGGATTTGAAGTTGAAGATAGAAGGAATCAAGTATGCAAGTTGAAGAAGGCCCTCTATGGCCTGAAGCAAGCTCCCAAAGCTTGATATCAAAGAATAGATAGTTTCATAATGAGCATGGGATTTGCCAAGAATAAAGTCGATCATAACCTTTCCTACAAGGTTGTAAAAGTTGTACCTATCATTATATTACTATATGTGGATGACTTATTCTTGACAGGGAATGAGAAACAGATCATGGAAAGCGAGAAGAAACTAACAGAAGAATTTGAGATGAAAAACCTTGGGTTAATGCATTATTTCCTAGGTCTAGAAGTATGGAAAAGTTCAGAAGGAATATTTCTCAACCAGGGAAAGTATGTGGTAGAGATATTGAAGAGATGCAAAGTCATGGCCACACTCATGGACTCCAACTTGAAGCTGTTAGCTGATGACTCATTAGAGTTAGTGGTTGTGACTCACTACAGACAGATTATTGGGTCATTGATGTACTTAACAAATACCAGACCAAACATTTGTTTTGCTGTGAACACCTTAAGTCAATATCTTGTTCAACCAAGACCGGTTCACCTAGTAGATGCAAAACATGTGATGAGATATCTGAAAGGGACTATAGACTTTGGTATATACTATGATGGTAGCCATGAGTATAGATTGTATGGCTACATAGATGCAGATTGGGCTAGAAGTATCTCAGACAGGAAAAGCACATCAGGTATATGCTTTTGTTTGAGGTCTGCTATGAGTTCATGGTTTAGCAGGAAACAGTCCAGTGTTTCTCTTAGCACGGTTGAAGCAGAATATATAGCAGATTGCTCTACTAATTTGTGAAGCCATATGGCTTCAAAAGCTGATATTAGGTCTCTTTGACCTGAAGATGGACACAACAATGATTCTATGTGATAACCACAGTTGTGATGACAAAGAACCCTGTGTTCCACGTAACACGTAGAAATCCGGTATTTCTACATACAAGATAAGAAGAAGATAACGATACTATAGATGAAGATGATGGTGATTTAGTATTTCTATACTGAATGTAGAGATGATGATGTTTCAGTATTCCCATATTGAAGATATAGATGATGATGATTTTTAGTATTCCCATACTGAAGATATAGATGATATTTCAGTATTTACATACTGTAGATATAGATGATGGTGATTCCGTATTTCTATACTAAATATAGAGATGATGATGATTTCAGTATTTCTATACTGAAGATATAGATGATGATGCTTTTAGTATTCACATACTGGAGATACAGATGGTGATAGATCAGTATTCAGATATTGAAAATGTGGATGATGATGGTTTGGATGATGATGTATTAACAAAGGCTCTACCTCAAGTAGAGTTCGAACACTTTCGAGACAAGCTTGGTGTTGTTCAGAAAGACCTTCCTCGAAAAGGGGAGTAGTGATGTTGCAGTGGGATTGTATCATCCCTGGGAATTTTCCCTAAAGTGATTCGGAGACCTCGGTCTTCGAGAATGAAGAGGGATTGTATCATCCTGGGACATCTATCCACAATAGATCCGGTGACCTTGGTTCTCGAGAACGTGGTGGGATTGTATCATCCCTGGGCACTTGTCCTAAAGTGATCCAGAGACCTCGGTCTTCAAGAATGAAGAGGGATTGTATCATCCTGGGACATTTTTCCATAATAGATCCGGTGACCTCGGTCCTCGAGAATGTGGTAGGATTACATCATCCTTGGACATAGTCCTAAAGTGATAGGGAGTGATTATCTCGTAATTGTATCCAGTGGCTTCGGTCGTTGAGAATGTGGTAGGATTGCATCATCCTTAGACTCAAGTCCTAAAGTGATAGGGAGTGATTATCCCATAATTGTATCCGGTGACTTCGGTCATCAAGAATGTGGTAGGATTGCATCATCCTTGGACTCAAGTCCTAAAGTGATAGGGAGTGATTATCCCATAATTGTATCCGGTGACTTCGGTCGTCAAGAATGTGGTAGGATTGCATCATCCTTGGACTTAGTCCTAAAGTGATAGGGACTGATTCTCCCGTAATCAATCCGGTAACTTCGGTTGTCGAGAATGTGGTGGGATTGTATCATCCCTGGACTTTAAGTCCAAAAAATGATCCAAAGACTTTCTGTCTTTGAATTGTGGATTGCAGGTTGTTGCTGATGATGATGATGAAGTACTGATCTAAAGAGCAGAGTATGATGATGACGCACTATGATGATGATGTTTCTTATCAAAAGATCAGAGTATGTTGATGATGTTTCTGATCAAAAGATCAGAGTATGATGATGATATTTCTATGTTGATGATGTTTCTGATCGAAATATTAGAGTATGATGATGATGTATCTGATCGAAATATCAGAATGTGATGATGATTATGATCGACAGATAAGAATATGATGATGATGATGTTGCTGCTTTTTCAAAAGGGCAAAGTGTTGATGATGATATTGCTGATAGAGAGATCAAAGTACTGAAGATGTTGCTGCTGATCGAAAGGTCAAGGTGCTGAATATGTTGTTGCTGATAAAAAAGTCAAAATGTTGAAAATGTTGCTGATCGAAAGGACAAAATATTGAAGATGTTGTTGCTGATCGAAAAGTCAAATTGCTGAAGATGTTGCTGATCGAAAGGTCAAAATGCTGAAGATGTTGTTGCTGATTGAACAGTCAAAGTGCTGAAGATGTTGCTGGTCGAAAGGTCCAAGTGCTGAATATTTCGTTGCTAATTGAAAGATCAAAATGCTGAAGATGTTGCGAATCAAAGACTGAATATGTTGTTGATGATTGAAGATGAAGTCTACATGATGTTGAAAAGCTTCCAATGATTTATAGATGTGTTACCCTACTGATGTTGATGATGTCCCCTATCTCTACTCTTGTTGTTGTTGATGTTGCTGTAGAATACCCTTCTCGTTAAGGGGGAGTGTTGAAATATTGTAACTTCAAAGAATATTCTATATGTATCTTTTTGTGGTCCCCGATGGTCCTACCGGGAGAACCACTTGTATTACATTGTACCCCAATGCTCCTAATCGGAAGAACTAATAAGAGTCATGAGGTAGTCCCCTCAAATTGTAAAGGTGGGTCATCAACACCCCATGTGGTTACTTGAGCCTACATGTGTAACTCAAGCCTACATGAGTTAACTTAAGCCGACATGTTAATTGAGTAAACTTTAAGTGAATGGATGAATATAAATAGAGGTGTAGTGCTCCTCACTTGTGACACACACACACTCACTTGGAATAGCACACTTATGGAGGAGAGAAGTTGCTGAAGAAGGAGGAGAATCAGGTTTTTGATCTCCTTGTTGGTTTTACCTTTTTCCCTTTTTGGGGCATCTATATTGAGGAAGCTTTTGCTGGGTTTTTCCCTTTAGGGTTTTCCCAGGATAAATCTGTGTTGTTCTTGTGATACTGTTTCTTTTAGTGATCCTGTTTTATATGCTTTTATTATGAAAAATGAAATGATATATTGATGTCTTAGCTAAGCATATGAAAATTTAACAGAATAAACAAGCATGGCTACTAGAATACAACATAGATCCATGTGATAAAGGACTCAAACTTGGACATAGTTACCACACATACAATGTAGATCTATGTCATACAGATGCAAATTTGAGCATAGCCACGACCATACAAATGTGGATCCATGCTAGATATACAAAAATCCATCGCAACCTGGGGAAAAACAATGCGTGCTTTAAACAAATACCCAGGGTCTTCGTCTTGTTTTCCACAAAGTATGATTCTATCCATGTGATTACAATGATCTGAAGTCGAACATGTTAGAAACCACTTGATTACCAGCCAATGATGTGAACCGTTAACAAGTGCGAGGGAGATCACCATTGATGTCAATGTTGGGCTATGGGCAGACCGAGGTTTTATACCTTTTATCTTGGCACCAACAAAAGACCCACAGTGTTGGCCCTTTCGGCAACAACGTACAAACAGGTTGCAGTCTCACCCGAAACAGCTATGGGGTGCCGCAGAATCAGGTTTCTACAAGCAGAAGAGGGATATTACTATACCTTTAGCCTTAACAAAGAATAAATATGCAGTATAGATCTTCAATAGTTACTTAACTAGCTTTGCAGTTAGATAAACATACAGTTATTTGCTTAACCCTTAATTGGGAATTCACGGCGAATTTATTATTTAACAATTATCTTATCTTATCACTTATCTACTTATCAAATGCATAAAACAGAAACAAAACATCAAGAACCACCACAACATAAGATATACGTGGTTCACCCCCAGTTTAGGGGCTACGTCCACAGAACTATGCTTATATTCAACTCTTTACAAACACACTGTTCTGTTCTGTGCACTCAATTGTAGATCTCCTCAGCCACCCTAAGCTGCGCACTCAGCTACAACACCTTTCTTATAAAACCCTCTATGCACTCAGCTACAGAGGTCGTCCACGCACTCAGCTGGGACTTATCCTTAAACCCTAAAACAAGTCTTTCTCCTTTGCATCAATTCATCATACATCAAAGTCTCAAAAGGCCTAACCTTACTCCTTTACATAAGTGCCTATTTATACCAGCGCACTATTACAATACCATAAGCTCAAACCATGGGCTTAAAAACCATGAGTTTAAACCATGGGTTATTCACAAAAAGAGGGGCTTCAACCCAACTCCGACACCCATAAGACTATTTTGTGTCGCAACTCCGCTTACAAGCTTCGCACCAAAACCGCGGAGTTTCCAAAATAGAGGACCTTGAGGGTCGAGCCCCAACAGGCCCCTAAGACTCACTAGTGGCCCATCCAGGGACACTCTGCTGCTTCTCTGGTGGACGAATCTTCTTGGCGCAGATAGTGAACTACTTGCTGAGGCTGCACATGATATCTTCGGTGGCTGGCTCCTTCTCCATTATCTCCTTTTGCACTCTGTAGAGCTCTGTATCTATCTACATCTCTGTAAGCAACATCTTTAAACCTCCCATCATCTTTCTTCCTTATATGCCTGTCATCATCATCATTCCTTCTGCTACTTCTACCACTACCATGGCTTGCTCTATCCTTCATCCTTTCATCCTTAGCAGAATGTATGTGTTCTTGTACCTTTCTTCGTTCCGCTTAGAGTGAATTTCTGCCTTAAACTTCTTTCTGGTAGATAATGTCTGCCTTGGTTGACTCGATGCTGGGGAAGCAGATACAGGTGGGTTGCTCATAAGGTTCTGCAGACCCCTCTCTTTGGCTTCTCTCAACAGGTGCTGGTCTTCTCGATCAGTTGAAATGGACTCAACTGTGAAACTCAAGGAGATGCGTAATTCTACAGTTGTAGGCCGGAGTAGCTTCTTATAGAATCGATCGACCAAATCTGGCATCATTGTGCATTAAAGACACCAAATCTGATCTAATCGGCGGTAGATCTTGTCCAACCAGCGCTAGATTTCCCAAAATCTCATCATTATAGGTGGTTACTGTATTTCACGTGCTGGCACCACCAAATCTGATTCTTTTTCCAACGGTCACATTTTAAGCTTCGACACACCTTTCTTCTTCTGCACAACCAGTATCTTCAACCTCGCCATAATAAGGACCTTCGACACACGAAATACCTTCGACCCATCGTAGATTTTCCACAATCTGTTGAATCTTCTTTGAGAACAACTTCCTTATAGTCTAGTACCTAATTTCAACTATTCTTGGTACTTAGACTTTTCTTCTTAATACTACGTCTGATCAGGGGGTATAAGCTTGTCCCTGTACTTCTTTAATCTACTTCCGTTCACCATCGAGGGCAAAATTTCTCCATTCAATTTAACTAACTGAACTGCGCCACCATCAGTAACGTTCTGAACTATGTATCGTCCTTTCCAATGTGTCTTGAAATTACCTGGGAAATTCATGAATTTACTGTCGTACAAGAGCACAAGATCACCAATCTGGAAGTGCTTCCCCTTAATGTGTCTGTCATGCCATGCTTTTTCTCTAGCTTTCTGTACTTGCTACTGGAAACCTGCAATGAATATGTCTTCTTCTAGTTCTAGTATCTTTGAGAGCCTTTCATTCAGCATGGCTGGATCATCCATCTTTGTGAGGGCATATATTCTGAGGCTAGGAACAATGTACTCCATGGGCATTGTTAGCACTCAGAATGTACCCAGGTTGTGAAAGGTAGATCCCAAGGTAACAACAAAAACCAATTTAGAATGTATTTCTGACCTAATAGAGTTAGAGAGGGATCTCTCACTATTTACAAAGTTTTTATACTCAATATATTCAATCAAAGACAATCAGAAGGTCATATTTCTGATGGGAAAAATAGGAAAGTTTATTTTAAAAGACTTGGTAGGATGGTCATGGAGGAGACCATTGGGAAATGGAGTCAATAATCAGATCTGAAATAGATTGCAGGAGGTAGGGTTTTGAAAGTTTATGAACAGAGGCAAGGTAGGAACTATTTCCTTAGTCTTGAAGTATTATCAAGTTGATTAGTAGACAAAGGGAGACATTCCATCAAACAGAGCACCTAACTAGGGTGAATTCTGCAAGACTTTAGAAGAAAATATTTTGAAAATGCTTGAACAATGGACTCAGAGCATGCATGATGAATTTTGGCCCATAAAAACTAATTCTCAAGCATGAAAGCAAATACAAAATGGAGTGGGAAATAGGATAAACAGTCACATAAAGAAATTACTTACTGAAGAAAAAGATGGCACAAGAATCTCTGACATGAAAAAGATTTTACATTCCTCCTCTACAAATTTCATTCATCTATTGAAAACTTGAAGCCATTACAATGTAGAGCCTCTTCACTCTTGAAAATACTCCGCGTTTTTTTTTTTTAAACTATCAATTACATTTTAATTTATATAATAATAACCTCTACCTAACTTTGAATTCAAAACCTAACTGAACTCTAAAAATAGAAACAGTTACAATAACGTTTCTCATGAATATCTCTAATGGTGATAGCTGTGTGAAATATGGGAGAGGTTTTCATAATTGGACATGTTCCCAACAAAACCCATGTCTTCATTTCTCCAAAATCATTTCAATATCCTTGAAATATTCCTTTTAAGTTGATGACTCAAATAATAAAATTGTAGATTTCTGGAAAAATGACTTGTGAATATATTTTAAATTCTCCCAACCTGTGATTACTGTGTAAAACCTGAAGGATTTTTTTGATTATAGGTCTGTTAGGAATACACACCTCTCTCAGTTTTGTCAAATTAAATTCCATTTGTCCAAAACAATTCTTTGAATTTGATGGCTGAAATAGTCCTTTGGAAAACATGAAAAATGGCCTATACAATTGACTTTGTTGCTGCTAAACTGTAACACCTGTGTGAAAACGGAAAGAGCTTATTGTGGATAGGTATGTTTTGAAGAAAATCCTCTCCCATTTTCATAGAATTCATCTCCATTTGATGTAAACAATTATTTTAATTTGATGACTAGAACAGTCATTTTGAAATCTGAACATTTGCCCTCTGAAGATGGCTTTGTTGCTCCCAATCTGTAGTACCTGGGTAAAAACTGAGAAAGGTTATTGTATATCACAATGTTATGATGAAAAAAATCTTTCAGTTTTTGAAAATTCGTCTTTATTTACTGGAAACAGGTCGTTTAATAAAATGACTAAAACAATCATTTTTCAGAAAAAAATATGCTATGTAAATATGACAGACTGTCTCCTTCCTTTCGCGCGCAGCACACAAATGAAATAATTTTTTTAAAAACCAAGCCAAATTTACATAATGGTCTATTTCTGAGCCTTCACTGAGTTTTTTTCTTAAACCATTTTTCTCCACGGAATTCACCAAAAGTTACCACGTGGAAAGTGGTTTAAATTCCACTACCACCTTTCCAATTCAACCATCTCACAACTTTACTTTGCGGAAACATTAATACCCATTGATGAGTTTTCACTTTTTACATTAGCCATTGGATTAATAAGAGGCCTATTTTTGACTTTGGAAAAAAATCCAAAACTATATAAGTTTGAATATAAATAAAATAATAGGTTTATAAAACCCATTTTATAAATTTCATTCAAAAGTTAATAAAACTTTTTGCCCCACTTGTGAAAAAATTATTTCTCTTTTTACCTAAAAATCCTTTAAATTCTCTTCTTTGCCAACTTGGAAATAGCTTAATGAGAAAACTTTGGAAACCAACTCAATCACCCATGAAAACTTAAAATTTTGAAGGTAATAAGACCAATTCCGACAAAAATAAATTTAGTGCCAACAACTGGCTCCAACTAGGGATGTTATCCTCCCTGCGAGGTAGCAAAGAACCCCGTAGACCAGGTGCCAAATCAATTGGGCTTCTCTTAATTTTTCTTTGAAATCCTCAACCTGTTTTGAACTGAACCATCAACTGAAACCATTTTACAAACAAATCCCACTATGTCAACCTGTCACCTGTAACTGAATTGCACTTGAAACTGAAAACTGCTGAAAACAATGCTCGCCATGTTGAGCTTATTCACGCCTACCTATCCTACTTAACTAAGCACAAATACCCAATCAAGCAAAATCTGACTTCTAATGAAGCCAATCAAGCAATTTATCCAATAATTCCATTTCTTCCTCATGCTTGATCGAAATTAGAACATAAGAACAAAATAGCAATAGGTTATGATGAAAACTTTGTCCTTTGCTGCAAACATATAACCAACTACTCCATCTAAAAAATTTATCCATGTACTTTTCTATTGGATCATAAAAAAGATGACAAATTTCAAAATACTCAATCGCGTGTTTGTCATGACAAGGCTATCCAAAAAGTAACTCCTCTTGCATACTGTCAAACCGATCTTTAGAAGAGCTTTGAAAGGAATTCTCATGATTGTTTTTCAATGATATATCAGCAACTTCATTTAATATTTCTACATTTACAACTCCATTCTTCTCAAGCACTTCAAGAGGAATATCAATTTTTTTTTCAACAATATTAAGCAGAAATATGTCTTCTTGACAAAACATTTCTGAATTGGAAAGATTTAAAGAAACATCCCATTGAGAGTCCTTGTCTCCTTCTTTGTGATCCCTTTGTTTATTTCACATTGTTGGTTCTTTCACATACTGAGATTGATGGCATGATTTATCTTCCTTTTCATTATCTATAAGTAGACTAAAATTTTCTTCAAAACCATCACTAACATAATTTTTAATAAGCTGACCGCAATCATCAGAAAAAACATCAAGAGTATAACCCTCTTCTTTCACATCACTATGCTGATCATCTTCATGCTCATATTTTTTTTCCAATTCTAATCCAAGGGCTGATTTCTCTTTAATTGTATTTTCAGAAAATAAATATGTGGAGGGATTGTAAGACTGAAAATTTGTAGAATCAGAATTCTTTATGTAACCACCCATAGAAGCATTAGAATTTAGAGGAAATTGCTGCTGCAAAAAGAAATTTTCTGATTGGGAATAAGTAGCTTCATCTTGAAACAAAACTTCAGAAGTTGAATAATATGAAGAAGGGTTTGATTGAACATCACAACTTCCTTCTTGGTCACACAAAGAATGACAAGACTGCTG
>LPNX010267881.1:155960-177444 GCA_001517045.1 Pseudotsuga menziesii | reverse complement strand
AGACCTGTTTGCCAATCCACTTTAGGTATTCGATTTGGAAAACCAGGAATGTGAGCACGATTCATAGGAGCATACCTTGTAGACAAAGAACTCATCTCGATAAATGAACATATTGAATCAACTCTTCAAACTTTACAATCTTTTGATAGTGGAGTCACCATAGGAATTCTGAAAACTAGATTCTTTGAAGATGGAGTCGCCAGGTGAAATATGCACAACCTTGCTTATATCTAATTGTTCTTCACCATCAACAATCAAATCTGAAAGTATGTCGTTTATACCCAGGGAAGATTTGAACCTTCGTTCCCTGGCAATGGCGCCAATTTGTTAGCACTCAGAATGTACCTAGGTTGTGAAAGGTAGATCCCAAGGTAACAACAAAAACCACTTTAGAATGTATTTCTGACCTAATATAGTCAGAGAGGGATCTCTCACTATTTACAAAGTTTTTATACGCAAGATATTCAATGAAAGGCAATCAGAAGGTCAGATTTCTGATGGGAAAAATATGAAAGTTTATTTTAAAAGACTTGGTAGGACGGTCATGGAGGAGACCATTGGGCAATGGAGTCAATAATCAGATCTGAAATAGATTGCAAGAGATAGGGTTTTGAAAGTTTATGAACAGAGGCAAGGTAGGCACCATTTCCTTAGTCTTGAGGTAGTAGCAGGTTGATTAGTAGACAAAGGGAGACATTCCATCAAACAGAGCACCTAACTAGGGTGAATTCTGCAAGACTTTAGAAGAAAATATTTTTGAAAATGCTTGAACAATGGACCCAGAGCATGCATAATGAATTATAGCCCATAAAAAATAATGCTCAAGCATGAAAGAAAATACAAAATGGAGTGGGAAATAGGATAAACAGTCACATAAAGAAATTACTTACTGAAGAAAAAGATGGCACAAGAATCTCTGACATTAAAAAGATTTTACATTCCTCCTCTGCAAATTTCATTCATCTATTGAAAAATTGAAGCCATTACAATGTAGAGCCTCTCTGCTCTTGAAAAGCCTCCGCTTGCTTTTTTTTTAAACTATCAATTACATTTTAATTTATATAATAATAACCTCTACCTAACTTTGAATTCAAAACCTAACTGAACTCTAAAAATAGAAACAGTTACAATAACGTTTCTCATGCATATCTCTAATGGTGATAGTTGTGTGAAATATGGGAGAGGTTTTTATAATTGGACATGTGTCCAATAAAACCCATGTCTTCATTTCTCCAAAATCATCTCAATATCCTCGAAATAATCCTTTGAAGTTGATGACTCAAATAATAAAATTGTAGATTTCTAGAAAAATGACTTGTGAAGATATTTTAAATTCTCCCAACCTGTGATTACTGTGTAAAAACTGAAGGAGGTTTTTGATTATAGGCCTGTTAGGAATAAAAAAATCTCTCAATTTTGTCAAATTAAATTCCATTTGTCCAAAAAACTTCTTTGAATTTGATGGCTGAAATAGTCCTTTGGAAAACATGAAAAATGGCCTGTACAACTGACTTTGTTGCTGCTAAAATGTAACACTTGTGTGAAAACGGAAAGAGGTTATTGTGGATAGTTGTGTTTTGAATCAAATCCTCTCCCAGTTTCATAGAATTCATCTCCATTTGATGTAAACAATTATTTTAATTTGATGACTAGAACAGTCATTTTGAAATCTGAACATTTGCCCTCTGAAGATGACTTTGCTGCTCCCAATCTGTAGCACCTGGGTAAAAACTGAGAGAGGTTATTATATATCACAATTTTATGATGAAAAAAATCTTTCAGTTTTTGAAAATTCATCTTTATTTACTGGAAACAGGTCGTTGAATAAAATGACTAAAACAGTCATTTTTCAGAAAAAAAAATATGCTATGTAAATATGACAGATTGTCTCCTTCCTTTCGCGCGCAGCACACAAATGAAATAATTTTTTTAAAAACCAAGACAAATTTACATAATGGTCTATTTTGGAGCCTTCATTGAGTTGTTTTTCATAAACCATTTTTCTCCACGGAATTCACCAAAAGTTAACACGTGGAAAGTGGTTTAAATTCCGCTACCACCTTTCCAATTTAACCATCTCACAACTTTACTCTCCGGAAACATTAATACCCATTGATGAGTTTTCACTTTTTACATTAGCCATTGGATTAATAAGAGATTGATTTTTGACTTTGGAAAAAATATCCAAAACTATATAAGTTTGAATATAAATAAAATAATAGGTTTATAAAACCCATTTTATAAATTTCATTCAAAAGTTAATAAAACTTTTTGCCCCACTTGTGAAAAATTTATTTCTCTTTTTACCTAAAATTCCTTTAAATTCTCTTCTTTTCCAACTTGGAAATAACTTAATGAGAAAAGTTTGGAAACCAACTCAATCACCCATGAAAACTTAAAATTTTGAAGGCAATAAGACCAATTCCGACAAAAATAAATTTAGTGCTAACAGGCATAACTGCTTCTTGTCCATATACCAGCCTAAAAGGTGTGTGACCTGTCAATTTCTTACAAGTGGTTCTATAATCCCATAATACTGCTAGAATTCTAAGATCCCAATCATTCCTGTTAACATTACAAACCTTTGTCAAAGCGTGCTCAAGAATCTTGTTAAAGGCTTCGACAGTTCCATTCGCTTGAGGATGGTAGGCAGTACTCTTCTGATGATATACTTGAAATTATTTTGTCAATGCTTTAATAGTCTTATTTAGAAAATGTGATCCTTGATCACTCATAAGAATTTTAGGACACCCGAACCTTGACAAGATATTATCAAAGATGAACTTCGCGGCTATAGCAGCGCTACAGTTCTTGACTGGTTGAGCCTTGGCCCAACGAGTAAGGTAGTCAGTTGTTGTAATAATGTATCTTGCTCCATATTTATTTGTAGGGGGGTTGATTGGTCCAACAAAATCAATAGCCCATTTGTGAAATGCTTGTAAAGTTACCTGTGGAACCAAAGGCATGTCAGCCCTCCTGGATGGTTTGCCTGTCCTTCGACAGATATCATAGCTGTGGCAATACTATCTTGCATCCTTATGAATTGTAGGCTACCACAATCCAGCAGTCACAATCTTCTGAGCTGTAGCTTTTCCTGCATAATGACCTCCTGCTGCTCCTGAATGTGCCTCAGCCAAGATCAATGGCTTTTCATGCTCCAGGACACATCTGCGCAGTATTTCATCTGGTCCCATCTTATAGAGTTGTCCTGCTATCAAGGTAAAGTCAGCTGCTCTAACCACCAGCTGCTTCTTCTGCTGTGTCGTCATCTTAGAGGGTGGAAAATCTATAGACAAGTACTGAACAATATCCTGAAAATAGTCATCAACCATCTGGATGATAAACAACTATGCATCAGGAAGACCTTCATCCAAACTAGTGGGCTCTTCTCCTGACTCGAGCCTCGACAAGTGGTCAAGCCCCAGGTTAAGTCTCCCTGGTTTAACTATGATCTCAAAGTCATACTCCTGAAACAAAATTAGCCATCTGCATATCCTTCCACCTAACACAGGATTTTTAACCAAATAATTCAAAGCATAATGGCCAGTGAACATCTTAAAATGAGATCCTAACAAATAATGTCAAAACTTCTGCAAGGCGTAAACCATAGCTAGACCTTCTCGTTCTATCATAGTATAATTCTTTTCTACTGTGGACAATTTTCTACTTGCAAAAGCAATAGGGTGATCAATATTACCTTCGCCTAACTGTGCCAATACTACACCTAAAGCAATGCAAGATGCATCGACATGAACATGAAACTCCTTATTCCAGTCAGAAAATACTAGGATAGGGGCAGTTACCATCTTTTCTTTCAAAATGTCCAAGATTTCCTGACATTCAGGTGTCCATTCAAACTTAATATCTTTCTTCAATTTATTTTCCATAGGGGCTGTAATCTGAGCATATCCTTTGATGAATTTCCTGTAATATCCAGTATGACCAAGCGTAGTGTGAATTTGCTTAACAGACTTCGGAGGTGGAAAGTTCACAATAATGGCTATCTTCACAGGATCCACCATCAATCCTTGCTTGCATACAATGTGGCCTAGCAGAATTCCAAAAGGTGCACAAAAGATACACTTCTTCAGGTTCAATGAAATATGATGCTGTCTACACTTGTCCAGCATAAGTCTTAAACTAGTTATATGATCTTTCAATAAGCCAAAGATAGTCCAATCATCAAAGTAAACTTCCAAGAACTTATGAATGAATTCCTTAAATGTAGATATAACTACTCTGGAAAACATAGCAGGTGCATTCTTCAATCCAAAGGGCATGACTGTATACTAAAAAGATCCCATTTATGTAGCGAAGGTTGTTTTATGCCGATCCTCTGGAGTAATTCTGATATGATGGTAACCTGAAAAGCCATCAGTGAAAGAATACACTTCTTGACCTCCGACATTGTCTAGAACTTCATCTGTAAAGGGAGTATGGAAAGGGTCATGTAAACAGGCATCATTCAGCTTTCTCAGATCAACATAGATTCTGATTTCCCCCTTAGTATTTTTCTCTTGTACCACCATAGGGCTGACCCATTCGGACTCTTCGACAGGCTCAATGATTCCTGCAGTGAGCATCTTATCTAGCTCCATCCTGAATTTTTCTTTATAATTAGGGTTCAGCCTATATAAGCACTGCTTCACAGGATTTGCATCAGCTTTCAAGGGTATTTTTATCACTCCTATATCACCAAGGATACCTTTCATTTCTGAGAACTTAGTCGGAAATAAGTCCTGATACTCATGGAGAAGTTCAGTCACTTTGATTACCATTTCTTCGTCCCAACAGTCTCTAATGGTAACGCACTTGGGTATTTCTTCTGATCCAATGTTGACTTTCCTTGTCTTCAAGGGCTGATTTACTTCAGGAGCTTCAACTACTGGGCCATGTACTTCACAATATCCTTCTGACTCAGGAATATTGATGTTGCATGGGTCATCATCCTCATCAATTGTGAGGTTATAACATTCTACTGCATTGGCTTCTTATTCTTTCCAATCAGGTTGGTACTCGGCTGTTTCTTTACCATCAAACACCTTAGTATTGATCAGCCTAACAGCTGCGTCCAAAGCAGGGAAAACCTCATTAATAGAAAATGTAAGCAAAAAACTATCAACAAGACTATCCCAACTTACAGTACCATGGCGAAGCTCCACCTTTGCATACCAATTTTTTGCGACAGGTTCCATGGTGTGTACAAACCTATGTACCCATTCTTCAGAAGGTACATGCTTCCATGCTTCATAACATTGCTCCAAGTGTTCCTGAGGGCTAGTCTGACCATCAAATCTGTTGCACACCTCCTAAGGTTGATCCATGAATCTGAGGTGAAGAAGCTTTTGAAAAGCTTCCCAACTCTAAATATACTTCTTATGACCATTCCACCATCTGGAAGCTGTGGCTCTGAATACTGAATCTAGAGTCTGCATTTTCTGTGAATCTGGTACCTGCTTTGAAAATTGCATAATAAAATCTGTTGGGTCTGTCAAGCCATCAAAAATAGGTAAGGCTCTTGTCTCTAAGCTAAGCCATCTAATAGACTTGGTGATTCTTGCACATCGATGTCCATGTAGCTCATACAGTCTATTCTGCCAGTTCTTAGGCCGTCATCTGAATTAGTCATGCAAGAATTGTCACACTGCCACTCCATTATACCTTCAGTAGTGGGGTTAACATAGTATTCTTATTTGGCTGTGATGTTGTAAATATGATCTAAAATATCCTGATCTTCATCTCTGACTGGCTCTGTATACCTTTCTCCTTGAGAAGGGTCCAATGGTACTATGACTCTTAGGCCTTTTCTTTCGAAAGTCATCTGCCTCTTCTTAAGGTTGATTACTGCATCATTGTCTATTTCCCATTCAATTCCTAGCAAGGATGGATAGGGGTTACTATCATCAATTATCGCAATGACTTCAAAATATGCTAGGGTACTGACTCCATCAATATCTACTGGTACACTCGGGAATCTTCCCAAGGGCACAATCTTCTGCTGATTGGATAATATCAACTATATAGGGGACCACTCAAGATTAGGTTTTTCCATTTGTTCCCATGTCTACTTAGTTAGGACATTCACTTATGATCCCAGGTCTGAAATGATATCAGTCATATCATACTCTCCTATCTGAGCATGCAACCTCATTTCTCTTCCAGTCCTCCTAACTCTATTAACATTTTTTCCTTTATCAAAGCTTCACTAGGATTCACAAGACTGAAGAACTTTCTGTAACTCATTCAAGGAATTCTTGTTTCTTAACAGCTTCATACAACTTTGTAAGAATGATGTTAGTGTACTTACTTGATCTGGCGAAGCTTCTTGGGACTGCGACTACTGCTGATGCTATTGCGCAGTTGCTACTGAGGGTCCTGGATCAGCAAAGTCTCTTTTAGCTTCCATAAATGTTTCTTTTTCTCTGTCAACATCAAAGGCTGGAATCTTCTCTGGGGTCTTGCGGACCCAATCCTTGATAGACTGTTTCTCTGTATTCTACACTTGCGTCGTAGCTCCACTCCTTGTAACAACATTCATAGCTGGGACAGATCTTTTCTCTACAACAATCATCTGAATATTCTGAGTAGGAGCACTATTCCTTTATTGTATCTTGGCTATCAACTGTGGGCATTGCTCAATCACATGATCGACTACTCTGCAATATCTACATGTCATAGTTGGGTTCTAACAATCTCTAGCTAGATGGCATGCCTAATTACAGTTGTAGCAAATAACTTGGCCTCGTCCAGGAATACCACCACGACCTCTGAAATTACCTCGACCTAGGTTACCACCACGGTAGCCATATCCATTATTGCCTTGTGCATCATTTTGTACTCTATAAGCATCATAGGTTCACTCTCTCATGAGGTCAAAGCTGTGACACTCATCCTCATTATGTCCCACTGAATTACAAAACTTATAGTAGGGGTGCTTTGAAAATATCTTTGTAGCAGATAGCAGGGAACTGTTCTCACAATATAGGACAGCCAGGTTAAATGGGTTTGGTGCATTATTACTCAGGTAGTTTCTTAGTGCAGGGCACTGTTCTTTGTCATGACCTTCTGTCTTGCATTGGGTACACCAAACCTCCTCTCGAACAGATTTTCCTTTCTTCATGTCACGAAGCTCCAAAGCCATTTCTACCAACTGCGCCTGTATCTGGGCTATGCTAGGATTATCTCTGACAGGAGCTATTTCAAGCTTCATGGCAATTTCCAATGCCTCTTGCTGATCGGAAACCTTCTGTTGCATAAGTGGAGTCTTGATATGCGACAATAATGCTGCAATGAACCACTCTTTATGTTGTTCTGGTCCAATAGTAAAACTGAATTGATCCAATAGGACCTTGAACCTCTGATCAAAGTTCCACACTAATTCACCTCTCTTTTTCTGAATTTCCTTTAGTTCAGTTATACACTACGACTCTGATTTAGGTTTCTTGAATTCCTTTATCATGGATTTTTTAATATCGGCTAAGATATAGTTATAAGTACTAGAAAACTTCATAAACCAGGTCAAATCTCGGTCTCTGAAAGAGGTGATTAGTTGCACTCTTCTTGTATTTTCATCCGTAATACTCTTAGCAGTCCACACAGCTTCACATAAGAACCAAAACTGCTCTGGATCCTCTGATCCAGTTCCTTTAAAGACTGGGAGTTTGATATCATCATTCACATGGGCCATATTGGATCGAGGGGGGGGAGGAGGGGGGCTGACAATAGGGGAAGGGGAACCTACTGAAGTAGACTGACCTGCGACAGGAGTACTAGGGTTAGGGTTACTTTCAGACTACGATGGGTCCTCAGGGGTAACAGGTCTTCTCTGTGGAGTTACACGAGGGTTTCTAACAGAAGGGGTTTCCTCAGAGTCAGAGTCATCTGGACTTAGTGGGGTATACTCGGTATTCTGGCCTAGGGTATAGGATCCAAGATTTATCTTGTATCTTTTACCGCTTCGAAGCAAACCACTTTTCTCGTCGAAGTCACTTTCACTTCCAAACATAGGTTAGTAACAACAAATCTAGCAATCTGATTCAATAAGCAATATGCCTTTTTCAGCCAAAATCATTTTAATTCTCAAACTGAATGAATTCAAGTACTTACCCCTTGGTACTTTGAAGAAATGTCTTTCTGCTTCACTGAAATAAGTATGTGTGTCGATGGCGAACTCCGTCACAAATGCTTCAAGGGTTCGTGTTGTCCAGAAATCAACAACTCTTGATATCGCGTTGTTCACCCTTTTCAATATCTTAATTCTTTCCGGGATCCAGGTACAAAACTGATATTCTTTGAAGTTTGTCTTTCTTTCTTCCAACCTTTGCAAGAAGTCATCTAAGCTACGACGAGGATCCTTATTTTCTTGTTCAGCAAATTTCAGATAGGTCTCTTCGATCCAATCACCGATTTCTTTTACTGAGGGCCTCCAAAACATATCCCTCTAGGTACCACGTAAATCCCTCTTGAGAAGATACTGTTCAACCAACAATGGAACCAATTTGTTGGGCTATGGGCAGACCCGGGTTTTATACCTTTTATCTTCGCACCAACAAAAGACCCACAGTGTTGGCTCTTTCGGCAACAACCTGTGAAAAGGTTGCAGTCTCACCCGAAACAGCTATGGGGTGCCGCAGAATCAGGTTTCTGCAAGCAGAAGAGGGATATTACTATAACTTTAGCCTTAAAAAAGAATAA
Source organism: Pseudotsuga menziesii (assembly GCA_001517045.1). Taxonomy (NCBI): domain Eukaryota; kingdom Viridiplantae; phylum Streptophyta; class Pinopsida; order Pinales; family Pinaceae; genus Pseudotsuga; species Pseudotsuga menziesii. Next base: position 168,750 of record LPNX010267881.1, on the reverse strand, counting down.
ATATGTAGTATAGATCTTCAATATTTACTTAACTAGCTTCGCAGTTAGATAAACATACAGTTACTTGCTTAAACCTTAACTGGGAATTCACGATGAAGTTATTATTTAACAGTTATATTATCTTATCACTTATCTACATATCAAATGCATAAAACAGAAACAAAACATCGAGAACCACCACAACACAAGATATACATGGTTCACCCCTAGTGTAGGGGCTATGTCCATAGAACTGTGCTTATATTCAACTCTTTACAAACACACAGTTCTGATCTGCGCACTCAGCTACAACACCTTTCTTACAAAACCCTCTATGCACTCAGCTGCATAGGTCATCCATGCACTCAGCTGGGACTTATCCTTAAACCCTAAAATAGGTCTTTCTCCTTCATATCAAATCATCATACATCAAAGTCTCAAAAGGCCTAACCTTACTCCTTTACATAAGTTCCTGTTTATACCAGCGCACTATTACAGTACCATAAGCTTAAACCATGGGCTTAAAAACCATGAGTTTAAACCATGGGTTATTTACAAAAAGAGGGGCTTCGACCCAACCCCGACACCCCTAAGACTATTTTGTGCCACAACTCCGCTTACAAGCTTCGCACCAAAACCACGGAGTTTCCAAAATAGAGGACCTTGAGGGTCAAGCCCCAACAGTCAATGATTCCCAAGGTACCCTAGTACAATATACTGAGTGCGAATATATGTCCTGATGTCGAACACCCAGTCGATTCTATCAATCAAAGGTCAATGATGTGAACCTATGTAAAGAGCAAGAGAATTTGTCAGTAAGGCATACAGATCTTAGGGTACTAAGTTTTTGTTTCTAAGACTATTTCCTAGATGATGAGCTGATGTCGACAAGAGTAGTCTCATCGAAGGAGGGCCATGATGAGTCAGTCCCACATTGACAAAACGAAACTAGAAACATAGTTCTGGAATGATGTGAATGTAGTAACCATAGGAATGACTCAAAATTACTGACACAGAGACTATTTTGACTGCAGAGGTGAACTTCTTCAACTACCCTTTGAACATCGGGCGGCACAACACAAGACTTGGTAGCATGACTGAATGAGACAAACTCACGATGCAGCAGTGGACAATGCATTCTTTTTAAAGACTCAAAGGAGTGACATGACTCATGAAAGTGGATCGTCACAAAAATTAGCTGAATACCCAATTGACTGAAATGATATGCAGAAAAGTGCCATGTTCAAAGGTAACGACAAACTACTGCCATTCATTTGCAAAATGATTTCCTTCCCATTTCCCCCATCATGATTGATGAGTGCCTCTTTTTGGTTTTACGAGTTCAAAGAGGGTAACAAACACTCGGTATAGCTCATCCAAAGACAAGTCCAAACTCATATGTTTTATGAACCTGAGAGAGGAGGGGTTCGTTCCCAAAATGGGCTTCTTAATGTTTAATTTAATGAGTCCAATGAAAGAAAAATCAGCATCGCTCATGTTTACAGAGTCTGAACGATTACAGAAGAAGACTCAAAAGGGTCCTTTTTCGTATGATTTAGTCCCTAAGACCCGAAAAAGTGTAAAATCATACCTTAGAGAACTCTTCCATTCATGATTAGTTGGAGTATTCATTTTTCATAAATAGTCTATCCGAACCAAAAAAGAGATAACCTACCGTTGGAAAGACGACTCTTCAAATGCTTTAATGAGCGTGAAGAAAACAATATCACTCGACAATATTTTCATATTTAGGGAGCCTAAAGAGAGTTTAAAGAGGACTCCATGAGGTTTATTTACACAATGTCAATTTTTATGAGCCTGGAAAGAATCGAAAATGGACTCGATGATCTTTTTCATGTTTAAGGAGCCTGAAAAGAGGTGAAAGAAGACTCCATGAGGTTTCTTTACACAATGTTAGTTTTTACGAGCCTGGAAAGAATTGGAAATAGACTTGGACCTTTGATACTATGTTTCAAGAGCATGACCAAAGTGTTGTAACAAACGATCATCGACTTTTTTCATTTTATGGTAGTTCAAAAAAGTCATAAACAAACTCCCGAATATTTACTGTTGTGGTTCTTCTATCCTGCAATCGTCTTAAAAAAAGTGTTAAATGCACTCATAACTAACATTAAGGGACTATGTAATGTCCCAAATTTTTCATTGGGTCACAATGGCCAAATCACATTTTCCATGTTCATGAAAGTTGTCAAAAGGATGCTAAAAGTCAAATAATTGCCGAGGAAAATCACTAGTTTCCTAGGTTGGGGGTGGAAGCTTTGATATTTGGAATAAGGGGGATAATAAATGATGTTTAGACATTAGAAGGGGATAAATATTAATAATTTATCTTATTAAATAAATACAAGAGAAAATGTAAGTGGCAATGGAGCATGAAGATACATGGAGACTATGGGTCCAACACTAGCTAGAATTCCTATGTTAAATGGTATATTTCTCTTGCAAATTCAAATATATGGGAAGCCTAATGTTTTTGTATGGATTATAAGGTTAATATAATTTTCCATATACTTCATAGGTCTAATTTTGGATGAATTGTAACTTACATGGGAGAGGAAGAGCCAAATGGGAGTTTTGTGGACACTTGGCTAGATTCCCCTTACATTTATGACATCTATGACACCAATGATGGAGATTCTATGAAATTTATGACACAAGTCAGATATGAAGGCTGAAATACTAACATACTGACATTTCAGGACTGAATATATCATCTTATAGGTCGAATTTGGGAGTTGGAGAAGGCCAAGAGGCTCCTACTCAAATTTGGGAGAAGAGGGAAGGTGAAGAGAGAGGCCACATGGATTAGCATGAGCAGCCACACCAATTCCAATTGGATTTGGTTTATGGATGGATTTGGAACATTATAAGACTAATAATTTTTATAAAATATTGGTATCAACCATGAGAATAATATTTTTCTCATTTGTGAAATTGTCATTTGTGACTTGTGAGAGCTAGTGGATGACTAGTTTTCTTGCTTAAGCCAATTTCGAGGGTGAAAGATTCCAATCCTGGTTGGTGTTTGGAAAGGCCACTCAGGTATTTCATGGAGATTTAATGGAGTATTATTTGTAGGTTTAATATATAGTAAACCATGTGGATTCTTCTATGGCAGCACTCTCTATCAACTATTTCCAATTTTCACACCATATTCATGCCAATGGAGGGATTACATTTTGGGTGAGCTATTGATATATTTGGGGAAGATTATAATTCCAATTATATTATGTTATAATTTATATTCTCTATTTATTTCATGTTCATAATACTCTCAGGTTGAAATACCGAAAAGAATTCATGTAAAAATGTTGAACAATGAAGAAATAGTGTCATTTCCCCACTATCTTGTTGTGAACCATTGTAATGCTGATGATTTCATATTGGGAGAGAATTTATTTGTCCATGTATAATTGTAATCACTTAAATATTATCTATTCTTAATTTTCAAAAATTTTCAATTCCAAATTCCCAACAGTTGTATGTCAAAATGACTTTTAATGAGCAAACAATGACCATTTCCACTCCATTTTGATATATGCCATGCTAATGCTTATTATTTCAAATGGAGGAATGTATATATGATACAAATAGGATATGTGGACTTTAATTAATGTGCATTTCAAGTCTCATGTTCATTACTTAAGCACTGGAATCCATTTTATTCATTTTTATTGCATTGGGAGAAGATTTGGTGCATTTTCCCCAAGGGTCGAAATTGTGACTTGGGAGTTGTTTTGGAAAGAGTCATAACAGCATATGTAAAATGAACCATGATGCATATGAGACTTTTAAAAGGTCCCTTACACATACCCATCCTCTTTTCATAAATTCAAGTGACTTTGGGATCATTTGTGAAGCCATTTCCGGCAATTGCCCAGGGGGAATTGGAGCCCCAATTTGCTAGTAAAGAATCCTACTTTGAATAGAACATTAAACAAGTTTAAATAAGTAATTTGGAGGTCATAAAACATACATGATCATTATATTTAATTTATATTATCATTCATGTACCTTCAGAGAAAATTTGGAAGCATTTGGGTCAATTTGAAGGTCTAGACACCAAAACTAGTCAAGAGCCAAAATTGTGAAAAAATTGGAAAATTGGGCATTTTAATAAAATTACAAAAAGGGGACATTACAGAGGTATCAGAGCATGATCTTGGAACATGATGTGGTCTTATATTTATGGGTAAAATAATTCAGGTACCACCATTATATATTGTAACCAAAAGTTCTTTTGTTGAAGATGAAAAAAAAAAGTAGGAGAAGACGACAATTTTTTGGAAACTATGACTAGGCATGAAAAGAGAACCTCATATGATGGTGAGGAGATAATAAAAAGCATGGAACCTATATTTTAAGACATGAAAAAGAATATTATGGAAGGATTTTAATTTTTGGCTATCCAAAGTTGGGAAACATATATTGATTTTAAGAAAACTAAGGGGAAAAATGCATCAACTTGCTTGAAGGAGAAAAAGGAGGAGACCCATGAACCACATAGTTCTGAAATAGGTGGAGTATAAGAATTAGTACATGTATATTATCGAAATTCACTCCCAAGTGACTCTAAAAAATATGAAGAGACATCATGTGAGTATCAATAAGTTTTTACTGAAAATACTGAAGATAATTTTGAGACACATGCTACCTTGGAAATGAAACAAAGAGCATCTACTGAGGGATGCTTGAACTATGAAGGAGCACCTACTAATGGGTGCTCACAAATCTATGTTGGTGACATAGACATCATATTTAAAAAAAAATTTGCAAGCCAAAGTTCCATTAAACATGAAAATGAAGACCTTGTAGCAGTTGAAGAAGAAACAAGATCAACTTCCCCATCACCACTTGAGCTTCATGAAATTGGTCCAAGAAAGAAGGAAGAAGATGAGGAGGTTCATTTTCAAGAGCCTAATTGTCTTTAAGGGTCCTTAAAGATGAATGAAAATAAGATCTAGGAATCCCTTAGAATACTCCATGACACTCAAGCATCGTTATCAAATTCTTGTTGGAGAGCTACTTCCTTGGAAGATCCATTCTTCCTTGAAGACATGGAGAAGATCCAAAGAGCAATGTGCAACATCAAAGGTAATTTCATGTCTTTGATTTTTTATAGAAAAAATTTCATTGAGCTTATTGAATGTTTACATGAATCCTACTTGAAAAATAATGAAGTTATTGATAAGCTCACAGTTCAAAATGAGAAACTTCTTGAAAAGTTGCAAGACACTTGTTTTTCCTTCGATGTTTCATATTTTTAGAAGGTATATTGCTTGGAGGATTCTCATGACATGATGGATCATGAGAAACATGAAAAATTACAGGTTCTTGATGTGCTTTAGGATTATAGTGATGAGATCCAATCACTAGTAATGGTGGAAGAGGAACTTGAGTTGCCTCTTGAAAATGGTTACACAATTTTTGAAGAAGTGCATAATTCCACCACCTTGGAACCAACCCATGAGGAAATTTTTGAATTTTCTAGGGAGGTGAATAATCCTACCCCTATGGATACTTCACATTATGACAATTTTTCACTTACTGATCATTTGGGTGAGTTGGTTCTCTCCTACATCCTACACTTCTAAATTTTGCAGCAGTCATCCTAATGAAGTATGGGTGAAAGGTTTCTTTTTGATGGTGCCACATGAAAAGCATGGAAATTCTATTTCTCCTTTTGATGATGGAATTATTAGAGAACCATATTATTTATAATTGCAGCAGCATCCTTGTTTACATTATGATTATACACATCTACATGGATGCACCTATGATGTTCATTTGAGTCACTTGAAGACTCATGGTTTTTCTTGCTCAACACTTGGTTCATTTGATGTTGGGGGAACTTTATCCAACACTTGGGTGAAGAGGGATATTATTGAGTAAAATTATTTTTGGCAGAAACATCCTCTATTATTTGATGATGATATAAATATTCATGGGTGTATTGATGAGACTTCTTTCAGACACTTGAAGTCTTCATGTTTTATTTTCTCCTTATTTGGTTCATATTTTGGTGGAGGTTCTTCATTCACTTCTTGGATGAAAGAAAAAATGGCTGATTATTATTTTGATGCATATTAAATTATTTGGGAGTATAATTATAGGACATGGGATCCTCACCTATGTCATTGGATCATATTTGATTCGTCACTTTAAGCATGTATGCACTTGGCAAATGGTAGTCTACTCACTAGGAGGTATAAGTACTTTCATGATTTCTTGGTGAGGCACCTCCTTGATGTACATTATTATTATGTTGTTATATAATTTGATGATATATATTATGCACTCATGATGTTTGGAAGAATGCATACAAGAAAATGGGATCCAGGAATTCTCATTCCAAATGGTATGGGTTGGAGAGCACTCTTAATTGTTGGAGTGCAATGCAAGCAATGTGACCCTCCGATAATTTTTAGTCCCGTTGATTTGAAATTATTTAGGAAACAAGAAGTATGGGAGATGGATTCCCCATTTAATCAGAGTAGTGCAGAAAAAATCATGGTGGTTCCTCTCTGAAATCTTCATGGAATCTCAAAGACTTAAAGTGGGCAGCTCAGTGGGAACTTCAAAGAATCATACAGAAAACAGGTTCTTCAACAACAATGTTTGAAATTGATTGAGGACAAGAAATATTGGGAAGGGAGTATTTTTAATATCCCAAATTTTTTATTGGGTCACAATGGCCAAATCACATTTTCCATGTTCATGAAATTTGTCAAAGGGATTGTAAAAGTCAAATAATTGCCAAGGAGGAAAATCACTAGTTTCCTAGGTTAGGGGTGGAAGCTTTAATATTTGGAATAAGGGGGATAATAAATGATGTTTAGACATTAGAATGGGATAAATATTAATAATTTATATTTTTAAATAAATACAAGAGAAAATGTAAGTGGCAATGGAGCATGAAGACACATGGAGACTATGGGGCCCACACTAGCTAGAATTCCTATGTTAAATGGTATCTTTCTCTTGTAAATTCAAATATATGGGAAGCCTAATGTTTTTGGATGGATTATGAGGTTAATATAATTTTCCATATACTTCATAGGTCTAATTTGGGATGAATTTTAACTTACATGGGAGAGGAAAATCCAAATGGGAGTTTCATGGACACATGGCTAGGCTCCCCTTACATTTATGACATCTATGACACCAATGATGGAGATTCTATGAAAGTTATGACACAATTTAGATATGAAGTCTGAAATAGTGAAATAATGACATGTCAAAACTGAACAGAGCATATTAGAGGTCGAATTAGGGAGTTGGAGAAGGCCAAGAGGCTCCTACTCAAATTTGGGAGAAGAGGGAAGGCAAAGAGAGAGGCCGCATGGCATAGCATGAGAAGCCACACGAATTCGAATTGGATTTGTTTTATGGATGGATTTGGAACCTTATAAGACTAATAATTTTTATAAAATACAGGGATAATCAATGAAAATAATCTTTTTCTCATTTGTGAATTGTGAGAGCTAGTGGATGACTAGTTTTCTTGCTTAAGCCAATTTCGAGGGTGAACGATTCCTATCCTAGTTGGTGTTTGGAAATTACACTAAGGTATTTCATGGAGATTTAATGGAGTATTATTTTCAGGTTTAATATACATTAAATCATGTGGATTCTTCTATGGTAGCACTCTCTCTCAACTATTTCCAGTTTTCACACCATATTCATGCCAATGGAGGGATTGCGCTTTGGGTGAGCTATTGATCTCTTTGGGGAAGATTATAATGCCAATTATATTATGTTATAATTTATATGCTATGTATTTAATGTTAATAATACTCTCAGGTCGAAATACCCAAAAGAATTCATGTAAAAATGTTGAACAATGAAGAAATAGTGTCATTTCCCCACTATCTTGTTGTGAACCATTGTAATGCTGATGATTTTGAATTGGGAGAGATTTTAATTGTCCATGTATTATTGTAATCAGTTAAATATTATATTTTATTCATTATTATAAATTTTCAAGTCGAAATTCCCAAGATTTGTATGTCAAAATGACTTTTAATGAGCAAACAATGACCATTTCCTCTCCATTTTGATATATGCCATGGTAGTGCTTATTATTTAGAATGGAGGAATTTATATATGATAAATGTATGATGTATGGACTATAATTAATGTTTATTTCAATTCTAATGTTCATTACTTAAGCATTGTAATCCATTTTACTCATTTTTGTTGCATTGGGAGAAGATTTGGTGCATTTTCCCCAAGGGTCGAAATTGTGACTTGGGAGTTGTTTTGGAAAGAGTCATAACAGAATATGTAAAGTGAACCATGATGAATATGATACTTTTAAAAGGTAAATTACACATACCCATCCTCTTTTAATAAATTAAAGTGACTTTGGGATCATTTGTGAAGCCATTTCTGGCAATTGCCCAGTGGGAATTGGAGCCCCAATTTGCTAGTAAAGACTCCTACTTTAAATAGAAAATTAAAAAAGTTTATAGAAGTAATTGGGAGGTAAAAAAACATATATGAGCATGATATTTAATTTATATTATCATTCATGTACCTTCAGAGAAAATTTGGAAGCATTTGGGTCAATTTGGAGGTCTAGACATCAAAACTAGTTAAGGTCAAAATTGGGGAAAAAGTGAAATAATTGGTCATTTAAAAAAATTTCAAAAAGGGACATTACAGATTATGACTGATAAATTTAGAATAAAATGTGATTTTAAATCAAAACTATAGTAAGTAAGACCCAAAAATGTGTATAAAAGTTATGTAAATTGTGAAAACTCAAATCATTTTACTATTTACCCATAGTGGAGAGCATTTGGAGCACTTTCCTAGTCAAATATTCAGTTGTTGTTATCGGGAGTTTCTACCATCGGATTTCAGCACTGTCAGTTCCAAGTAACAGTTAAAACCCTACCCTTTCTTTTCATAGTATTTATTTTGAGTTTTTATGGGGTTTTTGGCTTGTATGGAAAGCCCCAAGACCAAGGAAATGGGAAAAGCGCTTATCCCTTGCGGGATACGCGGTACCTTACTAGAACCGTGCCTAAAACAAGGTTCACATGTGGTGCCACTACCTGTATTCAATGGTGCAAAGGCGGTGTCAACTGTGCACATTTAAAAATGATAGCATAAGAAAAAATAAATCATTCTTTTGAACTTTAGTGATTAAGGAATATTCTAATATGTGCTATGATTGTTTTTGGCAGGTTTTTGTTGACTAATCATGGTGATATGGAAAGAAAGACAACATGACAATGATGATGCTTTTACCAAGAGGAATGTGGGTTGTATAAATGCATTATGAGACTATGGACTCCTGAAATTCTTTCAGACTCCAAGCATGGTATCACATGAGTGGTTGCTAGAGCACATACTCCGGATGTAGAATCTGTAGCAGCAACACTTTGAGGTTGGAGCTCATATTATGATAGTGCAGGTAGAGGACATCTACTTCTTGACTGGACTCTCTAGATGGGGTGCCCCCATCTCACTGATAAGTTCCCAAGGAGGGTATATTACCACTGAAGAGTTGATAGACCACCACTATATCCCAGGGACAAGGACATCGAGGAAGAAAATCCCCATCAAGGCAGTGATGGATGGGCCTCTACAGATTGTCCTATTTACTATGCATAGAGTGGCTGGGAGTCAGGGTGTGCACCAAAATTATAGGGCACACATTCTATATGCCATAGAGGCCATGGAACCTACAGTATTCAACTAGGCAGAAGCCCTGCTTCCAATATTCAAATATCAGCTGACTAAGTGTCGGCAGGGAGAACTGAAGCAGTTTGGCTTTGGTTCCATTCTAGCCTGCTTCTTCTTTGAGTGGGTACCATAGATGAGACCTTAGGTGGTATTCACAGAGCTGAGAGCGCGAGACCCCCGTATGTAGAGGTGGGTCCAGATTATGGCTTGTATTGGAGTAGGCAGGGGGAAAGTGAAGTTCGGTGACCCATTCTTCATTTGGCTATGAAATCAGATCCTCATGGTGGAGGGTATGCTTATGCGGGTACGGACTTCAGCGGAGACCATGACCTACCACTCCCACCTGGAGGACAGTGGGGTGACATTGATAAGAAGCAAGAAACCCTAAAATGGACAATTTTTTTTTATGTTTTTTAATTTTTTTAATTTTTTATGTTAAGTAACAAGATTTGGATATTCTCATGCAGACGTTGGAGCAGCATGACTTGGGGGAGCTTCCCTCAGTGTATTCGCCAGATTTGTAAGCAGGAATATTTCACCTTCTGTGGACAGAAGTTATTCCTCTAGTCTGAATGGTTCAGATCTAGAACAAATGAGTGAACAACAAAGGATGAAGACCCTCCCCGGATGTCATAGACACCTAGAATTCCACTTCGATAGTGATCCTATGTACCTACAACTAGATCAAACACTCAAACACATCAAAGCTACCAGAACATCATCTACTTATCCATGTTAGTGACTAAGGAATCTAACAACATTTACATGTGAAATCAAAACAACAATAATGTGGGATAGAAATCATCTTTGCATTAAGATGAATGGAGAAGTTTACAACGAATTAAGGCTTAGTGTTGACATGCATCTCCATGAAACCAATAATTTCATCCCCATAAGATCCAAATTTGCTCTCTATTCTCTCAAATTTCCTGGGCCAAGTGGTCAATCCAACAGCATAACAATACCTCTAAAGTTCTCCCCCTCAACGATGGACATGAGCTTGTATTTATAAGGCTCAATGGATAGGGATGGTTGAGAGATTTGTGGGTGAGGTGGCCTCTAAGATCCTATGATGGGGGATCTCGAGCTCAACTAACCCACTATGATAGGGATAAGGGAGGACATAAGGATCATGATCTAGAAGCCTCAAGAAACTTCTCTTTTTCCCATTTTAACTAGGGTACCACTTTTCTCCTCTTATGACAAAGCAGTTTAGGTTAGAAACGCTTATGAAACAAAATCCATAGGCTGTGGCACTACTTATGGAAAACAGGATACAGGCGGTGCAAGCAAGGTACCGCTCATGGTTAATAGGGAAAACATGGTGCTGAGCATTTTTATGTAATATTAACAATCAACATGGGTTTCCACTCCAAATGCTGGGACTAAGGGAAAATGTGTAATTCAAGGGTATTATCACATGGTGGTGATAGATTTTGGGTATAACATCACCCATGATGATGATCCATTGATGATGATCCAGATCTAGTGATGATGATCCAGATCTAGTGATGAATATGACTTGAAGATGAAGATGATGAGAAATCAATGATGATCCTGTTCATACAAAGAAGAAGACACTTGCTGACAAATTGCGTCGAGAGAATACCTTCCTAGTTAAGAGGGAGTGTTGATGTATTTGTAACTTAGGAATGTATTCACTTGTATATCTTATGTATTGTACCTTGATGTTTATTCCAAGAAGTGTCTGTAATGTACTAGAGTGATTTCATGCCCCGATATTCCCATCTGGAGATTCAATAATGTAAACAAGTCATGTAAAGTCATTGTGGGTAACCCTCTTATTGATTAAGGGTTAAAATCCCCATAGTTGTGGGACCCTAGGGTTATTAGACTCTCTTAGAGAAGTCGGCCCTAGTGAGTTATTGTCAAGCCAGGAATTAGTATAAATAGAGAGTGAGCCTCTCTATTTATTACACACTCAGATGTAGCACATAACTGAGAGAGAAGAAGTTGTTAGGACAAGAGAGAGAGAGACTACTATTGTCGAGATATCATCTTACTATTTTTGGTGTTTTGCTTTTGGTGTTGATTCTATCTCTAAGGAAGTTGTGGGGTTTTCTCCTATATGGTTTCCCCAAGGAAAAACATTGTGTTCATTTTCTCTTGTGTTTGATTTTTGTGGTTGTTATTATCTCAGTTAAAGATCCTAATGTAATGCTAGCTTGAATGATAAAAATATTACATACCCAGGGAATCAACTACCTATAGGAAATATGAACTATAAACCCACATCTAAAGGAACTATGTATCCTAGAATCCCTTACCCTGGAAACATGTTTACGCCGTGGGGGAAACCTAGTTGATCCTACATGCCAACAATGGTAGGAATTCCTAGTCATACTGCTGGAGGTGCTGGAGGGACACCAGGAAGAGGCCCACCTGGTGGAGGTCCACCTTACGGAGGACCACCACCCTGAGGCCCACCACATGGAGGCCCACCTTCAAGAGGACCACCGCCCAGAGGCCCACCTTCTGGAGGTCCACCACCACCTAGGGGTCCACCTTTTGGGGAACCCCCACCTGGAGGTCCACCACCACTCGGAGGCCCACCACCTCCAGGTGGCTGTTGGAGAAGCTAGTCGATAAGCTGACTAAAGTCGATAAGCCAAATAAGTCGATTGGTCGACTAATTAGAGACTAGGTCGGCCACCTAAGTTCATGTCGGTTGACTGAACCGATAGGTAGTTATTTGTAACTATTTGTAAATGATATATATTAGGCTATTGAGCCAGATGAGAACTTGGTTCAATTCTATGTATTGTATGGAATCTTTTGCTATAATATAATCTGTTATTCTTACATTAGTGTTCTTGTCTCTTGTCTCTGATATGTCTGTATGCTTTTAATGTGTATTATTGGTAAACCTCTATGATCCGTGAGATTACAACATTAGCTCTATTGTTGGTAGTACATATCTAAGATGAATACAAGAAGATGATATCAGAGCAGAAAATTAAGGACTGGTGGGAGCGCAAGATAGCAAATTATTTGCAAAATTACGTGCAAAGAAACAGATTAACGACTGCTCAGGAAAAAGAAATATTTTTTACTGAAACCCATGAGAAGTTCA
>LPNX010267881.1:140809-155889 GCA_001517045.1 Pseudotsuga menziesii | reverse complement strand
AGGGGGGGGGGGGGGGGGGGGGGGGGGGGGGAGAACAAACCGATCAGAGTTGTTTGAAAATATCACCGACGATTTCTGTGAGGTGCAAGCTATAGAAGAAAGAACTTTGGTAGAAACCATTCAGAATAAATTCTATATAGACCTTACCGAGTATTTCCTGTGCTCCTTACCGACCTTGTTGTTCAAGTTCCTGATATAAAAAGGAGTGGGTCATATTGTCGAATCTCGTTTATCACTACGTGAACCGCCACAAAATACCAACTGGGCAGAGAAACAAAAGAAGTGGGAAAAATTCATTGCCGAAAGGGAGTGGGAATATTTCCTAAGAAAGTAAATAGAACTATCCGATCTTTCTAAACCATTGGATAGGAAATGGGGGGGTAGCTGGTTGTATGTCGGGGTAAAGAAAAAGGGATTCTAGTCGACTAAGAAGAGATACAATCACCAGCAATGAAAATTCGACCTAAAAAGGAAATCGAATGAACAATGATACACAAAGGTACTACGTATTTACAGAAGATAGAGAGGGATAAGAGGATGAAAAGGAGGGAAGAAAGAAGAGAAATATCTATAGCACTGTAAAGAGGAATGAATACTAGGGTGACAGACCAAGAAAGAAATCCACCAGAGTCGGGTCATGACCAATAGGAAGAAGGTGTCAATGAAGAATCATCACCCATGGAAGAAGATTTATGGATAGAGCAGCGAGAATCTCTCCAAATAGAAGTCCCCCGAGAGATAAGACCTCTGTCTACAACGAATCTGAGTACTAGAATACAAGCCATTGTCGAAGAGGACCTCAGAATAAGAGCTGGTGATTTTGGTATATGGAGCCGACTAGACGACGAGCTAAATGATTATAATAATCTAGTGATCTGTCGACCAGAGGAAGGAGACTGGGTCACACTTTAGGCATACCCCTCAAACTGAAGTATCCATTTACTTTACCCGACACATGAAGGAGCACCCCCCTTACCAAATACAGCTTTGGAGAATACAAAAAATTCTGACCTGTAGACAAATAGTTGTAGTTGGACATCGACAGGAGAAGTTGATCCCAACCGATTGCTTGTCGAAGAAGAAACAACAAAAAAAACAACTAATGGAAATGAGAGTTTCGTCGACGATAGATCTACACAAAAAGACAAACAAAACATCCCACCACCCCCACCACCGCCACCTCCCAGAGAAGATAGCGACAGGGAATTCAAAATGGGTCACGGATCAATGCATATCTCTCTATATGAGGGCGATAAAGATATCAGATGACATTGGCTCATCTACGAGTTGACATGGGAGGAAAAACAGGTCACAACAGAAGATAGACAGATGGTGCAGTTCACTAGTTCCTTGAGGAAAATAGCTCTAACATGGTATATGACCTTTACTGAGAGAACCCCTAACATATCCAAGGTGGAAATTAAAGCGCAATTTTTAGTTTTCTTTAAAACTCCAGATGTTAAACATCCGGCAGATAAAAATTTAAAGACAACCTCGCAAAATCCAGTAGAATCCATCAAAGAGTATGACAAACACTGGAAAGACCTTCTCAGCCAACTCGATTATGTAATTGATGAACAATTTTTAATTCAGCGGTTTCTTGCAGGCCTTTCATAGAAAATTTGGTGGCATATAAGCTTGGAGACATTCAAGATATATGAATATGTGCTTACTAAATCCTTACAAGTGGAGATTGATGAAGACTTCCCAGCATATCCCATGGATACCAGACTGGAATAACAGCTCGAAATCATGCAGAAATCACTAAAAGAGCTAAACTTTAAGGGTCAAGACATCTGGTGCATGAAATTCTCAACGACCGGACATTCAAAAGATAACTTTCGACAAGACATCAGTCGATAGGACGTTCGATTTGTGCAAACAAAATGTTTTTGTGACATCTTCCAAGAACATGGAGAACACACCATAAAATATTTTCTATTTAACATGAAGAATGGTAAAGCATATTGGTGTGCAATCTATGAAACTAAAAGTCATACCATTTCCGACTGCCACCTAAACCTAAAAAATCAACAAAATTACCAGGCAGTCTATCAGACGAACGCAGTTGCACAAAACAATGAGAACAATCAATGAAGCAATGCTCAAAGTGAATAGAATAATCAAAGGTACGATGGTCGTCGATATGAGTGCCGGTTCAAAAATTGACATGGAGGATATGGAGGTCAAGGTCGATTCTTTGGGAATCGCAACAACCGACCATGTCGTGCCATCCAATGTTTCACGTGCTACAAAGAAGGTCACCGATACATAGACTATCCATACAAGGATAGAACTGACTTAAAATTATGTACTAGTTGTGGAGTAGGGGATCACTCATTAGAGGATTTCCCTACTATGCTTGATAAAATTAATAAGAAGAAAAATGTTAATGTCTTGTCATGCGTTAAAAAAATGATATTATCAATACAAAGAATTTGCACATAATAACCCGACAAGGGACAAAAATTGGGAATGATAACCCATGTATAAGCAAAATAAAAGAAAAAATGATTATGTTGACCCAGTTAAACAAAAAAAACTGTATAAAGACGCAACGAATGTATTTATAGAATTTGCTCAACAAGAAGAAGTTGACGATAATCAAGAAAGCACAATAAAAGAATTAATACACTTAGTACAAAATCATAAAACGGTATCTCAATTCATCGACTTATTGTATAAAATAAAACACAATAATAACATAGAAAAAAAAACAAAAAATATATGCAACCTAAACCAAAAAGACAAAAGTGATGCCGACCCACTTGCCGACCTAAAAATTGAAGGATACAATGTCCAACAAGTTGTGCTTGACTTCGAATCACAAGTAAACATTATGACTCGTGACACTTGGGAATAGTTGGGTATACCTCGACTATATGAGTTAGGAATATACATGAAACTAGCCAACCAAGGCCTGATTGAACCTATTGGAGTTTGGAAAAATGTTGACATGACAATAAAAGGAATATCGACCAAAGTCGATTTTGAAATTATTAACCCTAAGGAAGGATCCAACTCCTTCCTAGCGTTAGTCGGTAAACCTTGGGGAAGAAAAATGAAAGCCTCGATATCACTACATAAGGAAAAGATAAAACTAAAAGGGAATGGACAAAAAGTCATAATACCTATCCATCCATTCCAAGGAGAACCTTGGATAGAACCTATTGATGAAGAAGTCGACATCCGACAACTATATTAGATACAAAACAATGACGACTACAAAGAACCTAATATCTATGGTGAACTACACTGAGGGAATCAATATTTAGTAGGGTACAAATAAAATGCATAATTATATGATTGGGAAGTCGAGAACTATGAAACACAAGAAAGAGGATGCTGGACCATTCAAAAAGTACAGAAGAAACTAGTCCAATAGTGCTTCATGGTGTCCATCATCCCAAAAATATTTGAAAATAAAACCAGGGAATATCCTACCCTAAAACCAACAAATGTAAATATCACACAAGTCCCAAGATACAAAGAAAGAGAATCACCAGCTATGCACATAGAACAAGTATCCAGGAACATTGGTGAACATGGCCGACTACAAATCTGAGTGGAAAACCTCATAGGACAAACTACTAGATGGTGGGATACCCATCAATCAAGACTACAGACATGGACAACAACTTCGACTTACTTTATAGAAAGATTCAGAGGGAAAAGGATAACCAATCAAGCCCAAATACCTATATTCATCCAAGGACAGGATCCAGAAGACCACATAAGAACATGTGAAAAAGAATGGGAAAGACTTGGGTATAAGGATGAACGTACATGGCCACACCTGTTTCCATCAATGCTATATGACTTACCAAACAAATGGTACAAAATAGAAGAAGCTCGGGGTGAAACATTATTATGGAATGAACTTAGAGATAATTTTATCAAAGACTTCAGCTTTATACCACAAGACAAAAAATTAGTCAAAACTGCAAAACAAATTAAGGCATTTGTAGGACTGACCAAGAACAAAAACCTAATACAAAATCAGGACCAACCGACAATAAACTGTAATGATATACGAACTGGGATGACACCACAGTCAACAAGACTACAGATGGAAAATGAAAATCTAGAAGGGAAAATATTTAGATGGAAGTAAAACCATACCGAAACGACAAAACCAATTTGAACAGTGTTCAAAGTCAAGACAGTTGAAGACACCGACCGAATGACTACAACAAACTTTTCTACTACATTTTCACAGTTTAGAGAAGGGAGTGGACCAATCAATGAAGCCAAAGAACTAGAATGGTTAGACGCTAAAGTGAAAACTAAAGAAGTCGACATATCAAATGATGATCGACCAAAAATATCAAAAATCGAAGACTACTGGAGTGAAGAGCAAACAACATAAATAGTAAACCTACTAAAAGAATTCTAGGATGTATTTTCTAGAGACTACATGGATCTCAAAGGTATAGTACATGAAATGGGTGAAATGAAGATCGACATTAAACCTAATGTCCAACCTGTAAAGAAAACACCATATAAACTAGCTCATAAATACAAAGAGATAGTCAAGAAAGAGATTGATAACATGCTTGCAGCAGGAATTATCTACCCTATTATTGACCAATCAGAATGGGCAAGTCCAATGGTTGTTCACCCAAAGAAACATGATCCAACCAAGCTAAGGATCTGTGTCGACTTCAAATACCTAAATAAAATTACATTAACAGACCCATTTCCAACACCTTATGCAGATAAAATCCTAAATGAGGTCGCAGGACATGAATGCTACTCGTTTACAGATGGATTCTCAGGTTATAAACAAGTACCAATAGCCAAATATGACCAGAAAAAGACAGCATTCGTATGTGAATTTGGATCATTTGCTTACAGGGTTATGCCTTTTGGATTAAAAAACGCACCTACAGTATTTTCAAGAATTGTGGTCAAAACATTTCAAGAATATATTTACAAAACGATGGCTGTATATTTCAACGACTGGACAATATACTCTATGCTAAAAGATCACTGCAAATGGTTAAGGCTCAGGTTGGAACGATTCCAACAAATCCATCTATCTCTGAACATCAAGAAGTGCAAATTTTTGACCCCTATAGGGATACTATTAGGACATAATGTCCGTAAAGAAGGCATCAAGGTTGACTTCGCAAAGATAAAAATTATCCTCGACTTAAAACCACCAGTGAATCCAAAACAAGTCAGGGTACTACTTGGTCATACAGGATACTACAAGAAATTCACAAGACACTATTCAGATATAACATATCCACTAGAAGAATTGCTAAGAGAAGATCAGGATTTCAACTGGACAAAAGAATGCAACATATCATTTGAAACACTAAAAAGGAAGCTAGTCGAAGCACCCATTCTAATATTTCCAAACTGGTCAACCAAATTCCATGTTCTGACACATCAGACCTGGCAATAGGAGAAATCCTAACTCAACCAGGAGATGACAGAATGGACTACCCTATAGTTAACAACAACAGAAAATTAAATAAATCAGAAAGAAACTACTCGACAACCTAGAGAGAAGCATTAGGAATGGTCTTTGCACTACAGAAGTATCGACATTACCTACTAGCGAACCCGCTTATCTTTTATACCGACCACCAAGCACTGAAATACCTTGTCAATAAACCCTTACACCATGGGAGGATTTTTCGATGGCTACTTCTATTCCAAGAATTTGAATTTGAATTTGTTGTCAGACCAGGAAAATTAAATGTTGGACCCGGCCACTTATCACGAATCGACACAGGAGAGGAACCGATAGGAGTCAAAGACGACCTACCAGATGCACATTTATTTTGAATAGAAGAAATCCCAACAAAATTAGAGGAAATAGCTCAGTTCTTAGAAGATGGACAAGCACCAGAAGGCATGAGTATGAATAAGAAAAAAAATTTAGCCATGAAAGTTGCACCATATAGCCTCATAAATGGATTCTTATATAAAATGGGCCTGAACAACATCCTCAGAAGATGTGTATGAGAACATGAAAGAAATAATATTATGGATGAAGAACACTATGGACCAGCAGGAGGACATTTTCAAGTAGACACAACTGCCAAGAAAATCCAACAGTCAGGGTTATGGTGGCTGACACTTTACAAAGACTGTAAAAATTTTGTAAGCCAATATGACAAATGCCAACGACTAGGTCAAACTTTTCCTAGTATAGAAATGCCATTAATATCAGTAAACCCGAGTTTGACATTTGGAATTTGGGCCATCGACTTCATAGGACCATTTCCCATACTAGCAAAAAGAACAGGTGCAAGGTATATAATAAATGTAGTAGAGTATGTAACCAAGTTGGCTGAGGAAAAACCGATCGACACATGTTCCAATGAGATAGATGCTAAATTCATCTATGAAAATATAACCACCATATTTGGATGTCCAATAACCATAATCAACGAACAAGGATCACACTTTATCAATAAAACCATCAAGGAACTGACGGACCAGTTCAAAATCGACCACCGACGGAGTATAGCTTATCATCCTCAGTCAAATGGAGCAATTGAGGCATTTAATAAAACATTAACAAAAGGTCTAACAAAAATATGTAACACAGACAAAGATGACTGGGATGAAAAGATACCTGCAGTACTATGGGCTTACAGAACAACATATAAGCATTCAACCAACCAAACACCGTTTCGATTAGTCTATGGACAAGAAGTAGTAGTTCCACTACACTTTCGACAACAGACACCTATTATCGCAGAGCTTTTACATGTCAATGTCAAACAAGGAAGGAAGGACCCATTGATACAATTAAGTAAATTAGAAGAATGTCTACTGATTTCTTTACAACATCAAGAAATCCAAAAACAATAGAAGAAGGCATGGCATGATTGTAGAATAAAAAACAAGAACCTATCGGTAGGGGACCTTGCCTTATTATACAACAGTCGAGTAAAAGAAAAACCCAAAAAGCTACATACAAAATAGATGGGACCCTACGTTGTCGAAGAGATTCATGACAATGGATCAGTCTCACTAAGGATGTAGTATTTTGAAAACTTGTTAATGGTGCCCGACTAAAGCGGTACAAAAACTAAAACAATTTAAAAAAAAGCATATAACGACCATAACGGTTAGACAGAAACTATAAAAATATGAAAAAAATCCAAAATCCAAAACATAACCAACACCCATAAACTAGGATGACAGGAAATCAATGCTTCGACAACCAACATTACACCCACCAACATATCAACATCAACCGTTAACATGATCGACATTGACCAATGACCTTGAAAGTCACATCACGCCTTCATGACTACAAGCGCCAAAATCAAATCACCATTAACGCAAACTCAAGTGCTCATGCTGGACCATCACTTCTGCCATTAATATGCCCATCGACAGAAACGTCAAAAGAATCACCTATAAATACTGAACCAGAAGAGGCTCATTTACAGTATTTTGAACAAAGAGAGCAACTTAGCAAACAGAAAACTGAGAACCAAGAAACTCTAAGAAAAGTTGAACACAGAACTGACAAAATGGCACCAAAACAAACCAGAGCTGCAGCCAAGACTAAGGAACTACAAACTGCTGAGACCCTATTAATGATGAGGCTGAGAAACATAAAGAACGCTAAGGTTCAAGAGACCTCATGGGAGAAAACATGGGCTGAGATGAAGGAATGGGCCTATTTCGACAAGAAACCAACCCCAGCCTCAGAGAAGATAAACCACAGTACTATCATGAACTACATGGTTCATGGAAATTTTTGGAGGTACAATGGAAACAACAGTCAAATTCATTATAAGTCGATACCATAATGTTAGATTCTACTTCGACAGGCTAGTCGAGATCTCTGGCGAAGTAATATATAAATTAACTAGTTTATCCAACCAAGGTGACCCAATACCAGTCAGCATAAAAGAAGGGTTGGTGGACCAAGTAACTGGAACACCATTGGGAAAGAACTCAAAAGGGCTAATGATTATCCAAATACAAGCCCGAAGGCCACAAATCATGGCTAAAATCATAGCAACATGGCTTACACCCACAGGTCAAGGAAGCGACCTAAAATTGGACATGTTAGAGGCAGTGGATACCATTGGTGACATAGGAAAAAATCTACAGATGGGCTGAGTATGTTGCCGACATGCTCAAAGGCATCTATGAGAAATGTCAGGAGTCAGGAGGGATTATAAGGTTCTCGTCCCTTATAATATCGATAGTAATGTATTACTTGTGCCCTGTCAGGGATAAGTAATTCCAAGAACCCACAAGATTCCATATGTGGATATTTAAACCATTTTCCCAGACTGGAACACTCAAGGAACTGGAAAATAGTAAGGTGCTATTGGAAAACTGGTTCCAAGAGCTCAAACTTCAGACAACCAGATGGAGGGTTCCCCAGAACATTCGATGAAGTCTGCCCAAAACCGTTCGCATACAGCTGGAACTTGACCATACTACGGTGTGGTATATGCAGGGTGCCAAGGAAAAAGAAAATACTCTTGAATACTACCCAACAGTCAAAGAGATCTTCCGTGAGCTAGCTCGATAGTCTAGCGCAAAACTGTCCATACCATAAAAAGCCAAGGAAGAAACCCTAGCGATAGAAGAACCACTCACAGACCAAGAAAAGGAAGAAGATTATGAACTCCGGTTATACATCGACACATTCATGTCGGAGGAAACACCAGCAAAAGACACCAGTTAACTGCAAATTACAATCACACCACTGACAACACAAAGGGAAGGCACACAGACAGAACCACAGGTAGCCATTCCAGCTAAGAAAAGTGCCAGCCTAGCACAACAACAGGAGGAATTAGATGAACTGGGAGATATTGAGTTCGACAATCCTGAGTACGACATAACAAAGGAAAAAGTCAAGAAACTAACAAAGGAGATAACAATAGTGCAAAAGAAATAAACTGAGATAAAAGGAAAGGGAAAGCACAAGCTAATCCTTTCCGGCTCAAAGGATGAAGAGGAACTATTAGCTACCGTGGTCGACATGATTGAAGACGCCGTAGCAAACAAAGCTTTGGTCAAGGCACTATTCAAGAAATTTGTTGAAGTAGGAGCACAACAAGGTCGATGAAAGAAGGAAAAAAGTACACACACTTCGACGACTGAAAATGTGGTCGACCTAGTATCAACACCTCCACCCCTGTCTCCGACTCAAATCATGCAGGAAGAAATTCCAAAGCTTCCTTCCATAATCCCAATAAATATATGCAAGAATTCTATGCTAGAAACCTTGAAGGATAGGTTTGAATGAGACAGAGACTTCCAGGAATACATAAAAAAACTACCTAAGTTACTTACCTCTGTACAAAAGATCACCACCAAAATGCCTATGTTTGAAGTTGGTGGTTCATGACAGCCTACTCCTTCACAACCTATCCAAATACCCTAAAAATTGAGGTCTGTGGGAGTAATAAAATCCACATTTGTGAGGAACCCCAAAAAAATAGCTCAAGTTGTCGCATGTCGGACCTCATCCTTCATCCCAACCGACCCCGAACCCCCTCTTCCAGCCAATGAACCAACAAGAAATGAGGAAGAAGAGAACATGGAAGAAATAAACCGAGAAATTGATGAACTGTTCTTTGACATCCCAGAAGGTTCACCCCCACAAATTATGGACCCAACAAATGAACACATCCCCTCCACTAAAATCACACCTAACCATTCACCATCACCACCACCCCCCAACCTAGAACCTCCGACTGAACCACCCCTGACTGAACCACCTACACCTGAACCATTAGTTCCAGCAATGTCTATAGTAGAAACCTTTGCACAAAAACCACTAGATACACACCCAGCTACAGAACTCATTCCATAGACCCAACCAGAAATTCCACCAACCATTGCATAACAACAACCAGACACTCAACTGTTGGAAAATCAACCACCGAAAATTCTAACTCTTACAGGTGCACAAGTACAGTAGCAAGCAAAACGACAGAAGCACAAGAGGAGGAGAGACATAAAGAAGAGGGACCATCAGTCACAAGGGGCAATGGTCCACATGAGCCAGCTTGGGTTGACCACTACAATTGATGCAACAAATATGAAGGATGGAGAGTTGGGACGACTCTTGGAAACTCTGGCTATCTAAGCAAAAGCAAGGATCCAGACTAGACGTAAAGAGATTGCCGACAAAGAAAAATAACAAGTCAACTTCCTAATAAAATGCAGAAACCTTGTGCAATCTATGATACCAATACCAACAGAGGATGACACTGACAAGCCACTAGAAAAATCCTATGAGCTGTTTGAAAGCATGGTGTTGGCACCACAGTCACAGATGAAAAACACAAGAGAAGAGAAAAAAGAAGAAATAGCTCGACTATTGATGTAGCAACATACAACTTTCTCCAAATATTACAAAGTGCTTCAAGATCACATGGAGGAGTTGGTCATCATAGAAGGAGTACTACGGGACCGGCCTGCATATTATGGGTAAGTCTTCCAGCAGACCCAACAAGAAATCCAAGCACTGGAGAAAAGGAAGAGCATGGAAGAAGCACTCAGAAACACTATCAAATATCAAATCATGCTTGAAATAGCCAAACTACAGAAGCTCAAGTGACAACCACACCAGTGGGTGCAGCAAGCAATTCCGAGATTGGACAAATTAGACACCATCTGTCCACAAATGAAACAACTTTTGGAGATGGTAGAAGAAAAATACCAGTTTTTAGGTCCCAACATGGAAAGGATAGCAGACCTTTCCATTCAAGAGAATATGTCGATGCTCTCAAGCCTTATAACATTAACCATCAACATCTAGAAAGTATTGCAAAGTTGGACAAAATTCCAACATCAGCTGGTCGTGACAGCAGAAGCAATTGTCAAAGTTTGTGTACAGAAACAACCAACCATCTGACTTCACAACCCATAAAAAGATAAACAAAGAAATAACTGCTTTAGGCAGCCAAATATTTTTTGTTGAGTACCTCCTTTGTTTCTTCAGGACGAATAACAGTTTTGTTCGTTGGGGAGATGTTGGAGGAGCTAGTCGGTAAGCCAACTAAATTCGATAAGCCGACTAAGTTGATCGGCTGCCTAATTAGAGATTAGGTTGGCCACCTAAGGTCGTGTCAGTTGATCGAACCAACAAGTAGTTATTTGTAACTGTTTGTAAATGATATTTATTAGGATGTTGAGCTAGATGAGAACTCGGTTCAGTTCTATGTATTGTATGGACTCTTTTGCTATAATATAATCGTTATTCCTACATTAGTGTTCTTGTCTCTTGTCTCTTATATTCATGTATGCTTTTAATGTGTATTATTGGAAAACCTCTGTGATCCATGAGATTACAATAGCGGCCCTCCTCCTGGAGGCCCACCTCCGTCGGGAGACTCTTCAGGAGGATCATCTGCCCATCAACCAGCCCAACGGCTTATCTTTCAGTCAACCTATGGTCCTACTGGTATGCATATGCCTTATCAATACTACCAGTATGTCGAACCTAATCAACAACTTCTGTTCCTAACAACTTTGGACTTACCTGATTTGTCCAAGTTGATAAATGATCCCATTCAGCACAATCCTTCATGGCCTGCTATTCTAGTCAGTTACAATTAGACATTCCAAAGTTTGATGGGAAGCAGTGTTGGCCATTTTTCCTAACTTGCACGACCTAGGTTTTGTGCAGCCCATCAACCCAACAGACACCCAAGATACTGACCCGATAGAGCAAGCCCTGTCGGCAATGCCCACGAAGCAGGAATAGTCTCACCCAAGATATCTCTTCGATGGGTAACCGCTAGAACCATGTTTTCGCAATTGTCGAGGGATTAAAGTCCCTCGGCATGCACCTAAGGCACTCGATGAAGGTAACTGGAGGGATAGACTATGGATTCAATATTGCATGGCTGAGCACAACAATATGTCAGCATGCGCAACCTATCCTTGTTCCTAACATCACAGCTGGCACAACTTGTGCGGGGTAACTGACTCGTACTAACAAACTATCTGCGAATCATGTCGCGACTGAAGACATAAGCACGCAGGCCAATATATGCATATATTTCAGCGATGCTTCCCTAAAATTCATCTACTAATTACAGTATAACATCAGGAATTTAACCCATATTTCATCATCATATAGAAAGCAATTAACAACTATTCACATAAACATTCATAGCATTAATCATCCATTCAAACATAAGAGATAACATCGAAACCCATCTGGGAAAAACCACCAAGGTGCTCTTCATCTTGCATGAGAAAAGGGTTTTAGCACCTTGTAGTATGCAGGATGTAGAATGATCTTAAGATATATCTTTCTGACTTAGACTTTTGGTTCTCCTTCTCTCTAGTTTATTCCTCTACCCTACTATTACTCCTATTGGTCTACACACACAGCAGCCAGATCCGCGGCTCAACAACCTCCTACCACTACCAAACTCTTCCAAAGTCTTCCCTCTTCTACTCTCTGCAAAATTACAGTAAAAAGGAGTCCTCTGCTATGAATCACCCATGAACAACCAACAATAACTATGGAAAATACAACTATTACCAACAGGGGATCAACATCCCAACCCTCTAACTGCTGAATCCATCCTATTTATACTATTTTAGATTCCCACTTAGGGTCAACTGTATACAGGAAGTCTATTAACTATCACCATCAGTCATCCCTCATGCTACAATTGTGGTGATCATGACTTGACACGAGGCACTATTGGCCTGACTTACAAATATTCCCTCGTACATGTGTAATTGTAGGCTTATGCTTCCTTAAGCGGCCATGATTTGCACCTATCGTTCTCCAGTTTTTATCACCTGCATGCCCATGTGCTTGCCTTTCCTTCGTCGTGCACCTTTCTATTCTTCCTGCACTAGTCCTACTTCCTTCGCGACCTTCCTTTGTTTTGGTTGCGTGCACGGCCGCCTTCTTTTACTTGTGCACGAACTTCTTTCTTGCGCTCCTTTCCCAGGCCAACATGCCCCCAACACTCACATGTGGATCATCTCGAGCCACTAAGCAATGGGCATAATAGGTGGCACGAAATGTGCAGCCACTTCTTTTGACACCTTTGTTTTTTTTTTCTTTTCACACTTTGTTCCTTGATGCGTTGCGCACTTTGTTCCTTATGTTTTTTTTTTGGGTGGTTTTCCTTGCACCACGGCCTTATCACATACTTAGAAAAAAAAATTAGATTACAAAGCTTTAGTTACTTTAGTCATATGATTTCTTCTGTGACATCCTCTGAAGACTCCTAATGGCGAGTTTCACTTCTGAATTTCACCAGGGTTGTTAGTGTCTTATTTTGGAAAAGCAATCCAATTCTTATTATCATTCTCAAGCTCTTGGGGTTTTCCTTGTGCTTGTGACAGCTTGTCTCTTGTTGTTCTTCCTTGATTTTGTCATTTTCTACATCCTCCTTTTCCTTGTCTTCTTTCATTGCCACTTCCTGTTCTATAGAGCTGGGCCAGTGCCCAATCGGAGGTATGAGCTTTGAAGCATGAGGCATCGTCCATATTGAAAACCAAAGAATACCCAAATTCAAGGGAGTGACTAGAGGCGAGTGATCTGCCAAAATTTGATGAATTTCACTGTAGTATCACGATCTACAAGCCATATCTAGCCATGTAGCCCTTCTCTATTCTTTCCCCACATGCAGGCCTCACCTAGACTACTAGAAGTTGGGCCTTCTCGCCAACCCTGCATACTTTGTCAAATGTTGCAAGGACTTTGGTCCCTACACTGCAGAATTTGTCAAATGGGGCAAGGACTCTGGTCCCTACTGGAGTCCTTTCAGGTGCTGTAGCCAGGGCTGGTAACCTACTGAAAAAGAAATATCCAAGGATGACTTCGCCAGAGACTTCTAGCTAGGTCAAAATAACTTGCAGACTGTTACCATCTTTATTATTCCCATCTTCGGAGATACCAGACACACTAAAAGATGTAGCAACTGCTTTGGCATGTAGGGCTGCTCACCATGACACACCCCAGCCCATCTATAACTAGTGCTCAAGTAGCACGACCAAGTGTACCAAACTCCATATCCACCTATAGAATGATTCTATGCACTAACTCTCTACTTGGAGCAGGGAAAGCCCACCTTTTATAAGAGGAGCACCGGGTCAGATGCCATCTAGGCATATCCAGGTGCATCATTAGGACAAGACATTCCACTAGTGTACCATATTTGCCTCTCATATTTGCTATGATTAATGGTGCCATCACTCCCTCGTACTGACAGTGGTGATCGAGTATTGACGTGATGTTCGGTTACCGTCATAGAGTTTCCCACACATGATGAGCTATTCATTCTGCCTTGGGAAACATCTTGTCGCAAGTGCCAAATATTTGGTGAATCCTAATGCATTTAACGGTCCTCCGATGGCTGCCAACACCAGCTATCTTCAACCTCCCGCCAGTTTTATGTTAGCTGGTTTGTTGGCAGGTTTATAGTGCACCATTGCTTCTGTGTAACTTTCTCTTTCTGTGCAACTTCCTCTGGCCGCGCAACTTTCTCTGTCCACGCAACTTCCTGTGCACGCACCAAGTTACACTGGAGATTCCTCTGTTACTACTTTCCTCCCTGCATAGATTTTTTTTTTTGCTGCGCACCTCAACCTTATTTCCTTGCACAATTTTTAGTTGTTGACGCTATCTCATGCTATGCAGGAGGATGAACCATGTCCTAGAATGTCTGTACCATCTGTTGAACCATTAGAGGAAATTTGGAGTCCAAAATGGGCCTTATAATAAAATGTGCCAACAATAAATTTTGTGAGTTGGAATTCAAGAACCAATAGAATTTCAATAAAATGAGTCAACCATAATGGTTGAATTGACATATTTGTCATAAAAGAAAACTACTTTTTTTGTTCATATTTTCGACATATCTCCCTGTGTTTTTACTCAAATTTCAATTGGGAGAGCTCATTGGATGTGGAATTTAATTCCACATCCAACGAGTACCCACATTGCATACTTTTGATAGACCCTGCTACCCCAAAAACAAGAAATACCTGAAAAAACATGATGATGATGTCATCATCATGTTTTTTCAGGTATTTCTTGTTTTTGGGGTAGCAGGGTCTGTCAAAAGTATGCAGTGTGGGTACTCGTTGGATGTGGA
>LPNX010267881.1:101721-140693 GCA_001517045.1 Pseudotsuga menziesii | reverse complement strand
AATTGACATATTTGTCATAAAAGAAAACTACTTTTTTTGTTCATATTTTCGACATATCTCCCTGTGTTTTTACTCAAATTTCAATTGGGAGAGCTCATTGGATGTGGAATTAAATTTCTCATCCAACGATCTCTCTCACTCAGAATTTGAGTAAAAAAACAGGGAGATATGTCAAAAATACGAACACAAAAAGTAGTTTTTTTCATTCTTCCTCCAAAATTAATAACTATTATTTTTTTATTTTAACTATTATTTTATTATTTTCCTTAGGAGGCCCATTTTAGACCTCAAATTTCCTCTAATGCTTGGAAACTTCTTCCACAACTTCTTCTACTTGCACGCCCAACTACTCAACATTGTTGGAACAGACATGTTCCAACGGTTACGCTTCTATTAATTGTACAATGGCTTGAAGTTTTTTCTATATAAGATGAATAAAGTCTGTAAGTCACTTGGCTTCTAACTGCTATTTCTCTACCTCATCTACTCTTGCTTGTTCTTGTTCACGAAGGGTCTGCACTTCTTGCTGCAGTCTCTTGATTTCTGCATTTTTGGTGACCTTCTACTGAAGGGGTAGCTTCCTCATTTCCTCCTTTGCAGCACTTGTTTTCTCATCTTCCTTCCTCACTCTGTCTGATCTTCTCAGCTGTTTCATTTTCAAGCAATGCTCCCCAAATGGTAGCGATAACATCTGTGACCTTTGCGCAGAGTGCTTTGCCTTTTCTAATTTTCTCAGCAGCTTCAGAAATTGATCTTCTTCTTTCCTCAAGCACCTCTAGGGATGTGCTTGGCATCTATCTGGTTTGCAGCTCTTCCACTTGCTATAGAAGATTCTACATGATATTCACAAGCTTGGTTACTTTAGCCATGGAGTCTTCATCTTCTTGCCCCTCTTTTGGAGAGAATGTTGCATTGGCAATCCTAATGGAGTCCACTAATGTGATGCGGCTTTTTTCATGCGTTAATATTTCCTATTCCTTTTCAGAAAGAAGGGTGATGCACCCCTGTAGTTCTTTCTCTTTCTGCTTCAACAGGGCCTTGGACAAATTTTTATTTCGCTGCTACTTTGCTTCCTGATAAGCAACGTCATTTTCCCTTAGCTGAATTTTAGATGTGGCGACCTACTGAATGCTATAGACTTCCTCCAAGGATAGCTTGAAGAATTCTATCTCTGTGCTGTCATCATTAGGACCTGCACTTGTCTATGTGTCTACCTCCAGTGCCTGCCTTTGGATCGTCACTTTGATTGGTGGCACTAATGCTATCGTAACGAGCGGAACACTGGGATATGCACCATATGTCTCGGCCTCCATAGTGGCTTTGACATCCTAGATGGCCTCTATTAACTTGTTGAGATGGCCCTCGACTTGGCTGGAAATGTGTAATTGCTACGTCCTCAGAATAGTGAGGTTATCTTGCATGACCTTAGAAATTGTGTCGGCAATTTCCTGCACATTATCTTCAGTCAATCTGTTCGTGTTCACCATTTTGTCAGCTTTCTGCTTCTTTCAGGATGATTGGACCTCTTCTTGCTGTGCATGCGTCTGTGTCGGCACATGCTCTTGACTTGGCAGCTAGTTTAATGTATGATGTTCTGAATTACCTATATCATTATCATCCGCATTGTGTTCCTGTGATTGATCATCTTAGTTTCTGTTTCCTTCCTACTCTTCATGATTAACTTGGTGAAGCGACGCTTCCTCTGCATTTTTCCCTTCAGGCAGTGGCTCTGCTAGCAGGCCGCACCATTCCTCCAGCCAAAGGTTTATAATTGCATCCATGTCCTCATATATCACCATGAATCCCACATGGTGCACCTATTTGAGCGGGTCCTTTGTCGGCACTAGGATTATACTATGCACTTCAACTTGGAAATATGATAAAAGTTGCATACCTATGCACTATCACAACGCGGATTCTATAGGATTGGATGACAACATCATGTAATGCCTCTACGTGTACAAATAATGCAATGTTGTTGTCCTTTTGTCAATTACTATCCCCATTTTCTTCCCACAAATTTTAGTGCCTTGCCCCAAGGCAAGGTAGTGGGACATCCATCTATACGTAGTCTAGTGGGTTACCCCACATAGTGAACGAAATCAAGATCAGCAGCCAGGAATATCAGAATTTGTAGGTGTCCTTGTGCTAAGCCTATAGTGCATCATCTATAAGTTCATTCAGCAAGTACTGGGACCAGTTGAATTTTCCTGCTAATGCACATAAATTTACGAGTTCCACCACCGTTGTCGAACATTGCTTGGGTATCATCTTGTGGAGTATCTTACAAGATAGGATCTTTGCAGCGAAGCACACACTTTTGTCTTGGATGGGCCCAATCAGGAAGCCATGGACCGCTCGCTAAAGGTTATGATTCTGCTTGATAGGGTTAACATCTTGCTTGGCCAAGTATGGCGCAGAATCATCGCCTTCGTTTGGGAGGCCAGTGATCCTTGCAATTAAATCTGGGTCGATTGGATATGGCTGATCTAGCCACAGGCATCCCCTGTGGAAGCAAACCAATAACTGCTTCACATACATATTGATGTGTATTCTATGGACGAAGTGAGGCATGAACAACATGTTGATCATACCTACGTGGGCAAGTCCCTCATCCCAATCCTTTGGCTTGAGCACATGGGCATCACTTATAGCAGACTGTTCCACGACCATGCGGTCTATTATCTATAATCCTTCCTATTTTCGAGTGTCAAAGTCCTAGAACTTCAACATAGCCAACTTAGGCCGAATATCCTTTAGCAGGGGAACATCAACTGGAATTCGCTATGCAACCAAAGTAGTCACCACCTTCTTTGGGAAGGTGCTCTCCTTTGCATTGATTCTCCTTGGCTGAATATAGTGCAAGAAATTTAGATCAGCTCACTCCGCTCCTGGACCTCTTCATGGGAGTGAGTCTTCTTCCATGACATCCTCTTCTTCTTCGCTAGCAAGTGCCTTTCCTCGGTCATCCAAAATGATCGTAGCTTTGCATTTTCTCCACTAGGGTTGCGATATTTTGGATGCCTCTCTTGGTTGCATCTCTCTGAGATTCCTTGGCTATCTGTCAGGCGCTACAACTACTTGTTGTGGTCCTAGAACAACCAAAATTATTCGAACTGGGTTAGGCACAACACGTGACCCTAAGATTGGGATGGTAGAATGACCATCCCCTCTGATATGTTGGTTGCGTGTTATTTCCATGTGGTCAATCTTTGGTTGTTTCTACGGTTGTTGTACCTTGGCCAACTATAGTTCTTCTTCCTCTTCAATGGGGAAACCAGAGATAATAGTTGCTTCTGATGCCTCACTCTCACTTGGAATGTTAATTACCATGGACATTGGCGTAATTGAAAAAGGATGGCAAGGTCTAGATCTGTAATCGTGTGGCTCTGGTTTTCTTGAGTCTTCACTATGCATAATAGAATGGTTGATGGGGAGGCAACAAATCTATACAGCCCTCTGCATCCTGCAATCGTCACTTGATGAGATGTTAGGGTCTAATCGATCTCCTAGGTTGCTTCTGCCGACACTTTCTTCATTAACTTCTGCAACTCACTTTTTGGGGTGTACCTGTCAACATAGTTATGGTCGTTATGGTGAGGAAGGGTGATGGGACGAAAAAGTATGCCGCCCTACTCCTCGTACTGTGTCGGATTAATTTCACTTAACTATGACATCTACCTGAATATTTGTTATAGATTCATAGTTTAATTTCGGCCAGCCTGTCATTCCCTCTTTTTGCATCCTTTTACCACTTTTTGCTTTTCCTCGTGCGCTGATGGATTTTTTCTTTGTTAGGTTTTTCCCATGCTAGTGTTATCTTTTTGCGCATATTGTTGATTCTGCACTAATTTACTTTTTGCACGTCATTTTCTTGGTCTATGCAACTTCTTTCTATACCCACCATGCACTTTATTTTACTTGCTTGAGCTTGTGTAGTGACTTGATTCTTGCACATTTTGGCACTTGCGCTTATCTATTGGGCTTATATGGTGGTTCTGTCGCAACCCTGTGACAGAACTAGGTTACGTCTTTTGGCATCATCTTTTTTTTTTAACTCGAGATGTTATGCATGTTGTAATATGGTTGCAGGCGACTGTCATTCACCATACTGGTGACATAGGTACTATCTAGCTTCTGGAGTTTTACTGCGCTCGCATTAGTGATGTGCACGATCCTATATGGCCCTAGCCAAGGTGTCTTCAACTTGCCCAGTTGCTTAAACAATCTGGTTTCATACAGTAAGACAAGTCCTCCTTCTTTGGCTAGCTTAACCATGATATGTTGATCCTTCCATGCCTTTTGTTGCTGCTTACTTGGTTTAGAAGCTAGCTGCAGGGGTATTTTTAGGTCTCCTAAATCTACCACTATTCCCCTCATTCTTGAGACATTGGTAGGGAATAGGTCCTGATACTCATGCAGTAGCTCCGCGATCTTTGCAACTGCTTCACCATCCCAATAATCTATGATGTTGGCGATATTTTGGGTCTTTGGTGATCTGATATGTACTTTCTTAATTTTCAAGGGCTGGAGGAGCTAATCACTTGGAATGCTACTTCCCTCTACCTCTTGTGTGCCCACTGATTTTGGTCTGTTGATATTAATAGGATCATCATTTGTATCTCTGGGTAGACTATACCACTGAATGGTTGCACTGCATTGGTGAGAATTAGCCTCTTCGACAGTGTTCTCAACAACTATCTTCTCCTTTACCATTTGAAGTGCAACATCAATTGTCGTATGCTCATCCGCAACTTTAATTGTATGCACAGATTGGTTAGCACATCTTTTGCAATCTTGGTTTCCTTCTTGCATCTCTAGAGAGGTATACCAGGATCTAGGCATCATCTCCAATGTGTGTATGCAACCCTCATAGGTGGGTAGCTCCCTTGACTCATTCTCCGCCTATCGCACAGACCTTGTAACTCTTGCACACCTTCTCATAGAGAATTCATGTAATCCATTTTTCCAACCCTCTAAAGCCTCTCCTGAGTCAGATGTACCTGAACTCGTGCATCTCCAGCTCAAGTTACCATCGGTAGTAGGATTAATGTAATCTTCCTCCAGAGCTGTGACATTGTAGATCTGGTTGAGATAGTCACCATGTCCCTCATTGTAGACAGGATCGACGTATCTCTATCCCTTGAATGGATTGATGGGTGATACTACCCTCATTTCCTCATCCTCGAATGAGAGAATCCTTTTCTTGAAATTTATAATGGTTTGATTGTCTATGGACTAATCTATTCCCAATAGAGCGGGGTATGGGTTCGTGTCATCAACAATGTTAATGAATTCAAAGTCTGCAAATGTGCGCGATCCTTCGACATCAATGGAGACATTTCTCAGCCAGCCAATGGGTAGGACCTTCACCTGATTAGAAAGTCACAATTGCATAGGAGACCAATCCAAGTGCATATTTCCCATACTTTCCCAAGTTTTTCACGTCAAAATATTGACATCTGAGCCCAGATCCAAGATGATATAATCCATGTCATAGTCATCTATCTTTGCAGTCACCCTCAACTCACGACTAGTTTTAAGTTTTTTCACACTTGGTTAACCTTCTTTTTAGGTCGTGGCTCTTTAGGTATCTTTTCTATCATTGCTTGTAGTTTTTCAATAGCATCTTTATCTTGCATTAGCGTTAAACAACTTGACAGAAAGGTTCTTAGCTTACTAACCTTTGGTGGAACCTTTTCTGGAATATCCGTTGAAACGGTTCAGGAATTTCCTTGACTTTTGCAGATGTCGAGGATACTTCTAGGCCTATGAATTTTGATTATATGTCCTAGAATACTTCCTTATGTTTCTGGACATTCAGTGGCTCCTTTTTCTGTGCTATTGGACTTACTTGTGGCTACAGTTGTTCTTGCAATTTATCCTAGTCTGCTCTAGTCGTAGCACCTCCTCGAGTTACGACAACGATGTTCAGGTCTCATGGTTCAATGGTAATCACTTGAACATTTACATTTGGATTTGGGTTCGGGTTTGGATTCGGGTTCGGTGCAAGTTTAGGTCCTACGATGGTCCTTTCTTGCCACTTTGCGATCAACTGAGGACATTGTTCGACATTATGGTCCTATGCCTTACAGTAAGAACATGTCTTCATAGGCTCTAAACAATATTTGGCATAGTGACCCGATTTTCCATAGTTATAGCATGTAACTTGACCTCTTCCTCTACCAAATCCTCCTCCTCCACCTCTTCCTTTGAATTGTTCACCACCCCTTCCCTGTTGGTGTGGTTGTTGTGGTGGATATTGGTTCTGCTAGTAGAGTGGATGATAGGGGTTTTATTGCACATATGGCTGCTAAGGCATGTACTGTGGTTGGTACTGATTACGGGGGAACTACGCAGGTTGATACAAGGATTGCGCCTATCTATCCTGAGTGATTCCTTCATTTTTCATTAAGTAGGTGTCGACAATATTTTCTTTCAAGAGCTTATATGCTCTACAATATTTCACATCATGTCCTACTAATTTACAAAATTTCCAGAATAGGTTTGCAGGGGCACTTACAAATTTTTTCAAATATAAACATTCTTCATCGTGATGGCCTTTTGACTGGCATATGCAACACCATGGTAGCCCATGGCCATTTAATGGGTTTGGTGCACCTGACGCGATGTAGTTCATGAATTCAAACAGTTATCCTTAGTGTTTCCATCCATTCTACATTTTTTGCACCATAGGTCTTCTTGTGCTTCTTTACCCTTCTTAATGTATTGAAGTTGTATCGTCAAATTGGCCAATTGAGATTGGATCTACACCATCACTACTAGGTGAGGCCTCTAACTCCATTGCCAGTTCTAGTGCTTTTGTCTGCGATTCAATATTCTGCTGCATTAATGACCCTTGAATGTGTGGTAACAACGCAACAATAAGCCACTTTTTATGCTACACATTAGACATTTGGAAGCTTACTTTGGCCATCAGTGTTTTAAACCATTGTTCAAAATCCCATACTGTTTCCATCAATGCTTGTTTGATTTCTTTTATTTCAGTAATACACTGTGAATCCGATTTAGGTTTCTTGAACTCATATATCATGGAAGCTCGGATCTCTTCAAGAGTTTTCTGTGGTGTTCCAATTGGTGCGGTGCGGAACTTCATGAACCAGTCTAGCGCTTGACCCATCAAGGTCATGATCATATGCGCCTTCTTTCTGTCTGCATTATGGACTAAACGCACCATCCAAACAACTTCATAGAGGAACCAGTGTTGTTCTGGGTCTTTCTTTCCATTTCTATTGAATGTGGGTAACCAGACATCTACCGCAAGCATTGAGTTGGCATTGGGGTTTTTTGGGACAAGATTCAAAGGGGGTGTACCTTCTTGTGCACTAGTTCCAGGGATCGCACTATCCGTATGAACAGTCCTTTCTGTGGATGAAACTATAGATCTAGCCTCAGGTGATATTGCTGGTGTTATGTAGTTGTGTCCTAACCTCGATGTCTCCTCAGAGTTGTTAGAATCTTCAGGTCCTTCTAAAATCAGGCTATAGTCCTCCTCTTCATTGCAAGACCCTTTTTCATTGCACGACTGAAGTTCGTGGTCTCTTTCCTCGAACAAACTAGGATTTTGTCATCCCTTTTCAGTTTTCCTTATATTTCCTAATATGAATACTCTTTCACTTCTTAGGACTCCAAATTCTAGTTCAAATTTTGTTCTTCCAGGGAACATTTCAAATAACCCTTCCCCATCTTCTTAATAGGCTGTTCGTGACATAGCCTCCTTCTAGCACGCAGGTCACAAAGTCTCAACAACCTTCTTCTAGCACACACTCAACTACTCAGATGAAAAATACCATTCTCATAGGTAAGCATTTTTATCCATGTACTGATACATAACAAGTATCTTCTTTGGGGTCCTTGGAAAAAATTTATTTCAGCTTCACTATATGAGTTTATAGTGTCTACTACAAACTCAGTAATATATCCTTGCAATATACTATCAACCCAAAAATCAACACCTCTAGAGATGGTGTTACTTACATTGGTTACCTCATGAACCAACTAATCACTCCACTTGATGGTCTCTCTTCTCTGGAAGTTTGTCTGCTTAGTCACCAATCTTGACAACCATTCATGCATTAAAATGGGGAACTCAGCAAAGATCTCGTGAATATCAGAATATATATATATTTGTCTATATAGTTCTCTGCACTCAACTATGTCCCTTCCCTCTCTTCTTGCATGAATGCTAGTGTTTTAGAATCCAGCTAGTATTTTATCTCATTCTTCATCGGATGCCACAGCATTTCCCTTGTTTTGATCAATAGGGTCCCGGCAACAGAACCATTTGGTGGCCACTTTTCCTAACTCATGTGACCCAGGTTCTATGCAGCCCATCAAACCAACAAACAGCTGAGATACTGGCCCGACAGAGCAAGCCCCATCGACAACGCTAGTGAAGCATGTGCAGTCTCACCTGAGATATATCTTTGATGGGTAACTACCAGAAACATGTTTCTGCAATTGTCAAGGGATTAAAGTCCCTTGCCATGTGGCCAAGGCACTCGATGAAGGTAACTAGATGGCTGGACGGTGGAGTCATTCTTGCATGTTTGAGCACAACAATATGTCAGCACATGTAACCTATCCTTGTTCCTAACATCACAGCTGGCACAACTTGTGCGGCGTAGCTGGCTCATACTAACAGACCGTCTGCGACTCGCGTCACAACTTAAGACATAAGCGTGCAGGCTGATATATGCATATATTTCAGCGATGATTCCCTAACATTAATCTACTAATTATAGTATAAAATTAGGCATTTAACTCATATTTCATCATCATATAGGAAGCAATTAACAACTATTCACATAAAAAATCACAGCATTAATCATCCATTCAAACACAAGAGATAACGTGGATACCCATCTGGGAAAAACCACCAAGGTGCTCTTCTTCTGACATGAGAAAAGGGTTATAGCACCTTGCAGTCTGTAGGATGTAGAATGATCTTAATATATGTCTTTCTGACTCATACTTTTGTTTATCATGCTCTATTGTTTATTCCTCTACCCTACTCCTACTCCTAGCGGTCTGAACACATAGCAGCTAGATCTGTAGCTCAACAGCCTCGTACCACTACCAGAGTCTTCCCTCTTCTACTCTCTACAAAATTATGGTAAAAAGGAATCCTTTGCTATGAATCTCCCATGAACAACCAACAATAACTACAGAATATCCAACTATTACCAACAGGGGATCAACAACCCCCTTCAACAGCCCAACCCTCTAACTACTGAATCCCTCCTATTTATACTATTTTACATGACCACTCAGGGTCGACTACATACAGGTACTCTGTTAAATGTCACCATCAACTGCCCATTAGGCTACAACTATGGTGATCTTGACCTGACATGAGGAACTATCGGCCTTACTTACAAACATTCCCTCATACGTGTGTAACCACGGGCTTATGCCACCTTAAGCGGCCACGATATGCACCTGTCATTCTCCAGCTGGTATCTCCTACATGCCCATGCGCTTGCCTTTCCCTCGTCGCATGCCTCTCCAGTCTTCCTGTGCTGGTCCCTTGCTTCCTTCGTGACCTTCCTTTCTTTATGTCGTGTGTGCCTTCTTTCTTACACTCATTTCCTAGGCCAACAAGCAGGAAGATGATCCCAAAACTCATGTCATGACTTTTCATCTATGGTGTTCTTCAAACTCCTTGATGGCTGACTCTATTCGTTTGAGACTCTTTCGGTGGAATTTGACTGGTATGGCCACAAAGTGGTATATTGAACTTCCATAGCATTCGTTTGTGGATTTTAGCTCATTTGCAGTTGTTTTTCTCACACACTTTCAACTACCCATTAGTTATGAAATGGGTACGGAGCTTTTGATATCACTCTGTCAAAATACCTCGATGCACATATCATACCATAGCCATGAGTGGATAAGGCAGAGACAAATTATTAAAGCTCCCATCTCGGATGAACTATTAGCTGATTAGTTCATAAAATCCTTATTGAGATTGGCTATGGGTGGCGCTGTTACCAAAGAGCAGGATATTAGTCGCGCTCAGTATCTGGATTTGGTATATTCCCAATCTGGAACTTTGTATGACCTAATCCCTCAAGCTCATTGTCCCAGCATGGAACCTTCCAAGTCACCCACAGAAACTCATGTTGATGGGGTTGTTGGTTCAATACATCCCTCATCAATAGCCAAAACTGCCAAGGAACCTAATGCTTCTACTACTACTCCTTCAACTCCTACAGTTTTTGCCAATTTAAATGCTATCCAAAGTACACAAACACCCAGTAATAAGAAAAAAGGAAAAGGTAAAAATAAAAATCCTAGAAACCAACAGGAGAATCCCAAGGCTACGACCACATAGAACGATAATAAAGGGAAGATAAAATCTAAGTACCCTTGTTTGTTATGTGGGGGTGATCACTTCATGAAGGATTTCCCTTGTCGTGAAGAGATTATTAAATTTCTGAAGAGTAACCCCACTCCAGCGTTGCTAACCAATCCCTTCTTGTCTCAACAACAATTGATAGATCACATGTCTAATAAAGGGACCTTTAGTTCTACAGAAAAAATCACAATGATGTCCTCAGATACCATCAATTCGAATACTCGTAGTCATTCATATGACAAGCCAATAGAGAAGAAGGATGAAAACCATTCTGCTGAGAAAGTTCCTTCTATTAGTTCCACTTCATCTTCGTCTAATGGCCCTCTCGTCATCAAGAAACCTAATCTCGATTTGATTTTATGACAACCTAAGGATACCCTCATGAAGGTTGTTTTTAATCCAATGCACAAGCTACACAATTCTACAATGTGGTTGAATATTTGGATAAGGCACCCTATGTAATGTCTACCCTGGAGGTACTCCAAAGGTTTCCAACACAGCATAAAAACATGCTAACGGATTTGGGGGAATTAGACCCAAATAACACTAACTTAATCCATTTCAATGTGGAGAACTATAAATCTATGTTACCTCACCAACTCAAATTTCAAATTTCCTCTAGAGTAGTTGGGATAAAGGTCCATCGGACTGTTCTGGATGAGGGAGCTTCAACCTTAGTTTTGTCTATATCTTGTTGGAGAGCCATTAGTTCTCCTGAGCTTACAAAATCACCTATGACCTTAAAATATTTTTATGGAAGAGGTTTCCAGTCTCATGGTCTATTACCAGCCCTTTCAGTCGAACTTAGGGGAAATAAGGTTTCCATTCAGGTGGAAGTAGTTGATGCCCCATTGGATTGCAATCTTCTGTTGGGGAGAAACTAGTTCTATGCTATGACTATCGTTGCTTCGGTAGTCTTTCGAACTCCCCAATTTCCTCATTTGGGGAATATTGTAACTATCAATAAAATTTACTTTTGTTCACCAGATGTTACTACTCCCATCGTGAATAACATCCCTATGCTAGGTTAGTCCCATCTTCCTTATCATTCGATTGGGGTAGGTATGCTAAAGGATTCAACCCTTATGGGAGTGTTTCCTTCAATCCCTCCTAGTACAAAATTAGCAACCATGAACATGATTTCCACGGCTGGTTATAGTCCTAAAGGAAAATAATTTGTTGATTCATCCTCTCTTAGTATTTATCAAGCACTGTATGATGTTGTGCAATCTACTTCTGATTGTCCATTATGATGATCTTCATCCGGTGGCTTCGAATCCTTACCACCTGCCCTACTAGCTAGAACCATCCCTCCCTACTCTAAAATACCTCTCCAAGACTTTTCCTTCAGATGAGTCCACCATGGAGATCATGAGTATGGACGAACCCGTATGGGAAGATCATCATCACGTATCTTCTTTTCTTCCTAATTCTAGTTCAATATATTTTGACCTCATATATCTTATCAATACCGATATTGTCACCAATCCGCAAACACCTGTATTTTTACAAGACATAGATTCCAAAGGAAATATTTTTAACATCACTAAGAAAACCTTGATTGACATATCAGTCAAGCCCGGAACTGTTGAATATGTCCATGTAAGCCAAAACTACTTGATAGATGAAACTGAAAGTTATAGAGATCTTTTAAAATAATTCCATGATATTTATCCCTGGACGTATGAGGACATGCCTGGGATCAATTTATCAATTATTGTACACAAGATTAGAAATTATCCCACGGCAAAAACTGTCCGAAAAAAATTACGCTAATTCCATCCAAGGAAGGCTGTGACTATTAAAGATGAAGTGGAAAAAATTTTGAAGGGGGGGTTTATTTATCTCATACCCCTGACGGAATGGGTATCTAATATTGTCCCATTGGCTAAGAAGCAGGGCACTATTAGAGCCTGTATCGATTTTTGAGACTTGAATAAGGCTTCTCCTAAGGACAATTTCCCTACTCCACACATCGATTAGATCATCGATAATTGTGCTGGGAGCATCATATTTTCTTTTATGGATGGATTTTATGGCTACAATTAGATAGAGATTCTTCCCATCGATCAACATAAAATGACATTTATTTTCCCATGGGAAACCTTTGCGTATCGGAAGTTACCTTTTATCCTAAATAATATTGGAGCTACATTACAACGAGCCGTGTCCTATGCCTTTCATGATATCAAGCACATCGTGGAGATGTACCTTGACAATCACCCTGCTCATTTGCAGCAACATGAAGACCTTCCAAGGAACCTTAGAGAAATTTCACTTAGGTGTCATCATTATAATATAGGACTGAATCCACACAAATGTGTATTTTTTGTTGATACTAGAGGCCTCCTTGGCTTTGTGATTTCCAAAGATGGCATCTAGATTGATCCTATGAAAATTGTTTCTATCCTGGACTTACATGCCCCAACAAACATTGTCGAGCTCCAAATTTTGCAAGGGAAGGAAAAATTTCTTCGTTGTTTCATGTGCAACTTCACAAAGAAAATGCATGGTTATATGCATCTCCTAAAGAATGACACTCCGTTCTTCTAGGATGACCAGGACCAACGAGCCCTTGATACTCTAAAGTATGCTCTGACCCATTCACCCATCATACACCCCCCAGATTACTCAAAGAAATTTCTCTTGTATGTTGTTTCCTCCACTAATACCATCGGAATGGTTCTAGTGCAGGACAATCCCAACGGCCAAGAACACATGATATATTACATGAGTAAGATTCTCATTGACTCTGAAACTCATTAATCACGTGTGGAGAAGTTAGCTTTGGCCATGGTCATTGTTTTTCAAAATTTTCATCATTACATTCTACTTCGTACCACAATTGTACTCATAGATAAAAACCTTATGTACAACATTTTGACTCGTCAGGTACTAGGGGGAAAATATTCCCATTGGATTGTGATCTTACAGGAATTTGATCTTGAGTTTGACAAGGCTACTTTGAATAAATACTTGGTTTTCATGGAGTTGATGTGTGACCTTCCCTGTTCTTTGATAGAAGTTGATCCCAACGATTCATTCCTGGATGAATTTTTTTCCTTGATAAGCACAACTAATCCATGGTATGGAGATTTTATTATCTATCTATAGACTCAGAGATTTCAGCCCGACATATCCTGTGATGATCATCGTTGTATCCATCACCACAAAAAATATTATCTCATTTTGAATGATACATTGTACCGACGTGGTATTGATTCCATCCTTCAAAAATGCCTTACACATGAAGAGGCTGAACAGGTTCTGAGTGACTGCCACTCTGGAGCATGTGGCGGTCATCTTTCTGGGATGGCTACAGCCTGGAAAATACTTTGTGCTGGGTATTTATTGCCTTTGCTATTCAAATATTGTCATGAGGTGGTTAAAAAATTCCCACCTTGTCAATTCTTTTATCCAAAAAAGTGCACCCACCCTAATCCTTTACACCCCATCATTGCAGTTGACCCTTTTTCCAAATGGGGTATTGATTTTATGCATCGTAAGGCTACCTCAACCGAGGGGCATGGTCACATCATCGTAGCCATGGATTATTTCACAAAATGGGCTGAGGAAATGCCTACATATGCAAGGGATGGTAAGACCGCCACGCTCTTTTTATTCAACCATGTGATAGCTAGGTTTGGATTCTTGCAAGATATAGTCATTGACCACGGATCTCATTTTTGGAATCAGATGATGGCTAAGCTGGGTTTTCACCATGAAAACTCAACTCTCTATTACTCGTAGGCTAATGGTCAGGTTGAGGCCATTGACAAAGTTTTGAAAACTATGTTGCATAGGATGGTTGGAGATCACAAATCCAACTGGAACTTGACTCTCTTTTCCGCACTTTGGGATTACATGACTTCAGTAAAACAGCAACTGGTTTCACACCCTTTCAATTGTTCTATGGACTAGAGGCTATCCTCCGTATCAAGTGTCAAATTCTGTCACTTAAACTCGCAGTAGAACTTCTCCCAAACACTTCCACCGAGGAAGAGAGATTTATGTACTTGAATAACCTTGATGAGGGTAGAAGAGATGTTTCCTTGGCTAACGAGGCACAAAAAAATGCGTCAAGGCACAATATGACAAGTCTGTTCAGCCTCGTATCTTCAATGAAGGTGACCTAGTCCCGACTTATGATCAAAGACATGATAAACTAAAGAAGGGAAAGTTCGAATCCATGTGGTACAGTCCCTTTGTCATTAGTAAGGTCTTAGAGGGAGGGGATTACGAGCTCATAGATTATGAAGGTATACCCTTCAGGAAACCTCGCAATGGGTTGTACTTGAAGAGGTAATATGCTTAAGACATTTATGTATGGTACCTTGTATATATGTATATTTGGCTTTCAATGAGTTTTGTCATTTTCAATATGGTTTTGAGTTTGATGTCCATACTATTTATACCATGTTTTGGTTATGCATATTGGATGGCCTTCTACGGTTTCACTGATGGTGCATGCCGTTATACCCTGAACCTTGCTTCACCATCTTGGGTGATGTATTCCCTAGCTCAAGATTTAGTCAATTTGGGAGCAGTTTGTATTTTTTCATCTACCAACAACATTGTCAAGTATCAGGTAGTGATAGGTTTACTCACCGAGGCTGCA
This sequence comes from Pseudotsuga menziesii, assembly GCA_001517045.1. Classification (NCBI taxonomy): domain Eukaryota; kingdom Viridiplantae; phylum Streptophyta; class Pinopsida; order Pinales; family Pinaceae; genus Pseudotsuga; species Pseudotsuga menziesii. The sequence continues at coordinate 125,694 of LPNX010267881.1, read as the reverse complement.
TCTAGGGACATTCATGATTTGGTAGTGTTTATGGATTCTCAACTAGTGGTTTGTCACCTAAACCATGTTTACACTATCAGGAACCCTACACTTCTTCACCCCTTTCAGAGAGTGCATTTGTTAGAAAGGTCTTTCAATACCATCACTTATATGCATATCCCTAGGTCTAATAATAAGATTGTTGATTCATTGGCAAATTTCATTCTGGAATGGCATATTTCCCATTCATAGTTTGTTAAAATAAAAATGGTCAATAATAAAGTAAAATAAACAATAGAAAAACACGTAAAACTCATGTATATATAATTTATCCATTTGAAGCACATGTAAACACTGGAACTGAGTCTGTATGTGTGTGTGTGTGTGTGCGTGTGTGCGTGTGTGTGTGTGTGTGTGTGTGTGTGTGTGTGTGTATGTGTGTGTATAAAAAGTGTTTTTACAAAAAATATGGTCACGAGACCTCATCTGAAGCACTGTGTATTTTAGGAATACAAAATGATACAAAAATTATGAAGCTGGCTAGATTTCAGGGGTACAACATGCAGACCACTCTAATGGTGCCCGTGGTAGAACATAATGGCCTTTGCTACCCTACATAGAAAGCAACTAAAGTGGACAGATACTCCTGCAGTATGTCTCTGAAACCTCCAAGGGAGATCATCTATAGTGGCATCCAGGATATCCAGAGTCAGTCGATCCAGGTTCTCCTCCAGCTCTGTGAGCTCATCATTGCCTCTATGGACAAAGCGAGCTCTTGCTCGTCTATCCATTGGGGAGGATCCCCTAGGACATGCATCACCAACTTCTGCATGCAAATATTAGGTTTTGTTATCATCCATAAAAATCATAAAACATGAAAACTATAAAAACATAATTAACATACTGGGTATTGCTTCTTACCGATGTCACCCCACTGAGCACCAGGTGGTAGTGGTAGATCAGGATCTGCTTGGAATTCGGTCCCTACATATGCATAATCCTCAATCATGAGTATCTGATCACTCAGTCAATGGAAGAAGGAAGCCTTGAACATGACCTTGGCCCCACCACCTCCAGTGCGGGCTATGATATCTAGCCACCGCAACATGTGGGGGTCTCTAGCTCTAATCTTTGTGAATACTACCTGGGGCCTCATGAGTGGTACTCTCTCAAATAAGAAGCATGCTAAGATGGTCCCATACCCTAACTGCTTCAACTCTCCTTAATGTCGACATTTTTTCAACTGATATTTGAACACATGTAATAGTTCCTCAACCCTGTTGTACACCGTGGATGCCATGGCCTCCAGGGAATACAACATATGTTCCTGGGATACTTGGTGGGTCCCTTAGCTCCCTTCCACCCTATGCATAGTAAATAGAACAATCTGAAGTGGTAAATCCCTCACAACCTTGATTGGGATCTTCTTACCTGACATTTTTGTTCCTGGCAAGCAATGGCGAACAATAAGCTCTTGTGTAGTTATGTCCCCACCTTGGGAACCAGTCAGAAAAATAGATGCTCCTCATCAAGACAATCCTATCAGGAAATAGATATCCTCCACCTCCATAGTCACAATATGGGGTACCACCTCAAAATGTTGTTGTTCTGGATTCCACATCCATAGGATGTACTCCAGTAAACGTGCATGTGAAACCATGTTGGGAGCGCGAAAGAAGTTTAAGAGGCCACAGCCTCTTAAGGAAACTATACAACCTGCATCTCTTGTGGCACAGGAATCATAATCATCATGTTGTATCTCCTTCCAAGTCACCATTTTTTGCCAAGTGACCTGTCAAAAACCATTAATGAGCCATTTAGAAGCATATTCCACCATTAAAAATGCTTGAAAACTTTTAATTTGACTAGCGTTTATGGTTTTTGGACCTCACGGCTGACACTGCACTTGTCCATTTAGGACAAAGCGATGCCACCGTTTGAGCAAAAATCAAATACCATGGTTATTATCAGGCACCGATCTTCCCATGAAGGCCAAAAGCGGTACCCTCCATGCATTTTTTAGGATTTATCTTAAGGCTCCAAAACTCAACAAAAATAAAAAATGGAAACCATATAAAGGAAGAAGAGGTTTCTAGCTCTGACCTAGATTTGACGATGCAGAAAATGGACGGATGACGGCTCCGCAATCTCTGACTAAAATCTGCACTCCAATTCTCTCGAAATGCTCTCCAAGGTTTGGTAAATGGTAAATGATTTGGTTTTTACTATTTACTTATCTTTTATAACATATTTTTAGTGTTTTTTGTATTATTTTAATGTTTTTAAATCATTTTTATCGAAAATACCCTTTTATATAGTTTATAAAAGTCATTTTTAAAATGTTTTTGGGAGACTAATAGCTTTTAAAAAAAAAAATTTGCAGGGACAAGGATGAACAGTATTGTCTATGGGAAAGTTCCTTTTTGAATTTTTTCGTACTTCTGAAAAATGGAAAAGGTCCTTGAGCGTTCATTTTGACACTTTCATCATGCTCTCGAAACCTAGTATCAAAGACCCAAGTCTTTTTTCGATTCTTTTCAGGCTCATAAAAGACCATTCATCATGAAAAGAATCCTGATGGAGTCTTCTTTAAAATCTTTTCGGACTCCCTAAATGTAAAAATATTGTCAAGTGAACATGTCTTCTTCACGCTTGTAAAAGTACTCAAAGATTCGTCTTTCCAACATTATTTTATCTCTTTTTCGGTTTGGATTGGCCATTTCCAAAAAAGGACCATTTGGAGTATTCTTCCGTCTTCGTTCAGACTCTCTAAAAAAGGATCAAGTCGGATGATGTTGTAAACTCACCTCCATTTAGAAATATATAAATCCACTTGAAAGACCAAGGCTTTCAACTATGCTTCTTAGAAGGTTTTAATAAATATCTGGAAACATGGAGAAGAGTCATTATGCTAGTAGAAATATCTATAAGATTGCATATAATATATGGCCAGACATAACAGGTAAATACTTGCAGCTTTAGCTTATGAATGCACTGAGCATTACGACAAACATCAGAAGCAATGTATAAAGTTTAATATACCAATGAAGAGATGCGATGGTAGCCTTCTGTCATTGAATATGTATAAACCTAGAAAGAAAGAAGATGAAAAATCAACAAACAGAGTGAAAAAATATCGTTGTCAAAATGCATTCATGAACATCTCCAAAGGATGAAATGCAGTTACAAGTCTTCAAAAATAGAACTACAGTCCTTAGACTGTGTTTTTTCGGCTCCTTGTGTTCTTAGAATTCCTAGGCTTTATAGCCTTTACATCAAGGTTTTAAGATCCTCTAAAAAGGGATATTAAATACATAAAATAAACATAATCAAATACAATATTAGGAAATAAGATTCTATCTTATCATCATACGTCTAAATGACATTCTTCAACATTATTTGGCAGCTTGCAGGTGAAGATGACAGAGTTCGAAATCTTTCTTTGAGAGTTGGGTGCTTTTTACCACGAAATAAAATGCCATTTGGTGTTGTTCTCTTATAATATGCCTTCAAAACCTGATTAGGAGGATGAACTGTATTCCCATAATTATTATATTTAATTTAAAACCATTCCCACATGTTTTGGAGATCATAAAACGTGATCTGGGTAGAAATAAGACCGATCTGGACTCTTCTGCACTTTCGGTGGCCAAACTGGTGAAAACTGGGGCTCAGAGATGGATTCGGTTCTCCAAATCCATGAAACATGTGTATAAAACGAAATATTTTATTGTTCTTTGACATGTTAGGCACAAAATTCTTTGACCGTTTCTCAAAATGATCCTCCAGTCGCTCAATATCATCATTTGAAAATGATGACTTAGCACAGTAAAAATGCCACATTCCTGAAAACGATGCCTCATCTTGCGGGAAAATTTTGACTATCTTTCCAAGAGATAAATGAAGATATGAAAGTATCATTGGAAATATTAGGATGTCTAGTTGTCAATCGACTATTTGAGCATGTAAAATGGCCTCTCCACAGCTGAGAAAATTTAGTTTTCCCAAGGTCGTTTATCGTTTGAAAAACCTGTGATTTCGATGGTTTAGAGCGCCCTAAAAATGCATTTTAGCCATAGAAAGAATGTGCTTTTGGTGGCTTAGAGGCCCTTTTTATCTTTTGATTAGCCACCAAAAGCTGTTCTTTGACATTTTTTATAAGCAAAGCAATTTCTCAAGGATTCTTATCAAATACAACTTGAGAGCTCTTTAAAAAGACCCTTAGAAAATTTAAAAAGATCTCTAATCTAATGATTTTCCTATCACTTAATGAAATAAATTTGACCAATTTATATGAGGAGATAACATCGGGCTCCTACTCGGGGATGGAATCCTCCCTGTGAGGTTCCAAGAACCACAGATCTGATGCCTTTCCTAAAAAATAAAATCTAAGCTTAATGTCTAGTGTTCCATTAGGCATGGAGTCAGTCATTCACCTCTTTCTGAAAATATTTCATGACCTAAGTAGATGATATTTGTACATCTTCAATATTGCCTTTATTCACTCAAGATAACCACTAAATAGTAAAGAAAAGAAATGCTCAGGAAACGAACTTATTTCCTAATCTATTCTACCCTAACCAGCTCTGCAATTTGGTTAGGTAAAGGATGATTTCCATAGCAACCATCCAAACAATTTTAATATTGAAATGATCTCATAATTCTCACTGATCAATAGCTGATGTTTAAAATGAAACAATAGTGAATAAAAGTTATTTACAAAACCAAACTTACAAGGAAACATGTGCGAGAAAAAGAAGTTTTAAACTTTCAAGTTTTTTGAAATGTATGATTCTATGAATGTTGTCATTGGATCTTTGAAACTGAAATTAGAAACCTACTGATATTCGGGAAACTATTGCACTTCAATGACTGCTTCTCTTCTAGAATATTGATGACCTTCTTGTTCTTTTGTCATCATCAAACACTATGACCTCTTCTTCAGAAAAATGCTCAAGAGATGATAATAGAGCAATGTCTGAATGACAAAGATTATGATCAGCTCTAAAAATGTAATTGTCTATACAATCATTATTTATCATAGGTTCAACACTCTTTACAAACTGATCATAAATTTTACATGAATATCTATCTCTGGAATGCTCTGCCAATGTTGAAAATTCTGATTCACAATCTGAAATAATTTTAGATGCTTGCTGCTATTCTAAAACTGACACATAATCATTACCTTCCTGCTAAAAAACAGAAATATACTGACATTCTGTTGGCTTAAATAGATGCATATTTTTAAAATCAGCTTGATCTTGAATCCTCCTGTAAGAAATAATGTTCTCCTCTACCTCTAGAGCATCTTCAAACAAGGTTTTTAAGGATGAAGACTTTCTTTCTAGCAGAAGAAGAGCAAATTCTGAATGCAATCCCATAACATAATAAATCATGGCAACTTTGTTTGTAGGCCGAATATCCAAGGGAATACCATAGTAGATACTGAAAAATCTCCGATTGAAAACAAGCAAGATTTCATTTTGTTCTTTCTTCAAAGAATAAAAGTCAGCAAGGTAAGAATTTGTTGATTTATTTTCACCCCAATACTTTATAAAATGATTGGAGAAATTGATCCAAGAACAAATGGAATCAGCTCTCATACCTTTAAACCATGCAGCAACATCTCTAATCAAAGACTTAGAGAAAAATATCATGATCACATCTTCATGAACAATTTGAAAACGATCAATAAAATCCAAAAAGGATTCCAAGTGCCTCTCAGCTGAAGCTTGATTTTCTCCAAAAAACCAAGGGAGATACTCATAACAGTCAACAGGATAAGGATGAAGGAGATAGGGAAGCTTCAAAGGCTTGAACATCTTCATTCTGATTTTAATTTGAAAAGTAGAGGGTTGATCATGAACGTTAATGGGTTGATTATAGGGTTCAACAGTAATGCCCAAAGGTGCTGAAGTATGGACATGGTTCGAATTAATTTTAATCTCTACAAAATCAGAAGGGTGATCAGATTCAAGAGGAATTGGAATGCAGGACTCATCTTCAGGAACAAACTATGATAAGGATATGGAATCAACATCTACAGTATAGTGCTGCAAGATTTCTTTTTCTAAGGTTGGATATATACAAGGAGAATTATGATTTTCTGAATATACAAAATAGAAACTAATTCTCTTTACATGCGAAGTGAACAACATGATAGATATGATAAACAAATACAATAGTTCATGAAGCAGACTAATGAACTGATACTTGGATTTGAAATTTATCCTCTTCATCTTCTGTCAACCGGATCCTCCCCCGTGGAGTCTTTAATCGTGGAGTCGCCAGGCAGATGATACAGTCAATTATGTGTCCTCCTTTTGTGTGCCATCAAAATTTAGATCTATGTTGTTTTTCCAAGGGAATCTAGCTTCACTTCCATTCCCTAGCAACGGCACCAATTTGTTATCACTCCAAGAAATTACTCCCTGACTATAGAAGGGTGTAAGCTTGGTAAATTAATATTCAATAGTGTGAATGAAAAAGGATCAAGTCAGATGATGTTGTAAACTCACTTCCATTTAGAAATATATAAATCCACTTGAAAGACCAAGGCTTTCAACTATGCTGCTCAGAAGGTTTTAATCGATATGTGGAAACATGGAGAGGACTCATTATGCTTGCAGAAATATCTATAAGCTTGCATATAATATATGGCCAGAAATAACAGGTAAATACTTGCAGCTTGAGCTTATGAATGCACTAAGCATTAAGAAAAACATCAAAATCAATGTATAAATTTTAATATACCAACAAAGAGATGAGATAACAGCCTTTTGTCATTGAATATATATAAACCTGGAAAGAAAGAATATGAAAACTGAACAAACAGAGTGAAAGAAGCTTGATGTCAAGATGTATTCATGAACATATCCAAAGGATGAAATGTAGTTACAAGTATTGAAGAATAGAACTACAGTCCTCAGACTGTGTTTTTTCATCTCCTTGTGTTCTTAGAATTCCTAGGCTTTATAGCCTTTACATCAAGGTGTGAAGATCCTCTAAAAAGGGATCTGAAATACCTAAAACAAGCATAATAAAATAAAATCTTAGGAAATAATATTCAATATTATCATCATAAGTCGAAATGACAGGCTTCGGCATTATTTGGCAGCTTGTAGGTGAAGATGACAGAGTTCGAAATCTTTCTTTGAGAGATGGGATCCTTTTACCACGAAATAAAATGCCATTTGGTGTTGTTCTCTTCTCATATGCCTTCAAAACCTGATTAAGAGGATGACATGTATTCCCATAATTATTATATTTGATTTAAAACCATTTCCACATGTTTTAGAGATCATAAGACGTGATCTGGGCATAAATAAGACCGATCTGGACTCTTTTGCACTTTCGGCGGTCAAACTGGTGAAAAATGGGGCTCAGAGATGGATTTTTTTCTCCAAATACATGAGAAATGTGTATAAACCAAAATATTTTATTGTTATTTGACATGTTAGGCACAAAACCCTCCAACCGTTTCTCAAAATGATCCTCCATTCGCTCAAGATCATCATTTGAAAATGATGACTCAGCACAGTAAAAACGCCACATTCCTGAAAATGCTGCCTCATGTTGCGGGGGGATTTTGACTTTTTTCCCAAGATATAAATGAATATATGAAAGAACCATTGGAAATATTAGGATTTCTAGTTGTCAATCAACTATTTGAGCATGTAAAACAGCCTCTCCACGGCTGAGAAAATTTAGTTTTCCCAAGGTAGTTTAGCGTTTGAAAAGCCTGCAATTTCGGTGGTTTAGAGCACACTAAAAATGTGTTTTAGCCACTGAAAAAGAGTGTGTTCAGTGGCTTAGAGGCCCTTTTTACCTTTCACTTATCCATCGAAAGCTGTTCTTTGAAATTTTTATAAGCAAAGCAATTTCTCAAGAATTCTTATCAAATAGAACTTCATAGCTCTTTAAAAAGACTCTTAGAAAATTTAAAAAGATGTCTGATCTAATGATTTTCCTATCACTTAATGAAATAAAATTGACCAATTTATATGAGGAGATAACATCTGGCTCCTACTCAGGGATGTAATCCTCCCTGTGAGGTTCCAAGTACCACAGATCTAATGCATTTCCTGAAAAATAAAATCTGAGCTTAATGTCTAGTGTTCCATTGGGCATGGAGTCAGTCATTCACCTATTTCTGAAAATATTTCATGACCTGAGTAGATGATCTCTGTACATATTCAAGACTGCCTTTATTCACTCAATATAACCGCTGCATAGTAAAGAAAATAAATGCTTGGGCAACAAGCTTATTTCCTAATCTATTCTACCCTAACCAGCTCTGCAATTTGGTTAGGTAAAGGCTGATTTCCATAGAAACCATCCAAGCAATTTTAATACTGAAATGATCTCATCATTCTTACTGATCAATAGATGATGTTTAAAATGTAACAACAGTGAATAAAAGTTATTTACAAAACCAAACTTACAAGGAAACGTGCCAGCAAAAGAAGTTTGAAACTTTCAAGTTTTCTGAAATGTATGATTCTATGAATGCTGCCACTCGATCTTTGAAACTGAAATTAGAAACCTGCTGATATTTAGGAAACTGTTGCACTTCAATGATTGCTTCTCTGCTAGAATATTGATGACCTTCTTTTTCTTTTGTGATCACCTTGTGATCATCAAACACTATGACCTCTTCTTCAGAAAAATGCTCAAGAGATGATGATAGAGTAATGCTTGAATGAAAAAGATTATGATCACCTCTAAAAATGTAATGCAGGGTTCAGTAGTAAAAATGTAATGACAGGGTTGAGCTGTAATTCCCAAAGGTGTTGAAGTCTAGACATGGTTCAAATTAATTTTAATCTCTACAAAATTAGAAGGGTGATCAGATTCAAGAGGAATTGGAATGCAAGACTCATATTTAGGAATAGGGTGTGATGAGGATATGGAATCAACATCTTCAATATAGTGCTGCAATATTTCTTCTTCTAAGGTTGGAGATATGCAAGGAGAATCATGATTTTTTGAATATACAAAACAAACAAAAAATTCTCTTTACATGCGAAGGGAACAACATGAATATGCACGATATTTCAATAATGATGGCACAGACATGAATATGCATATATCCACCATATTTCAATCATGATGACATGGTGATTGAGTATTGATGTTTGTTATTTGTGGCATTTCACATATCTCTAAAATGAATCACAAGCAAAATAGTTATCAGTTCAATGTTATGTTCTAGTAATAGTGATACAGATTTATGCGTGAACGAAATGAAATAACATATACATAATCATAATCATAGACATTTTGCAAATATAACAAAGATACAGTAAACCCATATTCTATTAAATGGCAGAAATAGAACAGACTGTAATATAATTGCTAGAATGGTGGTATCTATCTTTGAGAAGAGATGTGGCTGCTATGCTCATTTGTGACAAGTTGAATACAAAATGAGGGAAAATGGGCCTATTTATAATAATAATGAGGTGAGAACCCCAAAATTCAAAAACATAACCCTAGAAGATGAACCGTCATAAATTTTGCAGCCACAAGGTGGTAAGTTGAACAATCAACTTCCTGGGGTCATAAATTTTGCATACGATCTCCGATTTGGGCGTTTAATAGCTCGTTGGAAAGGTTTGTCTAATATTTACAACTTTTTGTTGGTGAAATTTAAGATAATGGCAACAATTTGGCCCCAAATCTCCAAAAAATGTCGTTTAGGGCCTCAAAATGGCCCCGGAAGTTTAGGACCCGAAAAACTGTAGAAAAATAACTAGGAAACTACCACAATGGACAATTGTTTTGAGTCAGTGGAATAGGTGGGTGTCCACCAATATCCATTTGGATCAATCCTCCCTCCTTAAAGAGCAATGTTATCCATTGCATTGAATCCCATATCATATCTTGAACTGTGTGTTGAGTTGATCTCCTGGTGATACATTTGCTGAAGTGAAGAGGCTACTTTTCTTTGGCATCCCGAGAGGGTTGTAATTGTTGTGTAGATTATTTGTTTTTGGATGAGCACCTTCAATGCATGGCCTTGCATCGTAGAGGTACTCGGATAGATGAGGAAACAATGGCTCTGTTTTCTTCTTGTGTCTAATGAGCAGAGACACCATGTGTAGAGGGTGTGGAGGTCTCTGTGATCGTATGTTCTCCTTCAGATGCAATTATGAGGAGGAATAATTTCTTGGTGTGGGAGCTTATCTTCCTACCCTACAAGACTATGGTAGGTGCAACTGTATCTAGGATCCGGTAGAGTTCCTCCCAAAGTGACAATGACACTGCAAGGCCATGACTCATATACAGCATGACGCTTCCACATATATGGTTGTCCTAAAAGAACATCACAGACTTCAAGTGGGTCCACATCACACAATATCTCGTCTTTGAAAGGCTTGATGCCATATGGTAGGAGGCATTGCTGAGTAATGCGAATACCTCGTCCTTGGATTAGCCAACCAATGTTGTAAGGTTGTGTGTGTGGTGTTGTCGGAAGCTCCAATCTCTTGACGAATTTTGCTGAGATCAAGTTATTTTGGCTGTCGTTGTCAACAACAAAATGTAGAGGCATTCCGTTCACCCACATCTGCGAGTGGAATAGGTGCTCCTTTGCCTCTGACTCTTCAGGATCCTCTGGTTGAATCTGTGTGGTAGCAACAGTGGTAGTGGGGTCTACATCAATGATCTACCTCCCATTATATGCAGATGTGGCATTGGGTTCAGAATCAGAATCAAGATCTAATTCTGAATATTTTATCTTGACCACTAATGACTGCTTTGAGCAACACTCATTAGTGTTGTGCCAAGGGATTTTATGGAATTCACACCACTCACCGGTGTACTTATTTTTCTTTCCATCTCCCTTCTTTGCTTATGGTGGGGCCTGGTTGTCCTTTCCTTGTCCTGTGTTTTGTGGTCCAGGGTTTCCCTTGCCTTGCTTCTATGGTGGGTGCATAGGTCCAGAGTCTTGCTTGTTCTTCTGTCAAAATTTCTCCTTGATTTTAACAGTGTACTGATAGACGAATCCAAGTGAAGAGATGTTGAGGAAGTCCATCTCAGTTCAGATGTACCGATGTAGACCACTGCGATATTTCATAATCAGGTATCGCTCGGATTCCTTGATACTTAGCTTTGTACGCAAGGTATGAAATTTGTTGGTGTACTCTGACATCATCTGGTCCCTTTCTTGATGCAGAATGGTCCATTTTGTGTATTGGTCATCATAGTTTCCCATAGGGTAATACTATTCCCTGACGACATCTATGAAAGAGGCCCAAGTGGGATTTGTTTCAAACATTCCAGACTCGTCTGATGAGTTTTGCTCACAATAAGTACCCCACCTATTTTGGACATGGGGGACTGCCCTAAGGAGCGCAAAGGTGATCTTTTCTCTGTCAAAAAAATTGTGGACATAGAAATACCCTTCTAGAACTTTCAACCAATTATCTAAGGCATCTGCATTGATATTGCCTTCAAATAAAGGAATATCAAAGTTAACTTTTACCTTAAAGGGAGTTACATCCCCGAACCGACTGCTTGTTGAAGATGCACTTGCCATTGCTAGCATTCGCTAAAGGATTTGAGAGAAACTATCCATCATCTCGTTCCTCTGTCGCTCGAGGGATTCCTCAAGAAACAACTTGATAGGATCTTTTGCTCCATCGTATCTCTTTTATTTTTCCATGGGAGGTCATTTGGGATGGCAAGAATGATCAAGTGAAACTATTTCAAGACCAAACTCTCTATACTCGGACCTCGTCGGGGACATACGCCAAGAAAAAATCAAAGAGCAGATTGCTCTGATACCATTGATCTGGATTTATGCATGAATGAAATGAAAGAAAATATACAAAATCATAATCACAGACATTTTGCAAATATAACAAAGATACAATAAACCCATATTCTATTAAATTGCGGAAATACAACAGACTGTAATACAATTGCTAGAATGGTGGTAGCTATCTCTGAGAAGAGATGTGACTGCTACGCTCATTTGTGCCAAGATGAACACAAATTGAGGCCAAAGGGGCCTATTTATAATAATAATGAGGTGAGAACCCCAAAAGTAAAAAACGTTACCCTAGAAGATGAACCATCATAAATTTTGCGGCCCTAAGGTGGTAACTTGAACAATCAACTTCCTGGGGTCATAACTTTTGCATACGATCTTCGATTTGGGTGTTCGATAGCTCCTTGGAAAGGTATATCTAAGATTTAAAACTTTTGGTTGGCCAACGACATGCTAATAGAAACCATTTGGCCCCGAATCTCCAAAAAAACTCGTTTAGGGCCTCAAAATGGCCCTGGAAATTTAGGATCCGAAAAGCTGTAGAAAAATAACTAGAAAACTACCACAATGGACAATTGTTTTGAGCTAGTGGAATAGGTGGGTGTCCATCGATCTCCATTTGGATCAAATAGTCAATCTAATTCTTTATCCTTTCAATCAATTTAAGGATTTTGGTGTCAATTAAGGTGGTTATTAACATAATTTAGAGTTATCCTCTTAAAAGTTTTTAAGTTTTTTTTGGAGTTGATATTTTGATCAATGTATTGATTTTTCATTGATTATAAGAGTTTCCCAATTAATTCCTAGAACTTTCTCTTCTCTCTTAGATAGAAATTTTTGTTATTGTCTAGTATAATTAAGATTTTAAATGTTAATGTATTGAGAACAAATGTACAAGTTTCAATTAAATTTTGCACTTTTCTTTGTAAGGTCTTGTTATTATTATTTATTATATTTAAAAGTTTAAATGTGGATGTACTATGGATATGTGTACTTTTAGACTAAATATTCATGGATCTTTGACAATGTGTTATAAAGTGTTGAGAAATATATTGTGATCATCATCACCGTCGTCATCATCATCGTCGTCGTCGTCATTGTCATCATCGTCATCGTCATCATCATCGTCGTCATCGTCATCATCATCTTCATCATTTCATATGACATCAACATCGTGATCACCATATTCATCATCATCATTGTCATCGTCATAACTAAAATCATCATAATCATCGTCATCATTGTCATCGTCATAACTAAAATCATCATAATCATTGTCATCATCTTTATCATCATCATCATCGTCGTCGTCATCATCATCATCATCATCATCTTCATCATTTCATAGAACATCAACATCGTGATAACCATCTTCATCATCATTTTCATCATCATCATCATGATCATCATCTTCATCATCATCATCGTCGTCATCAAGCATGACTGACACAAACAATTCGAGCAGCAAAAACCATACCTATAGATTAATTAATGTGCTACATGGGGACAACGTTGAAATTTTTTATATATGTATTTGCTTGGTATGAAATTTGGCATGGTCATGATCATGAATAACATCATCATAATCATCATCGTCATCATCATCGTCATCATCATCATCATCATCGTTTTCATCATCATCATAATCATCATCATCATCTGATCATTTCATATGACTTCAACATTGTGATCACCATATTCATCATCATCATCATCACCGTCGTCATTGTTGTCATCATCATCATAACTAACATCATCATAATCATCATTATCATCATCGTCGTCATCATCATCATCATTATCATTGTCAACTTCATCATCAAACATGACTGACACTAACAATTCGACCAACAAAAACTATGCCTATAGATTAATTAATCTGCTACGTGGGGCCAATGTTGAAATTTTTTATATCTCTGTCAGATTGCTCTATAATTTGGCATGGTTAGACTAGATGCATGCATTGACGGTCTGGGAGGGTTTCCATAATCAAACATCATCATCATCATCATCAACATTGTGATCACCATATTCATCATCATTTTCATCATCATCATCATGATCACCATATTCATCATCATTAGCATTATCATCATCATCATCTCCATCGTCATCATAATCATCATCATCATCTTCATCATCATCATCATCGTCATCGTCAGCATCATCATCGTCGTCGTCATCATAACTAAGATCATCATAATCATAGTCACCATCATTGTCATCATCATCTTCTTCATCATTTCATATGACATCAAAATCGTGATCACCATCTTCATCATCACCATCATCATCATCGTCATGGTCGTCATAACTAACATCATCATAATCATCTTCATCATCATCATCATCATCATCATCATAATCATCAACAAATTCATCGTCGTCTTCATCATCAAACATGATTGACACTAACAATTCGAGCAACAAAAACCATACCTATAGATTAATTAATGTGCTATGTGGGGCCAACGTTTAAATTTTTTTATATATGTCTCGGCTTGGTTTGAAATTTGGCATGGCTAGACTAGATGCATGCATTGACGGTGTGGGAGGTTTTCCAGACTCAATCATCATCATCATCATCATCATAATCATTGTCTTGTTCATCATCGTCGTCATCATCATTGGCGTCATCATCATAATCATCATCATCATCTTCATCATTTCATATGACATCAACATCATGATCACCATATTCATCATCATCATCATCATCATCAAACATGACTGGCACTAATAATACAAGCAACAAAAACCATACCTATAGATTAATTATTGTGCTACATGGGGCTAACGTTGAATTTTTTTATATATGTGTCGGCTTGGTCTAAAATTTGGCATGTTCGTGATCATGACTAACATCATCATAATCATAATCACCATCATAGTCATTGTCGTCTTTGTCGTTGTCTTCGTTGTCTTCATCGTCATCATCATCATCATCATAATCATCATCATCATCTTCATCATTTCATATGGCATCAGCATCGTGATCACCATCATCACCATCATCTTCATCATCATCATCATCATCATCATCATCATCATCGTCCTCATCGTCATCATTGTCATAACTAAAATCATCAGAATCATCGTCATCATCATCATCATCATAATCATCGTCATCTTCATCGTCAAACATGACCGGCACTAACAATTCGAGCAACAAAAACCAGACCTATAGATTAATGAATGTGCTACGTGGGGCCAACATTGAATTTTTTTATATATGTGAGGTTCCTATAAATTATTGTTACTTCACCTTTTTAATGAGCAACAATAGTTCAATAGAACATGCACGTGTTTTTTTGTTCAAGGCAATTTTAGATGTGCCTTATTGTACATTTAGACGAGGTTAGTTCCACATGATAAACGTCCCTTTTAGGACGCTTATTCTACATTAGGTCCAAGTTAGACATGGCTTACTAGGGACATTTAACTAACGTTAATTACAAAATGGCAACTTCACTTAAGGATGTCCATTCCATGTTAGGTCCAATTTAGACATGGCTTATTGGATGTTCATCCAATGCTAGTTCCATGTTAGACACCTCTCTTTCTGGACATTCTTTCCACGTAATGTCCAAGTTGCAAGCTTTTGTTTTTGGACGTTCAATCGACATTAAGGGACTTCACTTTTTAGACGTTCCATGAAAATCACCTAATGGTGCTTTTGGACATTAATAAATTCATAAAAAATGGGTCTTTGACTTTGTCGAAGACATAAATCCATGGAAATTTCACCAACTTTACAACCGACATCAATTTGAAGAAAAATTGATTGAATGAGGCATATAAATCCGGTAGTGAGGGATGCGTAAATATCATAAATAAGGGCTTCTTAGGAGGAATGAACATAAAAAACCATCTAATTAGGACCAATTGTTCCAACATAACCACATTATGAGGGCTTATGTCCCTCATATCTTCCATGAATGTCTTATTTCATGTTCAATATTAGTCATGGTTAAGATAGTTGGAGTGTGGTTTCAAGGTCTTATACCCAAAGAACAACTTTTCCAACCATTCAATTTAGAGAATTTTTGTGTTTCATATATATATATATTCCAAGGAACATGCTCCTTTCCTTCCTTAAGGAAATGTGTGTATGCCCTCAAAACCATGTTTTTTCAATGGATTTTGGGATAGATTGAGTTGGTAACTTGTATTGAGGAGGGATCATCAATTATGAAGGACTCTTATATATGATTTAAGGCCTATAGTATCTATTAAGGACTCTTCGTATTATATTAAGGACCATTCATATGAAATTAGGGACATTTGGAGGTCAATTATGGAAATATGGATCATTAGCTTCACCCAGATGCCATTAGGATCATTAGGGTTCCATTAGGGTCACTAAAATGCCAATTAGTCATATAGAAATACATAAACAAATAAACAATACATAAACACATTTACACACATTATAAACAAATAAAACAATACATAAAAAATAATAATAAATAACATATAAAAAATAAAAAAATAAACAAAAAAACAAAACATATAACACATTATAAACAAATAAAACAATACATAAAAAATAATAAAAATAACATATACATAAATAAACAAAACATATAACACTAGAAATTTACATTCATTATTCACTTACCTACAACTAAGTACCCTCCCGCGTGTTAAAAAAACATTCCAATATTTTTAAGTTCCCCCACAAAGCCTGTTCCTTCGGGTTGATACTCTGCGACTTATGATTTGACTTCTTTACGGGTTTATTCTAGAAACTCTGATGAATCCATGGGTTCCGTATTTTCTTTGTTAGTTCCTTCATGGATTTATTGACCCACCGTGACTGGTCTTAGGAATGTTTGACTGGTTTCAGGACTTCATTGTGACTAGTGCTAAATTATTTGCAAAATGTCTTCGATGAGTACAATTTTGTATCCCCTATTTCTACTCCATTTGAGAAATTACAGCTATGAGTGAGGGAGTGATTCACATTCCAACAACAACCCACAACATCTAACAACAATATTTCAGTGTTCACTATCCACTGTTCTTTAATATCTAAAATCTTCAAGTGTATTTGTGCCTCAAACCCTAAAGGACCTCAGTAATTGAGCCCTCCCCAAATTTTAGTTTTTTTGTAGACCATAATTTTTTCTTTAATAGTTTGACGATTTGGTAAATTCTTGTTTATGCTCGAGGAGGCTCTAGAATCCCCAACGCTTTCACTTATTTCCCTATTGTGATCATTTGATATATGGTTGTTGGAAAATATGTGCCAATTCGGCCCTCCCTTCTTGGTCTTTATTTGAAGTCTGTAGATTGATAAAAACATTCACTTGGACGTATTATTGTTTTGTAATAAATCATTAAATCTTGTGGAAGGAAATTAGTCCCTAATGCTCTCAAGTCTAGTCCTCTTTCAAGTAGATTGTTGGTATCACATAAACCTATTCAGCCATCCTTCTTAGTGTCTCTTTCACCTCAATTTTGCAAGCTAATAAAATTTTGTTAAAGGGATGGTTGCGTATTACTTTTCTTATTAGAAGTAGTTGATTCCTTTAAGAGCATAACATTATTCTAGATATTGCCTTTTGCAATTATTTCAAAACATATCAAAGGTATAAAAGACCCTAATCGAAACTCACTCCTTTGTCATTTCCACTTCATTAATCTTGAAAGGAGACCCTAAATATTGTGTGAAAGTTTGCATGTTTTGTGGTGGTTTTAAGGTCCCTACATGACTTTGAATATTTCCTAACAGTTGTATGCAATAGCAACAATAGGTCTTGAAGATCATGTTTGTCCCATTCATTTTCAGCATGTTGATCAAGTATAGTGTTATATTAGGGAATCAAATTAAAGGTATCGTCATGATGTTTCACTCATAAAAATTAATTACATTAGCCTATCAGTGGGAATTGAAAAGAAGGAAGTTTTTAATAATTTTCTTATTTGATTTTTGAGGAGTCCATAATCCTGAGGTTTGAGAGATTCAAAAAATTTCAAGCTAGTGAAAAGTGAGCTCTAATTTGTTTGTTGAGCTATGGTAAATTCGTGGGTAAAGGGAGTAGCAATAGATGACAAAATAAGTGGTACATTTATTCATCGACAAGAGTAGCGAATCAACCCACATATGATTAGTGAAGAGAAGAAAACTTGGTTTCTAGTTCTTTCTCTACTTTGGTATGTTATTGACAGAGATTGAACTCAATGAAACTTACTGATACTAAATGAGACTTGGTACCTGGTCCATGGAACTAGGGATTGAAACTATATATGATTGATGAAGTGAAGGAAACTTGATGTCTAGTGCTTTCACCATTTTTTTTTTGCTATTGGTTGAGTTTGAACTCTAGAGATTGAACCTATATATGATTGGTGAAGTGAAGGAAACTTGGTGTCTAGTGTTTTCTACAGTTTCCTTTGCTATCGACTTAGTTTGAACTCATCCTTACTCTTTGGTCAACCCGTATTTAGTTCTATGTGAGGGAACTATAAAAAAATTAGAAGTGAAGAGTTGATGCACAATGATGGGGCTGCACACATTTGAAAAGATAGTGTTCAATGAGGTTTCTAGTCTTACATAATGCATCAGGAACCTAGATCAAGAGTCCACTATATGATCACATATATGATGCACTTTGTAGTGGGAGCATGTTGTATCTCTCTGAATAGGGAACCTAATGGTACAAAGATGAGGTTTTAAAGTTTCTTTTGACTATTGTTACCCTAAATTGTCCTAAAAAATTTCCCACCTTTGGAGTTGGGGCTTATTCGTTGTTGTTTTGAAGGCCAAACCAGACTAAACCTGCCCAGAATTGCTTCTCATTGTCAACAGGTGGTTGTCTTCTTCCGTTCCTCAAAAATTGCCCAGATTTGGATTTGGGGCTTCTTCATTGTTGTTTGGAAGGCCAAACCAGGCTAAACCTACCCCAAATTGTTGTTATCTTCTGTTGTTTATTACCTTGAAACTTGGCCATTTTACACTGAGAAGAGGGTTACACTTGTAAATTTCCATCTCATTGGATGCAACACACTGTCTTTCAGGAATATTTCCATAGGAACATTGAAGCAATCATTATTATATGGTTTTTTAAACAGACCCACCAAATCAAAACCTCCAACTAGGATTAGTTATTCCCCTTTTTTTTCTTTATATGTGATTGCAAATAATCGATGATAGAATTTCATGAGATTAGAGATGTGTGCGTATTCATCCTGTAGAAGAATAGCCATATCACTTATGTAACCTTTGACCTTCATCACGCCATTGAATACGAGGTGTGACAAAACCACCACTGCATTTTTCCTCGCATACAAAGGTTGATCATTTTAAGGCATGCATACATATTCTCAGTCCATGGACCTAAAGGATTAAGAAACACACTTCCAAATATCCCAAAGCTATAGTACAATTTGAGCGAACAAATTTAGAGACAACATTGTTACGGAGAGAAAATTCCTATGGCTTGGGGGTACCACAACAGACAGTATGACACCATAAATCAATCTTTCCCAATATGCAAGAACAGTAAGCAAATCTAACACTAAGGGATATCGAATCATACCTTATTCTAGATGGTTGAAGTAGATCCCCGTTGATATTTTCCAATGCAATTGCAATTATAATTTTCTCTCAACAACAACAAAAAAATCAAGCATGATATATATAAATGTGTTAGAACTATCCTAGCATATATAATCAACCATGTATAAGAAATTAAATACATCCATGGATTCAATATTCATATTCAAAATTCACATGAATTGGATAGGAAAATATATTTCTATTAATAAATTAGAGATACAATAGTGACAAACTCTGTCGGCACTTCTGCGAACCAGAGAAACTGATTCCTCCACCTGGGCCTCCACCACTTAAATCCTCCATCTCTCAATGGCAATATCACGAAGCAAAGGAAATCTTGGGAAGAACACTATGTGCTCCAAGGGACAAAGGGACGCAGGCTCAAGTATAAACAAAGTTGAGGCAACAATGGACTATAGTTTTCTTTGCTCTTTAATTTATGCTCCTTCAATGTATCCAAGGGGTTCCTTATATAGCACTCCAAAGAGGTAATGGAGGGTCAAATCCGAGCATTCTCAAGGCATATGGAAGGCCAAGAGTTAAGATATTTGGACTCATATGAGGAAAACTTCAAAATTATTTGGACTTATACACACATATAGATGTATGCGGGTTTGAGGTCAAAATTTGCGTGTACACGCAAGTATAGCTTTAAAAGTCGAGTACAGGAATAAACAAGTGTTTTTTAGGGATGATATTGGAACATCAAAGTATAATATAAGTCCATGGATTCTAAGGAGTCTGCAGAGGGAGAGAGGATGCTATAAATTTGTGATCTACCTGGTGTGGTAAAATAAGTTGTAACAGATGCCCCCTAATGTGTGAGGTCAGAGGTGTAACATGATGGCCGAAATAAATTATAAAATCCATCCTAGAAGTGGAGTAATGAAGATCTAGGTGGAAGAACCAACCACCCATCAGTACAATACAATGATAAATCTATACATGTGACTACAAATACATGTAGCAGTCCTGGATACATAAGAGTACAATGGCCATGAATAGGCATGATATACAAAGTTTCATGTGTGGTCATCGCCATGTACAATATACAATGGATCAAGATCTCCATAATGGATGAAGATATCTGATATATAATGGAAATTCTAGAATCGTGATTACAAGAACTGAAATCTCATGAATACTAGCACGATCAAGGAGGTAGCATATATGGAATGCCACCAAGATAGAAGGTATTCTACGGAAACCACTATGATTACATGTCCTACTAAGTGAATAGATGTGTCGAGGTCAAACATAGTAGTCCATCATTTGATTACCAATCATTTATGTATATCTTTAATAGACATAATATAACCCACCAATAATGAAAATGGAATCAAGGTACAGAGTGCAATATAACAAGTGTGAATAGATTTTTTGAGGTCGAACACTTGAACGAATCCATCGATTAGGGGACATTGATGTATTCCCAAAACTGTCGATGGCGAGAGAACCTACCACTAATGACTGTAAGTCTCAAGGCACTCAAATGACTATAGAATCCTATTCCATAATAAATGATTTGATGTCAATGGAATGGAATCCGCTAGAAGGAGGGCATTAAGGTATCCCCCATCAACCAACACGAGGTACTAAAAAATGTTGTATACTGTGGAAGAACTCAATGAACAATATGTGCATGAACCATTAACAATACCATGAATGGCTGACATGAAAATTCAAGATAAATGAGGAATGGATGACTCAGGATTCAACTTCCTTTGAACAAGAGAATAAGGTAAGTGGTGACTGCAGGTAGGTAGCATGGACTCGATATGCAAATTGGGACATCTCTGTGACACAGGAGGCATCAACAGAGGCTCCATGGGGACTGGAAGCATAACCAGTTTGTTAATGTATATGTAACTTCAGAATGTATTCTTCTATGTATTTTATATATTGTAACCCGATGTTTATTCCGGGATGTTTCTATTATGTATTTGAGTCATGTTTTCATGCCCCGATGTTCCGACCAGGAAGATTAATAATGTGAACAAGTCTTGTCAATTCATTAGGTAAGTCCCCACAGTTTTGGGGCACTTGAGTTATTATACACTAATTAAGGTGTAGGCTCGGGTAAGTAATTGTTAGGTTGAGCCTACGTGTGAAAATGCACTTCAAGTGAATGGATGAATATAAATAGAGAGTGAGAGTCTCTCTATTTATCACTTGTGAAACACATCACTTGCTCTCTCAAGTGTTGCACACTAGTGGAGAAGGAAATATTCTGGGAAGAAGAAGACTACTATTGTCGGGAGTGCATCTTACTGTTTTGGGGTCTTACATCTTGTGGTGATTCTATCTTTGAGGAAGTTGCGAGGTTTTCTCCATTTATGGTTTCCCCGATAAAAACTCTTTGTGTCTCTTGTCTCTTGTGATGTGCTTATGTTATTGTTGTGCTTGTTATTCTCTCAGTGGAAAGATCCTAACATAATGCTAGCTTAAATGATGAAAAACTAACATGGTATCAGAGCTAACCTAAGAAGAAGACACTGTGCAGCTGCGGGAACTAGGGATTCATAGTTTGTGGATCTTCCTCCACATATTTTCAGAAAAATTAAGGTGGAACAACTCTCCTCCTTAGGGCGCATCTTTATGTCGAAGCGGAATTCGATTTCGAGCATTTTCAGTTTCGATGTGGAAATTAGGGCTTTCTACAGAAGAGGAATTTCTGAGTGAGAACAACATAGGATTTTTATCCTCATCAAAACCGAAGTTTAGAGACCTGGATCAATAAATTTGGTTGGGTGAAACTCCAGGAAAGTCAAACCCTGGTTTGACCCCGAGCTTGAAAAACCCTAAATACTAAAAATGATACATTTTGGTACAATCGCTATATTCTGAGGTTGGCGAAGTCTCAGAAGCTGAAAATTGTAGGGGCCAAAGATAGAATCCTGATGAACATTATGTCCACAAATCATCCTTATATTATCTATATTCTGGGAGATATGATCTCTCCAAGTTAGGGTTCGACCCTCTTCCAGAATTCATCCCTAAACAGGACATCTGGGGAGATATGCAATATCTTGGGATACCAAGGTCCAAATGGAATTCCTAAAGATGTTCTGGAAAGGGAACAGACTGAAATTTATTTGGTCCAAATATCAGACTCAGAAGATGAACCAGTGACATGTGTCATGCCGTACAACTTTGCTGTTCTGAACAGTCCTATAACAGGTCACCTTGAGAAAAGGCTCACAAGTCCCAAATGATGAAACCAATTCTTATGAAACCTATGGTGTTTGATCAGGGGCATGCGAGGTTAGCTCAGTGCGAAATTGCAGACATAGAGGAGCAGTAATTTTAGAGATATCACAGAATCAGTAACAGGCATTTTTGCAGAAGAAATTGGAAAATTAGGGCTTCCTGTTATGGGAGCTTCCCTCCACTGTTTTTAGAAAAGGAGTACATTGGACAGATCCATTTGAAGAGATATATCTGTCTATCCAATCATATCTGAAAGATTCCAAGTTTTTAAAATTAGGATTTCTATGACAAACCCTAGATCAGCCAGCTCTAGAACAAGGACAGACACCTCAAATCGGTAAGATCTAATCCTTTGCTATTTTTCATTTGAGGTTCTCATTTCAATATGATCTATCACAACAGCTTGATGATAAGCTTGGTGAAGTTGACAACTTCCAAGCATAGAAGTATTTTATCTCTCTGGAGAAAATGGATTGGACACCTACATGAGTATAGGGGTTCCAGTTTCAGAGGGAGACGAGGCCAAAGAAGACATCATGCTCATGATACAGAGGATGATGAACCATCTAGAAAGAGATCCAGATATGAAAGTGAAGATTCTTCAAGCGAGTATGAATATGTTCTGATATTAGCTCTCACAGGTAACATTACTCATGGAAGTGATGATTGGCTTATAGACAGTGGGGCTTCCAAACATATGATAGGATTCAAGGAATCCTTTGTAAGACTGTCAGAACATGAATCACCTCACAAGGTGAAACTAGGAGATGACTACCAATATCCAATAAAAGGTAGTGGGGAATCTTCATACAAGCTAGAATATGGTAAGTCTCTAACAATGAAAGAAGTATTGTTTGTTCCAGGACTCAAGAAGAACCTTGTCTCCATTTCAGCATTGATGCAAAAGGAATGTGGGTTGCATTCATAGATGGTCAAGTCATCATGTGGCAAAATGGAAAGACTATCGATGATGTGGTAGTGATTGGAGAACAAGAAGGAGGCTTGTACAAATTGAAGGGCCATCCAGAACAAGACTTGATCCATGACATAGTAGAGCCAAATGAGCTTTGGCATAGAAGGCTTGCACATGCGCATTACAGAGCACTACCTATTGCAAGCAAAGCTGTTGAAGGTCTTCCATAATTTCAAGTTATTTGAAGGGAAGAACAAAAATCAGAATATGACCTAAAGAAACCAGTGAAGATCTAGAATGCAGAGACCATGCAGTCATAAGAATCTCTCAAATCAAAGAACAACTTGAAGTGGTAAAAGAAAAAGTGAAGAATGCAGAAGTGATGATGGCCACCTTGAATGGCCTCCCAGGATCGTGGAATTCATTCATTCCAGGAATGTGTTCCAGAAGGAAGTGATTACTTTCAGCAGACTCCGTGAAGAAGAAGAAGCTCGAATCATAAGAAGAGAAGAGAAGACGGAAGCAAAT
>LPNX010267881.1:0-101533 GCA_001517045.1 Pseudotsuga menziesii | reverse complement strand
ATAATATGATGAATGTAGTGACATCATTGATGCAGAACCTTCCAGCCATGAAGAAGTAACTAAGAAGAAATGGAAGACCAGTTCAAGAAGAATGATGTCTAGGATACAGTATCGACACATGAAGAGAATTTCATAGTTCCGTCATGCAGTAGATGGAAACATCGTGGGATACAAAGCAAGATTCGTAGCATGAGGCTTCTCACGAAAGGAAGGCCTAGACTACGAAGAGACATTTGCAGCCAATAAGAGTTGAAACACATACATGATGAGATTGATATTAACCTTTGCTACAAGGTTGAATATACAAGTCTATACACTAGATGGTCACATAGAATATTAGTAGCATAGGAAGCTACTTGTCACTCCAGTACAGAATGTTTTCAGTGCATAGAACATAGAAGACAGAGGGAGTATGATGCTTCACTTCAGAGGGAGTTCCTATAGAATACCTTGAGGTTCGACATGGTATGATAGGATGGGTAGATTACTGATGACTTTAGGCTTTACTAAGAGTAAAGAGGATTCAAACCCTTGCTTCAAGGTTGAAGACGGAAGACCAGTGATGCACCTGTTATGTGTCGATGCACTATTGTTCTAGGCATGGAGGTGTGGCAGAGTATAGACGGGATCTTCCTTGGACAAGGGAAGTATACAGTAGAGATATCGAAGAGGTTCAGGATGATAGACTGCATGACCACACCTATGGAATTGAACTTGAAGCTATTTAGTGATGCTTCATCAGAGACGGTTGATGCTACGATGTGTCGTCAGATGATTGGGTCATTGATGTATCTGACGAACATGAGACCAGACATTTGCTTTGCTGTGAAAACCTTGAGCCAGTACTTGACAGATCCGAGAAGTGTTCACTTGATGGCTGCAAAGCATATTCTGAGGTACCTAAAGGGTACAATTGATTATGGGCTCAAGTATGATGCGAATCAAAAGATTAACCTGGAGGGTTATGTTGATTCAGATTGGGCAGGCAGTGCCATCAACAGGAAGAGTACTTCAGGATGTTGCTTCAGTATGGGATCAAGTGTGATCTCTTGGTTTAGTAGGAAGCAATCCTGTGTGGCACTAATTATAGCTGAAGCAGAGTATGTCGCATCTTGTTCAGCTAGTTGTGAGGTAGTATGGCTGTGGAAGCTACTGTCTGATATATTTGATCTCCAGTTGGATGCTACTTGTATACATTGTGACAACCAGAGTTGTGTGAAGTTGTCAGAGAATCCAGTGTTCCATGACAAGTCAAAGCATATTGAGATCAAGTATCACTATATCAGGGATATGGTGCAGAGAGGAGCAGTGAAGCTCCAGTATGTTGCGACGGAGGAATAGATAGCTGATGTATTGATGAAGCCATTGGCTAGGATGAAGTTTGAGTACTTCAGAGAGATCCTTGGTGCTCTCCAGATAGAGGTTCCTTCCAAGCGAAAGTGATGAAACCCATAGCCATTCTGACATGGTGAGAGGATTGGTTCCTTCCATGGTTAGATGTAAGGGCTCAGCCATTCGGTCATGGTGAGAGGATTCAGTTCCTTCCATGTCACATATGAGTGCTAGAGATCCAAAGCCATTCTGACGAGTAGGTCAGATGTAAGGGCTAAGCCATTCTGTCATGGTGAGAGGATTTGGTTCCTTCCATGTCAGATATGAGTGCTGACTGCCATTCTAGGAATGGAGGCACCTAGTCAGTTACCAGGAACACTCAGTTAGGGACTGAGAGAGCCATTCTGACGAGCAGGTCAGATGTAAGGGCTGAGCCATTCTGGTCATGGCTAAAGGATTAAGTTCCTCCCATGATAGATGTGAGTGTTGGCCATTCTGTCGAGTAGGACAGATGTAAGGGCAACTGCCACTCTCCGGGAGAGTGGAGACACCTAGTCCATTACCAGGTAGCTTAGTTAGGGACTGTGGGCCATTTTGATGAGGACGTAGGATTCAGTTCCTGCCAGGTCATATGTGAGTGCATGCCCTTCTGACGAGTAGGTCAGATGTAAGTGCAGAAATATTTCTTCATTGTGGAGGATGTGGTTCCATCCTGGGTGAAAAGAACAGAGTTCTTTCATCATTGTGGCGGATGTGGTTCCAGCCTGGTTGAAAGTCTTCCATCATTGTGGTGGATGTGGTTCCATCCTGGGTGAAAAGAACAGGGTTCTTTCATCATTGTGTCAGATGTGGTTCCATCCTGGATGGATGTGATGCCCTTCTGATGAGTAGGTCAGATGTAAGTGCAGAGCCATTTCATAGATGGTAGTTGTTGTTTCTACCATGCTGGTGAATGTGAGTGCTGGGCCTTTCTGATGTGATTGTAGTTTACTACATGATCAGATGTGAGTGTTGGGCGTGCCTTTCTGACGAGTAGGTTAGATGTAAGTGCTGGGCGAAGACCTACCTGGTGGCTAGGCCTACAACCAGCATGAAAAAGGGCTGGCTCTATAGAACTCCTATGACGAGATAGTACACACATGATGATGACCAGAGATGATCCAGATCGAGTGATGATCCAGATCCAGTGATGGTGTTCTATGATGATCCAGATCGAGTGATGATCCAGATCCAGTTCTATGATGATCCAGATCGAGAGATGATCCAGATCCAGATGACTTGAAGTTGAATATGACTTGAAGAAAAAGAAGACTTGAAGACGAAGATGACTTGAAGACGAAGATGTTCTAGTTGATACAGAGAAGAAGACCAGTGATGAAAATTGTGTTGAAAGAATACCTTCCTAGTTAAGAGGGAGTGTTAATGTATATGTAACTTCGGAATGTATTCTTCTATGTATTTTATATATTGTAACCCGATGTTTATTCCGGGATGTTTATATTATGTATTTGAGTCATGTTGTCATGCCCTGATGTTCCGATCGGGAAGATTAATAATGTGAACAAGTCTTGTCAATTCATTAGGTAAGTCCCCACAGTTTTGGGGCACTTGAGTTATTATACACTAATTAAGGTGTAGGCTCGGGTAAGTAATTGTTAGGTTGAGCCTACGTGTGAAAATGCACTTCAAGTGAATGGATGAATATAAATAGAGAGCTAGAGTCTCTCTATTTATCACTTGTGAAACACATCACTTGCTCTCTCAAGTGTGGTGCACTATTCGAGAAGGAAATATTCTGGGAAGAAGAAGACTACTGCTGTCGGGAGTGCATCTTACTGTTTTGGGGTCTTACATATTGTGGTGATTCTATATTTGAGGAAGTTGCGGGGTTTTCTCCATTTATGGTTTCCCCGATCAAAACTCTTTCTGTCTCTTGTCTCTTGTGATGTGCTTATGTTATTGTTGTGCTTTTTATTCTCTCAGTGGAAAGATCCTAACATAATGCTAGCTTAAATGATGAAAAACTAACACAGTCGGTGGAGATAAACTTAGAGTAACGAGTACAGATCCTAAATTCAAACTAATATCCCAACCAACAGATATGATATACAATTCTCTATTTGAAGGAGACACGACTTGACTGCTGCCAAAGATAACATCTTTTCCCGTTCATATTTTTATGTTTTTTTATTTTTTTGGACTTTTTAAGATATTTTGAAAAGCTTTAAAAAGAATAAAAGTGCTTTATAGTACATAGCTAGGAGGAGACAAGTGTCAGGGACAGGCAAGCTAGTTCCAAGCAATGGAACATACTTATGCTCAATGCAAGGAAACATGTGCAGGATAATGACACTTGGGGGAAGGTATCCTCCCAGTAAATTGGTGATCAAGCTGCAAAGGATATATAAAAAGGCTCTACTTAGCTAGACATGAGACAAGATCAAGCTATAAGGATGATAACTTGAAGTCAAGGAGTCAGCGTAAATCTCAAGAAGGCAGAAAAACTCATGAAATGCAATTGCAACTTGATATATACAAGGGAGTCCCTATGGGGAAAATCCAACATAAAGTTCAAGAGGAGTATGAAGTTCTTTCTCAAGGACATGGTGGGACTAAAAGGGACTCCCACAACCTAAAGGAGGTATCTTAGCATGGGCACCAAATGCAAAATAGGACTAGGGAACACATGTTTAGGAAATCTCTACCATTCACACAATACCATTTCTAACAGTAGCATGAAGGTTCTGTGATATCATGGAATGGGTTCATACCTAAGGTTAAAATGAAATGGTCATAAGGTCATGCAGAATGCAGGCGGATGTGAAATCCTAACCTATATGCCGGTTTAGACATTATACTTATAATAGGAACGAATGGATCAAAACATCAGTGAAAACGCACTCAAAATGGGCCCCTACAACACCATATTAGTCAAAGCGGTCCAAAATAGGTCAAAACTATAGAAAGTGGGTAAAAATTTCAAAATAAATTTCTATAAAATAGTGAAAAAATAAAAATTTTCATACCATTTGAAAATTTTGCCCACCATAGTGTTTTTGTACTTAGAACTACAAAAGATGATTCCAGGAGAATCCTCCAGCAAAATCACTCCCCGTTTGGTCCAGGTAATTGATTATGCTCTACTCCTCCATTTACATGTTTTTATTTTTAATTTTGGTGGTCAATTTTTTGATTTGGGCCATTTGAAATAATGTGTTTCGACCCACACAAAAATCAGGTCTATTTCTGTGTATAGGGCTGGATATACATGGAAAAGACCACGATACCCTCGTACATATGCGACTATTTCAAAAACAGTCACGTACAGGGCCATAAATGATAAATGCAAGCTAAAAATATCATGAAACTTGGAAATCTTTGTGCACGATGGTGCTAGAGTGGAGAGAGCTTGAACATGGTGATGTTGAAGAGGTTGTGCAAGCTGATCTCATGTCTTAAAAAATGTTAAGGGCATGTGGACTATACAAGTTTTGGCGGCTTGGAAGCTTAAGGGAAAAGCCAAGGTTGTGCCAGCTGCTAGTGGATTACTAGGATCCTAACTCAAAGACTTTTCAGTTAGATGGCATGCCTCTCAGCATTGAGGTTGAGGACATTTACTTTATCATAGGGTTGTCCTGCAGAGGGGAGGTGTTAAACCTACAGTCTCGTGGGCCAGGAGGTAGTCTCACTGTAGATGAGTACATTGTTGTGTATTGTGTCCTGGATACAGAGAAGGTTGGGAGTCAAATCCCAACAAATGTGATCCAAAGTATCGGGTTGAAAGCCAAACTATTGGATTTGGGTAGGATAGTGGGATTGGCATATCTCCACCAGGATTCAAGGCCTTTGATTTTCTATGCAGTGGAGTGTATGCATCCTTCAATATGTGGCTGGAGTACCTCACTGCTAAGAAACATGAAACAACAACTTACTGACTGCAAGATGGGGTGTGTGCCGAACTTCGGTTCCAAAATCATCCTAAGTGCTTTCTTTTTCAAGCGTTTATCGGGGCTAAGCCTTAGAGTTGAGATTCCCCCACACAGAGTTCGAGATCTGGCTCAGCTATGCTGGGAAAACATCATGCAGAGACTAGGAGGGGGGCGGGTTGCCAACCCCTATCCAGCAGATTTCTTCCTCTGGTGGTGAAGACGGATCATCGCCATAGATGACTATCCCTATGTAGGGATTGAATTCCATGGAGACGCAGACATGCCTATACCACCAGGATCTGCATATGGAGAGATAGGTAACGAATATCGAATCCAATTTTTTTTTTTTTTTGTTAAATTTTTTTATGTTTTTTGATATATGGAAACAAAAAGAAATGGTTTTGGTGCAGTGACATATAGTGATACTTTGTCATGTACATGCAGATGTGTTACCACAATGACTAGATGGTTTCCCTCACCATCGACGAAGGGAAAGAGGAGATGAGATCATGGGTGTGTATGCATATCATACGCTCCAAAGCATCCACACGAACTTCGTTCATTTGACACATGGGGTTCCCATGGCGCAAGTCGAGGACTTGCCATAGGCCATGTAGCGTCGGGTGATTGGAGTACCATGGGCATCGGTTCATTTATTTCGTTATCTATATAGAGCTGTAGTGTGCTACCATGATCATCACCCTCCTCCCCCATAGGCTTAGAATCTTTGGTTTTATATTTTTTGTATGACCATGTAGTATATTTTGGTGGCTCGGAAGCCCCATTTTTGCATATGACACTTATGTATTATGATACCACATTTTTGGACATATATTTTAATGAAAAATACCTATGATGATCAATTATTATTTTATTTACATGGGTAAATGTGTTTGTGAATGCTTATGATCTGTGAAACAAATGCCAATCTAACACATAGTTAGCATATCAATCAGCAACTTGATTAAAATTTATTGTAATATGGATGTTTGTTATGTTCTCAAATTGTCGTTCAAGCAACCTAACATGCAAGAACCTTTGTAATAAAGTTGGATCCCTAACATGATACAATCCATTAAGCTGTGAAACCACTAACTGTGAATCAAGACGTTCCTCAAGAGAGTGAACACCATGTGAAATGGCATCACGCAATAACTCGATAACGAAACTATACTCTGCAACATTGTTCGATGAAGGTCGTAAACAAACCCCTCCTGAAGACAAAACTTGACCCGTAGGAGTATAAATCACCCAAGCAGCCGAAGCTGAGTTTTGAGTGTGGCGGCTAGCACTATCACTGAATCCTACATAAACCGAAGACTCTATCGACATATACCACAACAAACGAAAGCTAGTCAACAAACTTGATCACCACAAGTAGACCAAAAATACATGATGCAAATGTATAATAATATAGAACAAGTCATCCTCTGCTGAAAATCCTGCATAGTACTTTGTAAGATAGAGCCCATTCCTAGTCTGCACCAGGTTGTCCCTTCATAATCGACTAACTCGTAGGAACCTTTCTCTAATACATGCTTGACAACGTAAGGCCCATGCCACATGGGATTAAAATTTCCTGGCCCCAAGGGTTCCTTAGCTTGGTCCCATAAGAGAACCAAGTCACCTTCACTAAACCTCCTAAGACGAACAGACTTATCGTATTGGACGTTAACACAATGCTTGTTAATCTCAAGAGCCACTAAAGCATATCGACGCTGCTCATCAAGCTACTCCAAGTGGACCAAATGCTCTTCCAATACAGAAGCATCCGGTAAAAGCTCCACGGCCAGCTTCAAAGAAGGTATTTCACACTCAACCAGTAAAATCGACTCCACCCCATGCATAAGCTGATAAGGAGAAAAACTGTTGGCAGCGTTAACCACGGTTCGATAGGCCCACAAAGCAAGATATAACATGATGTGCCAATTTGTATTTCTTTGTGCAATGGTTCATTGGAGAATGGATTTAAGTGACTTGTTCATTGCTTCAACCTATCCATTCACTTGAGGATAGTAAGAAGAGGAGTTCTCATGCTTATATCCTAACTTCAAAGCCAACTCTTCCATCATTTTGTTCTGAAAGTGTCTGCCATGTTCAGTGACAAGATATCTCGGAATTCCAAACTAGGTGATAATCATGTTGAATACAAAATGTGATGTTGTCTCACAGTCAGATTTAACTGTGAGCATAGCCTCTTCCCATTTCCTGAAATAGTCAACAGCCACAATAATATGATGGTGCCCCCTAGCCGAGGATGGGTTACAATCCATAAAATAGACCCCCAAATAGGTGAAGGGACCAGTAGTGATGATCGGATGCAAATAAGTAGGGTGAGAGCGCATATTTCATGCAAACACCTAGAAAGGGTGGCACCTATTGACCACATTAACACAATCTTTAAAGATGTATGGCCAAAAATACCCTACGCTTAAGATTTTTTGGGCTATAGAAAGCCCAGATAAATGACCACCACGCGCCCCTCTGTGACAATCATTCAACACCACCTTAGCCTCCTCTTAATTTAAGCAACGATGTAAAATGGAATCAACCCCATGGTGGTACAAAGTGTTATCCACAATGAGGTAATTATTTGATACATGACGTAGTCATCGACACTCATCTCGTGAGATGTGAGAAGGAACCTTCAAGGTTTGCAAGTATACAATGATGTCCCCATACCATGGGTCAGCGGTCGAGATAAGAAATGTGTTCTCATCAATGAACGAGTCCTCATAAACCTCTCCCTCATCCAAACTTAGAAAATCATAGATAAGCTCAGTGAAAATCAATGACTTCTTCGACTTTACCGAAACAAATTCAAGGTCAAACTCTTGCAATATCACAATCCACTTATTGTACTTTTCTCTTATCATCCTTCGAGTGAGGATGAACTGAAATGGATTAATGTGAGCTACAATGAAATTTTTGCGAAGAAGGATGTAATATCTCAAACGCTGAACCACATGGATGGTAGCTAAGGCCAACTTATCAACATGGGTATAATGAACCTCTGCATAAATAAGGTTTCAGATAAGATAGTAGATGGCATGCTCCTGAAACTCCTCATCCTCTTGAACCAACACCATGCCAATCGTCTCTTGAAATGTGGCCACATATATCAAAAATTCATGGCTATAGTCAGGTGGACTAAGCATGGGGGTCGATGCCAAGGATTTCTTCAAGACATCAAAATACTCCTGGCCTCACTCATCCTAGATAAATGGAGTGTCTTTCTTTAACAAATGCATGAAGCCTCTAGTCAAATGGAAAAATTAACCATGAATCTTTACAAGAAGTTTGCCATACCTTGCAAACATTGAAGGTGTCTAATGTTCTGCAGGGGAGACAACTAAAGTATTGCCTCAACCTTCAAAGGATCGACCCTTATACCCTCCTTGAAAGCAATGAACCCTAGTAAATGACCAACCTTCATGCAAAAGATGCACTTATGAGGATTTAACTAAATTTGATAATAGTGGTATATTTTGAAAACCAAACGCAACTGATAAAGATGATGCACCCTCAAGCGAGAGTGAGAAGCTAAGTCATCCAAATATAGTTCAATAATATTTTTAAGGTCGTGAAAGGAAAAGGTCATGGCCCATTGAAACGTAGCTCCAACATTTTTAAGGCCAAAGGGCATCTTCTGATATGCAAACGTGCCCCAAGGAAAAATAAAAGCAGTCTCATGTTGGTCCTCGAGTTTAATTTGAATCTGATTATATCCATAGAATCCGTCCATAAAGGAGTAAACTTTTCTCCCTGCACAGTCATCCATGATTTGGTCAATAAATGGTGTAGGGAAATTATCCTCGGGACAAGATCGATTTAAATCTCTAAAATCATTGCATACTCGGATCGTTCCCTTCTTCTTATCCATTGGAATGGGATTTGACACCCACTCTATCAAGGGAACATGATAGATGAATCCATCTTTGAGTAACTTCTTTATCTCTGCCTTAATCGTAGGTGCTTTCCTAGGATTCATAGCTCGCAAACATTGTCAAACAGGCTTAGCATTCGGATAGGTTTTGATTTCATGCTCGACAATGTAAGGGTCAATTCCTAGCATTTCTTCATACAACCAAGAGAAGACATCTCGAAATTATTTAAAGAGCTCAGTGTACTCTTTAACCTCGACGGGGGGAAAATCCACCCCAATGTACACGTTTTCAATCTTGCCAAGAATGCAAGAAATATTGATAGGTATAATTGGTGACAAGTTAGACATGTTCCCTTCAGCATACTTGCTAGGAGAGCCTAAAGGGACCACGAGCCTACCAATTTTCTCACTAAATATCACCTTAAATTCATCGCGCTCAAGATCATCAAGCTTAGGGATGAAATACGATCTATGATGCAACTCTCCCCAAGGTTGTTCTAATCTATACATAGCCTCGAGAATAGCCTCTTCTGATTGGAAAGATGTCATTGAGGTAGTCCTATGAGTGATATGACGACACTTCCCAAGTAGGAAATGCATAAGGGTCCTCCTCTTCCATCCACGAAGAGGAAGGACTAGACTCTACAACTGAATCAAGATTAGCTTGATAAGCCACCATGGTTGTAGGAAACGGCATGTCTGTCTTGGCAGGTATAGAAACTTCACTCAAAGTACTTAGAGAAGGAAGAGTCCAAGGATCCTCCATATGCAAAGTGTGAAAAGGAACTGAACTCAACGACGTTGAATCCTTACGATACTAGAACCGATCATAAGAACGGGCACAACACAACTAAAAGTTTCCATTAGTGAAGGATACATGCCCACCCCAATATTCTCAATTGACAGCTGAGAATGATATATAACCGGGATAGAAGCTCCCGATGATGCTTTCAAACTAGAATTATCAAAGGCTCTTTAATCGACCATCACAAAATTCCCATCCAAAGGAAAACAAACAACCCAGAAGAGTGACGACACAACCGCTTGCATATTGTAAATCCAGCTCCTACCTAGTAAAATATTATAGTCAAGGGGTGCACCAACCACCTCAACCTTGATCGCAATGGTCTTGCCTCCCAACTGGACCTCAAGGGAAGGAAGAATGTCATGTGGCCGAAATTATCTTCCATCAAACACAGATAACATGTTTCCTAACTTAGACAAGGCAGGAGAGCCCAACCCCTTCCAACATGAAAAATACATCACGGAAGCCGCAACACCCTTATCAATCACTGTGCACTTTATGGTGTTGTTTAGACACTCTACATGCACCAAAAGGGACACATAGTAAGGCAAGCGAGGCTGGAATCCATGAGTTTCAAATTTGATCATAGAAGGAGAACTTCCACCAGCCACCCCAAGAGCAGACAACAAAGTTTCCTTTACGGAGGATAATTCTGAAGAACTTCTAAGGCAGAAATCAAACAAGGAGTCTGACCCAAATCCTTGATGATTGAATAGTTCTGGGCAGATTGGGAATTAGGATTGTGCCCCGAACGCTTCAAGACTACCTTAGGAATGCGAGGCAGAGCTTTAGGATTATCACTAGTTTTTTATTACATAAAGGGTTCTCAGGTGGAGTGGGTTCTTTTCCTAGGTCTAATTGTGACATACCATAGTCTTTAGAATGAGTCACAACATTTGTGGCATTCACCATATTAATGCAACCATGGCCACTAGTGGTGTTCGATGGTTTGGAGTCCCACCAGAAGCACCACCAAGATCCACAGTCCTCGAGTTCATATTCTGATTTTGTGGTAAAGGATTGGTCAACACATCTGGGCGTTGTGCAATGAACTTTGAGGCATCTTCCATATGAGGGCACAAGTGAGTGAGGTGATAATTCCCACATAGCTTACAAGGAAATTTTTTCTTACGCTTAAGTTTCTTGTCTGCCCCCAGCATTATTGTTGTTGTTCTTGTCATTATTATCATTTTCATTCTTATTCCCACCCTTTTTATTGTTTTTACCTTTGTTTTTATTCCATCCAGGTTGTTGGTTACCTTTCTGGTTCGATGATTGCACTAAAAGTACCTCCGTCATTTGGGTAGGATGAGACGAAGTCATAGCTTGTCCCAACGTAGGATGGTTAACAAAAAAATTACTCATTTGGTTTGTAACCAATATTATGGGTTTAGCACTCGCAGAGCCAACAATTCCATCAGCATGTGGCCTAGTTTTAAGCTTAGGGTTGAAATTGGATCTTGGTGCGTTAAGTATGATCTCATACAAGAGCCCAGATTGAGCATAAATAAAATCTAATTCTTGAGCTCTAAAGATAGCTTGCTCCTCATTTTGCACTTCGGATGTGGAAACATCCTTCCCTATGTAAGGAAATAAAGACTTGAGGAACCATTCCAAAAGGAACTCTGGTGGTATAAAGGCCTTAATCAATCTCTTCCATCTATGCCACTCTTGAATGTGATCAGATATATGTGTAGCTTTGTCCTATCGAATTGTTGACAAGAGTTCAGTAGTGGCATCATAATGCACGGGTAGTTGAAAGTGATTGAGGAAGGTCATATCTAGGTCATTAAATGATGTATAAGACCCCCCATGAAACTCTATGTACCACTTCATTGTAGGCTCTGTAAGGGTGTGTTGAAACAGCCTTAAACAAACTGAATCATGATTCAAATAATTTGAAGATACCAAAGGTGGAACGTCATGACATGCTCACCAGGATCTTCACCACTCTTGCCTTTGAAATTTGGAATGTCCAAAGGAAGCTTGGCGGGAACGACCAACCATGTTAGGTCATGAGAAACCAGATCATTTGTCAATATTGACAAGTCAAATAGGTTTAACATTGCAAGGAAAGGGAGTCTAGGTCTAGGCATTTGGTTCCAAGTTCCCTGATAAGGTTGGTTCACATAGGGTTGATTATTATAGACACCATGGCCTTAGCCAGTGGGATAGTAATCTCCTCCCATTTGACCCATGTAGGGTTGCATATTGTAATTTGGAGTACCTTGAGGCTGGGGTGCTACGAATCTATAGTTATGAGACTAATAAGTGGGTTGATACTTGGACCCATAAGATGTATAAGTTTGTTCATAAGATGTTCCATAGGATGTTCCATGAGACTATCCGTAATATGGCCTATAAGACTTCCCATAATACTTCCCATAAGCTGGTCCATAAGACAGTCCATATCCAGCTGACACATAAGGAGGCACATAGCTTTGTGATGCTATGGTGTGACTAGATGCAGGATGAACATGGCTAATGGTAGAACTCTGGCCCGAAGGACCACTAGAGTTATGAGGAGGATGTGTCGTCAAAAAATAATTTGAAGGAACCGGTGTTGAAGATGATGGAATATATGAAGGAATGTAATTTTTTCCCCCAATATTCACATGTCTAGGATCAGGTCACTAAACAGGAACAACAGTGCTAGGCCTAGGATGTGCGTGTGAAGAAACCTCCACCACAAGGATAGAAGGTGTAATATGACTAGTGCTACCAAACCTCTCTGCATAGAAAGGAATGGAAGTGCCCCCAGGCGCAACACTAGGGTCAACATTCGATCTGACATTGGGTTTCGAACTAGTTTGGGGAAGATCAAGAATGCCATACCTAATCATGCTAGTGCTAGTGGGTGCATGGTGAGTCTCACTGTTTGGACTATGCAACAAATACTGATGATTCATGTAGCCCAGAAATTGTGGAGGATCATCAGGAGATGTCCCAGCTATAGAATGGTCGAATCCCAACGAAGTCCCATATGTGCTTGAAGGTTCATCCTCCCATACTAGACAAGGAAGATGAGGGATATCTCGGATCTCGGTCTCATGACCACTCATAATGTGTGAATCAATGTAAGAGTTAGTCCACTTAGACTGTCTGGCTGTCTCTCCCAAAAGAGGAGGAGAGGTAGAAGGCATAATTCCTACTAAACGATGAAATGGAAAAGTGCCATAACCAGATACACAATGACTTAACAAAAATAAAAGACTCAATCTAACTACGTAACCCTAAGCAAGCTAGTGTACACAA
The DNA here is from genome assembly GCA_001517045.1 of Pseudotsuga menziesii. Taxonomy (NCBI): domain Eukaryota; kingdom Viridiplantae; phylum Streptophyta; class Pinopsida; order Pinales; family Pinaceae; genus Pseudotsuga; species Pseudotsuga menziesii. The sequence continues at coordinate 88,326 of LPNX010267881.1, read as the reverse complement.
AAAACACTCCTAAAAAATATACAGCCAAAAAAAAGAAAACCAAGGGGTGGATATGTGAGCTCTTGAATGCAACAGGTATGCCTCTCCTAGGAGAGGCTTGAGACTCCCATACACTATAAGCAGAGTTTCATAACCAATTTTAGTGGCCCTCAGCTTCAACGCATTAAGCGACTATGTTGTCTGACCCCTACTTGGCCAAGACACATACAGAATAACCTTTGCAAGTACCCCCTGCGATACCTAGGTAAGGAAACTAAGGTCACCCCAGTATAATCAATGCTCATGTGGATAGTCATTGGAAGGATCGACTATATGGGTAGGGTAGCAAATCCTTCAGCATGAAAGAACAACTGGTACCCCAAGGCTGCACCATTCAATACCTCAAAGACCCCCATATGTGAATACAATCCTGGAAATATATTTAGCGCTCACAAAAGTGACCAAGGTCCATCCCAATCACAATTTCTCATGATGCCTCGTGCTTGAATCTTGTGTAAGAGGAGCTTCCTCATAAACACTAATTATACCAAGGATTTCTCACTCTCTCCTGGACAAACACCTAATTGTTGTTGTTTAGTAGTGAAATAAATGTGCACACCTAACAAACCATGCCAAGTGCAAACCTTTTGTCGAATGAAAAACAAGGTATGCCACTACATGAGATGCAAGTTTCTTCCTTCAAATGAGAGTGCAATAATTCCTAAATGAACACGTGACTATAATTCAGTAAGAAAAACCTAATGCAAGTACCATGTGAATGCAAGAATGCAAGGATGCATAATGATGCAAAAGCAAAATATGTTTGTATTTTTAAAAATAAATGAGATATAAAAAGCACTAACAGATTCTACAATTCTCAGACCCTGCAACCACTCACAAAAAGAAACAAAGCAAGGCACCAAGACAAAAGAGACCTAATGCACTAATCCCAAAAACAAAAAAAGAAGAAATGAATGACAAGAACAAAACCTAATTAAAAATAAATCAAAAGGGGTCTCTGGTCAGAGACAGAGGCTGTATACAGACACCAACAGTACCCAAGAAGACTCAGCAATAATCAAAACTCACCCTACAACACTCATTCCTCCATAAAAATCTCAAAATCAAAGCATACAAAACTGTATGTAGTAAACCTGCATACATATGCGGGAATTCCAGGGAAAACTGCATGTATACATGAATATAATTCAAATACTCATGTACAGGAAGAAAAGGAAGAAAAATAGGGCAAACATATAATCCAAGACCAAATTACTCCTGTAGGACACTACTGGGAAAACATACCTCCAGATATGACATGGAAATAGAGAAATAAAGAGCAATTCAAACCCATTGAATACCCTATCCCCAAATAAACAACTTGGAACCTCCCCATCGGAGTTGCCAATTCTGTTATGGAGAGAAACTTCATATGGATTGGGGGTACCACAACAAATAGTATGAAACCAAAAACCAATCTTTCCCAATATGCAAGAAAAGTCAGCAAATATAACACTAAGGGATATCGAATCGTACCTTATTTCGGATGGTTGAAGTAGATCCCGTTGAGCTTTTCCAATGCAATTGCAATTATAATTTGCTCTCAACAACAACAAACAAAGAAATCATGATATATATCAATGTGTTAGAACTATTCTAGCATATATAATCAACCATGTATAAGCAATTAATTATATCCATGGATTCAATATTCATATTCAAAATGAACATGAATTGGACAGGAAAAGATATTTCTATTAATAAATCAGAGATACAATAGCGACAAACTCTGTCGGCACTTCTGCAAACCAGAGAAACTGAGTCCTCCACCTTGGATTCCACCACTTCAATCCTCCATATCTTGATAATAAGCTCATGAAGCAAAGGAAAGCTTGGGAAGAACACTATGTTCTCCAAGGGACAAAGGAATGTAGAATCAAGTATAAAAAAGGGTGAGGAAAAAATGGACTATAGTTTCCTTGCTCTTCAATTTCTCCTCCTTCAATGTATCCAATGGGTTCCTTATATAGCACTCCAAAGAGGTAATGGAGGATGGAATCTAGGCATTCTCAAGGCATATGGAAGGAAAAGAGTCAAGTTATTCATACTCATATGAGGAAAACTCCAAAATTATTTGGACTTATGCACACATCCCAATGTATGCAGGTTTGAGGTCAAAAGTCACGGGTACACAAGAGTATAGCTTTAAAAGTCGTGTACAGGAATGTGACAGGTGCTTTTTAGAAATGATCTTGGAACATCAAAGTATAATATAAGTCCATGGGGTATAAGGAGTCCGCAGAGGGACAAGGAAGGCCATAAATGTGTGATCTACCTGGTGTGGTAAAATCAGCTATAACAAAAATTTTGGGCTACGTGAATAGAATTTGTTTTTGTTTATTATTTGAGGTATGACAAGTGACCATAAATAAATAATTGAGGTATTGGAGGAAACCAAACCTCATATTAATGCTTGTTTCTTATGTTTTATACATCCAAATCATTTAGAATAGAGAATTTATTTCCTTTGGTGCCTAAAATTAATATAGGAGTTCTCAGGACTACTCTTTGAGGGATGACTTAAATACAATATAACTAAAACATGCCATTGTACATTACCTTCATGGGTCTTACCTCCATGGGGGTGATCATGTTTATATTGAAACGTAACCAATGAAAGGATCAATAGTATATAACAGAGAAACAAATGAGGCTAAGCTAATCCTATATGGTTTTGTATGGAGAGAATGAATTTGAAATTATCCAGGAGAGGCTTGAAGCCTTAGTTTGTCATCTCTTCCTCATATACTTATCATGGTGTATAACAAAGAAGCTAAGAGTATGATATAGAGAAGTGATTTATGCAAGGCACGAAAAGGAGTTAGTGGTGTGTCAGTTTATTGTACTAGAGATTAGATTTTAATGAATTATTAAACCATTAATTCACACAGTAGTATTGAGATTTAAACTTGGATACCAATTGTTTACTATTTTCTTACAATGGTCAAGTTTGTATGCAAAATATGAGAGCTTAAAATGAAGGGTAAAGCTTCCAAAGTTGCAAGATACAACTTCAATATTTTTCCAAGCATAGATCAGTAGTATATAGATCACATTTTTAATACTTAGTAGTAGTGGAAATATTGGTATAACGTTAGAGGATTTTCTCACTTTAACAATAAAATAGAGTATTAGTTCCAAATGAATTAATATTTTTTGACCTATTTTCATAACCATATTTACAAGAAAACTAAAAGAGATAAATAAATAATATTGGATCTACAATGCATGAACAACATTGAAGAATAAGTGTTGTCCAAGTCTTGCAAAGGACAAAGATAAATATAAATATGTGGTTTAACACATCAGGGAAGTATGAAGGTTAAACAATGATGGAAATTGTCTTAACCACCCAGAATAGTCTTTAACCATTCCCAAATGTGCCTAGTAACAACCCAGATTTTCCTCTCATGGTGATTAGGCCAATTGTTGTTGTTGTTTATTGCCTCAAGACTTCCCAGGAGTGTCTAAATTATGAGAATGAGTGTGTTTACCTTATAGTTAAGATAAACACCAAGTTTGGACATTTTTATATCCATAGATCACACATTACCAATGCTTCCCTTAAAAAATGTGTAGTAGGTTTAAATTGAAAAAAAAGGAAATTAGTGTGCTGACCTTAAAGTTAAAAGGGGTACAAACCAAAGAACCTTCCCTGAAATTTCTTTAAAAAAAATCCAAGGAGGATCTTGCTGTGAAGATAAGGGTTAAAAGACCCAAAAAATGGCTTGTCAAAAAATAGGGTGCTTAGGTTTCATTTCCATTGCTCATTTTTTTTCCACACATTTGTCTAAAATTAACTCAGCGTTGGCCATATCTATATTAGGGATGATTTATGACTTCTAGGTGTCATTATCATTCTCCAAACACTGCTAAAACAGACCAAATATAAGGTGCAATGTGTTGACAATCTTTGGTTTCAATACTAGGATGACTCAATTAAGGTTATTTTCCATGACCATTTGACTTCCTAGAATGATTGACTTAGGTTTGTGAACATGCCCAGATCTGGTACTTATCTTGACTACTACTGTTATATGGGTGGAAAGGTCCCAAAACTTGCTCAGGAACAACCACAACGCTACTGCACATGAAATTATGCTCAATAATCACACCTAGAACTAAGAATTGGGGCTATTTAGGGTTTGTTAAGTACCTGACAGTCCCCCAAATGTGCCCATAATTACTCAGTTTTGGGGATGGTTGCATGACTGATCATTTCACCCAGAAGTTCCTCCTCATGCCCCTAAATGTTGATGAGGTGTTTCTTATGTCCTCAACAAACACCTCATCAAAAGAACAAGGCATGTGCATAATTTCATTGTTTAATGATCAGAGAGCACGTGTTATTTATTACATCACATCAGTAGGGACCTGGTTAATTAAAAGACCTATTATATACGCATAGAAAAGTTATTCCTTGATTTTTTTTTTCCACACATATACACTTACGCTATCTATTGAGATAATAAAGTCTTGAAATCCCTTTGTGTAGGGGTGTTATTATTCATCACTATATAAGGTTTTTTCAATGTGGAATCTTCTATAGTCAATGGTAGAGATGATGTGCTCCACAAAGGGCCTTCACACTGAACATTGAATCCCTTCTCAAAAGTATTATGTACTATTCCAGTTTGGAATGGATTCTGAACCTCCCTCTACATTTTTTAAGCTATGATTCCCTTCAAGTAATAGGTGGATGTCTTGAAAGTTATGTCTTGATGTCACCAGAATCTCTGGCCACTTTTCCTTTTCTGTTAGGATCTATATGTTGGTGTATTTGTTGAATATCGATGCCCTTAGTTATTTGTTGGTTTTAACTCACTTGTAGGGTCATCTTAGATGTTTTTCCTTTCCAAGCAGTGAGGATATGGTGAATAATGATTTTGTAGATGAATCTCTTTTGTCAATGATCATTATGGATGAGTCTATTTTGACTACTAGATATTGTTTGAAAATTTTTATTTGAAGTCTTTGGGGATATTGTTCACAAGACTTACTTATGGTTGGTTGTTTTTGATGAGCCACTTGCTTGGATTCCAACCATTTGTAATTGTGTTCGTCCTAGTGTTATTGTTATATATCTTGTTATATCCCTTAAATTAACCATGAAAAAGAATCATGGACCTCTCTTAGAAGGTGGTCAGACCGAATATAATGTGTTCAAGTCAATGAATAGGGTCTCTATAACCAATATTACATGCTCAAGAGAGTCTGATCACTAATGCAAGGTGGATTCTATCTCATTCAATATGATCATCACCACCTTTTATGCTCAAAGAAACAATGAAAATCACACTTCAAGAATGCAAGTGACCTCATAATCCTCTAAGGTTAGACCAAACTTTTGAAAATAGTGTTTAACAATGATGGCATGCCTAAATAATTCTCAAAGGTGGATTCCAAATGGAACATCTCAATAGTATAGCAGTAGATAATGATTCCAAATCAGGATGGTCTGATCCAAGTGACAATGGGAACCCACATGTGTTGAAAACATTCCTCATCTCATGTTGATTTGATGTAAGTGTAATAAATAGAATACAACACAGGAAACCATTATATTCACTGCTTAGGTTTCATTTCCATTGCTCATTTTCTTTCCACACATTTGTCCAAAATTAACTCAGTGTTGGCCAGATCTATATTAGGGATGATTTGTGACTGCTAGGTGCCATTATCATTCTACATACACTGCTAAAACAGACCAAATATAAGGCTTAATGTGCTGACAATATTTAGTTGCAATACTAGGATGAATTAAGGTTATTTTACATGCCCATTTGACTTCCTAGAATGCTTGACTTAGGTCTATGAACATGCCCAGATCTGGTACTTATCTTGACTACTACTATTATATGGGTGGAAAGGTACCAAAAATTGATCAGGGCCAGCCACAATGCTACTCCACATGAAACTATGCTCAAAAATCACACCCAGACCTAAGAATTGGGGCTATTTAGGTTTGGTTAAGTAACTGACAGTCCCCCAAATGTGCCCATAATTACTCAGTTTTTGGGATGGTTGCATGACTTATCAACCCAGTACTTCCTCCTCATGCCCCAAACTGCTGATGAGGTGTTTCTTATGTCCTCAAAAGACACCTCATCAAAATATCAAGGAATGTGCATAATTTCAGTGTTTAATGATCAGAGATAATGTGATATTTATTACATCACATCAGTAGGACCCTGGCTAATTAAAATACATTTTATATACACATAAAAAAGCTATGTGTTACTATTATGTTTGCCACACATATACTCTTAAACTATATGTTTAGATAATAAACCCATAATATTATACCCCTTATAATACTTTACTTCAAGCATGCTTTGTTTGGTCATGTTACAAAGTGGATTCTCTTATTTTAGGAGTTCAAAATGCATTTGATTGCGTATAAGTCTCTAAAGGGCCAAGTCATAGCTTATTAACTTGTTGATTCCTTAATGCCTAAGTGCTCACAAAATTATTACTCCTAACCTATATAACCCTTATCTTGTAAGGAACCTCTCATAGAGCCTTATTTCATTTTAAAACTTGACACCTAAACTTTGTACTTTGAAGACACCAAGAAAAAATTAGGGGTTGGTACTACCATCTAATTTATTCCTCCCAAGGATGAATATCCTATATATTTAACTTATAGGCTATGCTTTACCTATATCAATAACATCATTGAGTATGAATCCCTTATCCTCAGCTTGTATATAGCCTTAAAATTTGCATAAGTGTTTTTAGGAATTTGGTAACTATTATCTTTTTATCAACCAAATCCAAGGAAATTTTAGTGTGTTATCCTACTTTTACTTAGTATTATTATTATATTTAAACATTTTTTCTATGATACTTCAAGACCTTAAATGTTATTTATGTCCTACATTAAAATAACTTTCAAGTAAACTTCCTAGTTTCATCTATAGCCTTAAGTGAGATTTCCCCACAATTTAGCCATTATAGAGGTACCTTCTGATGGTCTATATCACCACGATATTTATTCACCTACATCTTCTTCATATTGAGAGACAAAACTACCTCTTTATTGGTATTATTACATTGTGAATTCTCTTGTCGGAGATTAGCTCTCGTCCTTATCTTGCGGGGTTAGAGATCATAAAAATGTAGCTAGTCTATTTGCTAGCTAGAATTTTTTAATAAAAATACAATCTTGAATGGTTTACTCTTTTGTAACATAAACTATCCCAAGGTTTACTCTATTTTGCAAGAAACACATAATGGACATTATGGGGGCCACTTTTGGTCACATGCCACCTTAACTAAGATCTTGTACATGGGATACTACTAGCCACTATTAAAATAAAAGTAAAAAAATATGTTAAAAAATGCAAAGTATACTAGCATTATATGAGTTTGTACCATATATCATCTTGTGACATAATCTCAATCAAATCCCCTTGACCATTATTATTGTGGGGTTTAGACCTCATGAGAGCTATACATGCAACATTTATAATGGCCACAAGTTCATCATCATCATCATAATTAACTATTGAACAAAATGGGTAAAGGCCATTCTCCTTAGTTGTTTCATAGGAAGTCCATTATATATCATTTGGTAGTCCATTATACCTTAGTGGATGAAAATGGAAGATAGCTCATATCTACATAAATAAAGAGACTCCTAGCTAAGTATAACATCAAACATAAGTTTTTCACACCCTACTATATACAGAGAATGGGTAGGTTGAAGCCATATATATTACATTACTATCCGTCCCTAAACACATCTTTAATGCTTCAGGTGACCATTGGCACACCAAGCTATATCCTACACTATGGGATTACAAAACTTTCATTATAATTTAAAAGGTCCCACTCAGTGGAGATTACATATCTCCATGATGACCTACTCATTGGTATATAGAGATAAAGTTATGTTTCCTTAAGAGTTCTTAGTCCCATCACTTAGAATTTCTCTACATGATGTTATACTTGATGAAGAGCTTGTCACCACATGTATGGTAGAGTTAGAGAGCCTAGATGAAAGGAATCTCAAGAATTGGAGAACATGCAGTAGTACCATAGTTACGTATTTAGGGTGCATAACAGAAAGGTCTTGGCTTAAACCTTTACCAAGGGAGATATGGTTTTATGTCAAAAATTTAAAGTCTAGGAATGAGTATTACTAAGGAATAAACCAACCTCTAACTAAATTCTAGTACCTTGGCACTAACACCCAACAATACTGTAACTACGCTTTGAGATACTTAGTATTAGTATAACTACACTAAGATGATGTATTAGTTGAGTGTACCAAGTCAGTGGATAGTAGGAAGTGGTGTCAGTGTTAAACCATGCGTATAAGTACTCAAGATAATGATATCAATTTGTGGGTTATATGACTTTAGGCATGTCTACAGGGAGCACAATATGATTGCAGACCGTTTATCCAAGGAAGAACTGAATATGAAGGCTGGCCTCCTCTCCTTCTCGGAACCTTTAAAAGGAGAAATCATTGAGGAAGGCATGATACAACTCTTTTAAGATATTTTGTATTTATGTGCCATACTCTTTTTTGTTTCTTTCAGTATGGGATATGTTTGTGTCAGAAATTGTTTCTAAGGCCAGAGAAACAAGCCAACACACACTCAAATATAAAACTCAATAAAATTAAGGTTTAGGGTTTCTGCAATGTGTTTTTGGTTGTGAAATTTGAGAACAGTCAGGGAATACATTCATAAGGAAATAAACTACTGAATCATAAGCAATAGAAGATGAAGATGCATTATATATCTAAAAAGATCCAACAGAAACAGTATTGAGGTTCAAACATAAATGACAGGCATTACCAGAATATAAACATAAACCAGTCAATGAATCTATCAATTTAAGCAACTAGAAAAGATGAAAATGAAGCCAATACATAAATCTGAAGGGTAAAATTCATATATATCTCATAGTTTCATCAACCACTGCATACAAGAGCTTTGTACCTTACTCATAAACAAGTCTGAAAACCAACTGAGCTTGAAGACCTCCTGATAGCTTCTCAAAAATCGAACCCTTCTTCAGTCCCTTTGTCCCTCTTTTATAATTACAAAGAATTAGTTCTATCTCCCCTTCTTAGGTCGAAATTGAAACTACCCAGCAGTTACATTAACTAACTAATTCAACTAATTGACTAAAAATAGCAAATCAGATTCCTGGCAAATATGGTGAATTTCTGGGAAAATAGGTGTCAAAGAAGCTTCCACATCTCTCAATACCTGACATATGTGTAAAACATGAGAGAGGTTTTTGTGACTGGGTCTGGTATGGACAAAAACCTCTCTTTTTTTTTTAAAAATTCATCTCCAATCAATCATAATATGCCCCGTAAAATGAACACTAAAACAGGAAAATATTAAATATTTAAAATCCCTGAAAAATAGGATGAAAATATTAAACTTAATATTTAAAACCTTGACATATGTTGAAAACCTGAGAGAGGTTTTTGTATATTAGTATCTTATTAACAAAAACCTCTTTTGTTTTTCACAAATTACTCTCCCTTAGCTCGTGGTCGGCATTTTACTTCAATAACCCAAAACAGGAAAAAACTGAGCAGAATTCTCAGTGATCTGTGCATTTCACTTACAGCAGCAAACAATTCAGTGATTGCTAGGTTCTCTAAGACATAGGCAGCCTTCTCTTGCAAAGTTTGTATGGCAGTATGGTCCAGGTCATTTCCTTTTATATCCAAATTCACAGGCAGACAATTCCCAGAATTTACAGCCTCTTTGTTTGCAAGAGTTTGACTGTCTATATTGCCAAATTCCAATGTACTTCTATTTCTCTTCTTTGTCAGAGTTAAATGGCTAGACAAAAGAGATTCCAAAGACATATTCATTTGAAAATTATCAGAAGATGTAAATGATACATCTAATAGAGAGGATGAATTTATATGAAATTTTATTGGAGCAGACTTGTCCTGATTTTCTATGCATTTATCTGATTCAACAACAATGTCACCTTGCCCTGCCTCCATCTTCACATCATTAAGCATAACCTCATTTCTTGATAATTCACTTTCAGATTTTTCAGAGAAAGGACTAAAACTCCCATCTACCACCAGATCTTACTCCTTATCAATTATACGTTTAGTAGGCTTTGAGCACATTTTTGAAGATACAAGCACTTCAGATCCTTCTAGTGATTGAAGCTGCTCTTGGAAATCACACAGTATAAGTGTTTCTTGTTCTTGTCTGCCCATGTTTGGGATAACATTAACTGTGTGGGAATCATTTATCCCTGGCATCTCTTCACTATTTAGTAGTTCACATTCAGTTTTATTTTCCAAAGACATGACTTCACCGTCATGGTTCATCACCAATACAGTGCTTGGCGTATAGGACAGTTTAGTAGTGATGGAAACACTATCCTGAGGATCTGTAATCTTGCTCCCTTTATATACAATATGTTTGGCATATGCAACTGAACCCATATTCTCCTGACTTAAATATCGCACTCCTTCGAAAGTGTTTAAAACTGCATCATCATGATAACAAAACCCCTCATCATCTGTATTGTCTACCTCCAATGAACCACAATGTCTTCCTGTGCAAATGCCTATTTTTTCCAAGTGAGAAAGACTATTGTGGTTGTTGTCGCCTGAAACTGGCACGCGGGTGCCAAAATCCCAAGCCGCGGGCGCGCAGGCCCGGTGACAACTTCTTGAGAGAGAGGCCAATGTCAACACACCTTCTCTCTCATCACTTCAGGCTGGCTCTTCTCCAGCTCTAGGGGGGTTTCCCTAAGTTCGGATCTCTAAGGCAGGTGCAGTTGAGGGCAGGGTGATCTGAAGAGGCTGCCTTAGAGAAACTTGGGTAGAAGAAAGGAAAATAATTTGGATTGATGGGTAGGAAGGGAAGGGAGGATCATTCCTCGAGGAAAAGGCCAGTGCCAGTATCAAAAGGGCGAATGGAGTCAGAAAGGGAATCAGAAAAGCTTTACGTTTTGCAGAAGGGAGATCAGGCTGGTCTGCTCCATAATCAGAGGCTAAGAGAATGGTAGTATAACTGACTACTTTCCATTACTCCCAGACCTCCGAGAACATGACGGCGACAAGCAACTTGGAAGCCGCAAATGCTTTCCCAACATGCTAGATTGTTAGCCTTCTATGCCGGCTTAGTCTACAACTTAAGAAAACACAAGATTACCACTCAAAAAACCCAACATGTCCAAAAATCTCAACAATGAATTTCTTTATTAACTCTGGGGAAAAAATCCTCCCAGCCCAAAAACTTTCCATCTTTACAATAAAAGAGCTCTACTCTTTTTATAATCCAAAAAAGCTCTTACTTATTTTTCTCAAAAAGTAAACAAAATTAAAATAATAAATGAGAATAAAGGCTGAGTCCCCTTTTCTCTCAATCTATATCTAAGAGGACTAACACATGACTAAAGCAGACTGCCCCTTTATCTAAAGAACCCCACCTACTCGCTCCTAACCAAGATGGGTAACCAAATGCAACTAGATCCTCAAACCCTGATTGATTGGGCAACTCTACGTGGCAATGGGCATACCCAAAACATTGATATTCAAAACAAACAAATCCACATAACTGGATGCCAAAATGACTTTAGCGTGAGACAATTCCTCCGGAGATCAGCTACGAACTGACAGGTCACTCCCTGCTACTCGAGATTTGGCTGCCAGAGGAGAATGCAGGCCTAAGCCAAGCTCGGCTCTTTAGCTATAAAAAAAAACTGACTGTCAAACCCAACACCAATTTCCTCTTGGCATTCAGTCATCAAATAAATAAATACGTCTGTCTTCCAAACGCCAAGCTTCCACTCATCACAACCCATAACAAATCCCCTTCAAGCATGCTCAGAGATTATCGGGCCAAACTGGAAGATGCCCACAAAGAAACCGTGAAGAACTCGGCGATTTGTCAATCTGATAAATAGCTTTGGCATTTCAGTTTGTACTTTGGCGTGAATATTTTTGGCTCTGCATTAACCTTTCCTTTTGCTCATCAACGAAATTCATGGACCCCCCTCTACTTCGGAAATCCACGACTCGGCTGCTAAATTTGGCCACCCGAATTGCTGCCTGTGAGCTGATCACCAACTCGGCTGCTAGCAACAGGCCACCGAACTACTGCTTGGAATCAGTGTACTCTACGGGTGGGCATGACACTTATCAATCAGTTGCTAATTAGAATATCTGATATGCAGCTGCTCCACCATTTTATGGAATCAATCGCATCCAACTCATCTCTGCTCCTCAACTTGATCAGCTGCTCAAAAATTACTCAGTGCCATAGCACCTTCTTTCCAGTTGTATGTATTCGATTGGCTATGATATGGCTCTTATTTCAAACATTGAGACCACCAGAGATTCAGTGGGCAGATACAAGCCGCGATTATTTTTGTCAAAGGTAGGGGGCTATGAGCGAATCCACGGATATGGTTTCCGTGCAAAAGCGTAACCTTGGTGTCAACAATCAAGTCATTATATCCAAACATTGTGCCACGCTCACAAACCATTACATTAAGATTGCCTACTAATATGACTTTCTCAGCAAAGTTTACCAATACCGATGAAGCATAAAATTGGCCTTTCTTGATATTTATAATTCTCCCCGTCTTTGCTGCAGATTCAAGAAGATCTGTCTGGTGACATAGAAATGTTGGTATTTGAATGATATTCGCAATTCTACCACCAGAATCACACTGATAAGCTTCATGGACATCTGTTACAATCGGTAAGTCAAAAGTGGTTTTAACCCTTTCCAATGTCTTCACAACAGAATTGAACCTGTTGCCCCAGTTGGCTTCACATCATAGATTCGCATCATTTTGTAGATTGGGAGCACCAGATCCAATTCATATCTCTTTTTACTTGCTTGCATGATTTGGATGGAAAGTATTAGCAGAAATTTCTATACCAGCTTTGCACATATCTTCAAACAAATCAAGAGCGATGTGAACCTCAAATGTCTCACAACAATACTAAATAAGTGTGTTGTATGTACAAGAGGAAGGCTGTAATTCAAGCCTTTTCGTGCATATTCCTAAAGATCAATATGATCTTCTCAGGCTTACAGGGTAATCTCTTGTGCAAATAGCTATTTTTTCTGCCACAGGTGCCTGCACCAGTCATGATACCACTGCATTGTTGACACCCCTATCAAATTCAAGGGTTAACAGTGGTAACAAACTTCCTTGTCATATGTATTTTCTTTTTGTAATGAGACTGGAGATGCTTCTGCGAAGGTGTCTATTGGTTCTACCTGTATTGGAGGAACAGAAGTTGAAAATGCAGAAAATGTTGAAGCTAAAGCTTCCTCTAAAGATAGTCCTGGATTTTGAGGAGTTGGATAAATGCACTTTCTTGAAACCTCTGAACTAGAATGAACCCCTTCTATTGAGCATTGTACACTCTGGGAATCCTTATCTATGAAATGATCTTCTCTTGGATAACCATGCTTGTTCAAACTATTGGCTACTGACTCATTGAGGACAACGTTTGAAGATATGTGAAAACCAGTTTCTGATGGCTCATTATCACAAGGTAATGAATGCATATTCTCTTAATCCAAATTCATAGAAGTACCCAAACATGAGGCATCTAATGGTAAGATCATGGACGAGCTTGAAGTATCGCATAAAAGAGAACAATTAGTGAATGACAGTGGAGATACCCTTGGCACATAAATTGGTGTATTTGTAGCAGTTGTGTGCTTCAAATAATTGTCACTTAACATTTCTGGGCAAGAAACTGAAGAATTCAAAAATGAGTTTGATGACAAACATGAGCCTGAATCAACAGTCACACCCTCTTTGACCATAGTGGCAAAAGGGAAATGCTTTCCACTAATTTCTGAAAACTTTCTGATTGAATAACATGCACCGAATCCGGCAAGGGCAGGCCACTGCTTTCCAACTGTGATATCCATGTCCATACTGTGACAAATCCCAGCATAAACTTCAATGAATTCCTATGCAAACTGCCCACCATTGCTGCTCCTTGTAGGTAGAATATGGACTCGAGTTAAATAATCAAAGAGTGGAGGTAAAAGTTGTGAGGCATAATATTTGCACCGAGAAGGGCCACGGCTATGTAAAGGCTTTCACGCTTTACTCTTGGAATCATTCCATTCAATATAGAGCCAGAATTAGAGTCTGTGGATAAAGAAACGAGTGCAAAGAATAGAAGCACCAATCCTGTTATGCTTATAGATAATACTTCAGCACAGTGCTTTCCCAGGAGTGGTAAAACGAGCAAAAATAAAAGTGCATTAACTGTGCTTAGGAAAACACACAGAAACATATCTAGCTCCATAATATTTAATTTAGAACATCTTCCCCGAAAATCTTGCCTTATTTCGCTCACTATCATCATTTTCCATAAATTTGCATCCAGTTGCCAGAATCCCTCTCACATGAGACGGACGCCTGTTTACATGAAAAAAACTTGGAAAAACATATATCAAATGTGACCAATGATTTATTTAACACTTCCCCAGCGAAATCCCCAAAAAATCGGACTGAAAAATGACCATTCTGGCAAAAAACGATTTTCCTGTAGCGCGCCTTTGTAATTTTTTGGCTCCAGCGCTACAAGAATAATTTTAACACTGTTTTGGTGTTTTTTTATAGATTTTGGTCATTTTGCATAGAGTTTAAAAGCTGCTTGAGTGATGGCTATGCTCAGAGTATGATTTGTGAATCCACCATTTGATATAATGACTTTCAAAAACCCATTTAAAATGTAAAGGATAAAAAAACAAAGCAAAAATATTAAAGCCAAATTTAAAATTTCAGCTAACAACCAAAAATTATCCTAAAAGAAATAAATAATTAAACTCAAAGCAAAAGATTAACTTCAAAATAAAATGCAAATCAACCAAAATTGAAGAAACAAATTACTAACATAACATCTGGCTCCAGCTGCGGGATGAAGTCCTCCCTGTAAGGCTTCAAGAACTTGTAGACCAGCGCCTTCTGTCTGCTACCTACTAGTCTGCAAAATATCCATTGGGCTATGGAGTCTTTATTCAATCCTTCACACACTGATATATACAATGAAAATCAAATCTCTTTCTCTGAGGAACCTTCCAACTACTGAATCAAATCGAAATCCGATTTCCAATGTAACCAAGAAAAAGTTTGGTCAACCCACCAAAACTTGTTTTCAACTCCAAATATATATATAATCAGAAATATTGGAAAACATGAAGAGCAGAGATTTAACAATTTATACCCACTTTCATCAAATAGCGTCTCTGAAATAACAGATTTATAACCTGGTATTGACTTTAAATAATCTGCTATTGGATCATAAAAACTTCCATAAGTTACTTCTTCCTGCTCTGGCTGTCCAAAAGAATATTTTGTTCCATGAATATCAATCAAGCATTGGTGATAAAAGACATCAGGATCAGCCTGAATTTGCTCTGTAAATTTTTGAATAGTATCACCAATAATGTCAACACTTTGAACCTCCTTTTCCACACTATCTTCAAATAAATGACTATCAGGCATGGGCTTTTGCTGTTCAAGAATAATAAACTGAATGCATTCTTGAATCTGCTGATCAGATTTTGACATATCACACACCTCATAGATTTCAGGGTGCTCCTTTTCAATTTCATTATCATATTTATTAAAAATTAGACCATCTTCATAATGATTTTGAACAGCAGATTTATCATGACCATGAATATAAACAACTTTTGAAAAATTTTGAACAGCCTGCCCTTCATCAAATTTAGTATCAAAACCAAGAGGAATAGAATCTAATTCACCACAGAATGCTTGAAATGGAACCCTAATCTCTTCATCATAGCAAGGAGTATTCTGAGAAATTTCGAATGATGATGCTAAAGGTTCATCTTTTCCTTCAATACAAACCTGATCTTTAACACAACACTGATTTTCAAAAGTTTGTTGAAATAGGGATTGATCTTCAAAAGGATTAGCATTCAAACTGCTATAAAGGATGTTGAAATCATTATGATAATGTTTCAAACCATCCTTACTGATTTCATCACTTGGACAATCCTCAAACTGTCCTAAAACAACAACCTGGTTATCACAATGATCATAGCATTCTTCCTTGACAGCAGTATCTAAAAATGTTACCTTCTCATCTTCAACAAATTCTAAAACTTCAACTTCTTTATGACATGTTTTGAACTCTTGACTGTACTCATCATCATGGTTCTTTAAATCAGAAATTGTATGATAAACATCATCCTGCTCACAACAATCTTTTAAAAAGAGTTCAGCTGAGTACAAATACTTACAACGTTTTCGAAAGCATGTGTGGAATTCTTTTAGTGAAGAGATGTTAGCAGCGGGAAGAGAAAAATACCAATCTCGTGCATCTTTTTCAAGTGAATACATGAACATTTTCATGAGCACATCTTCATGCTGGATATTTAACTGGACCATGCATTGATGAAATTTGATGAGGTGATCTGATGGATTATCCTCTTTGTTTTCTCTAAACCGTGGAAGACAATCTCCCCAAACATCCATAATAGGTACTGAATTTGGAAAACCTGGAATATCAGAAAAATTTAAAGGTGCAAACCTTCGAGCCACAATAGCTTCCATGGACATTGGCCCGTGCATTTTGAAATAATGGAGTCACCAATCAATTTGTCAAGAGAGATTTAGTTTCTTCTTCTCAGAAAGAAAAAAAAAGGTTTTAACAATAGTTCAAATTAATTAGGGCTGCATAAAGCTGGGGATGACTGAAATCTTCAAATTCTTCCAACTCCTCTAGTAGCCACTATGTCAAACTTTTTGAAAATATCTTTTAAAAAGTGTTGGTTTAAGTCCACCTCTTAAACCAGGAAAACTGATAAGTGTCCCAGGGAAGATATGCTTCAGATCCGTCCCCGGCAGCGGCGCCAAAGATGTTTGTGTCAGAAATTGTTTCTAAGGCCAGAGAAACAAGCCAACACACACTCAAATATAAAACTCAATAAAATTAAGGTTTAGGGTTTCTGCAATGTGTTTTTGGTTGTGAAATTTGAGAACAGTCAGGGAATACATTCATAAGGAAAGCAACTACTGAATCATAAGCAATAGAAGACGAAGATGCATGATATATCTAAAAAGATCCAACAGAAACAGTATTGAGGTTCAAACATAAATGGCAGGCATTACCAGAATATAAACATAAACCAGTCAATGAATCTATCAATTTAAGCAACTAGAAAAGATGAAAATGAAGCCAATACATAAATCTGAAGGTTAAAATTCATATATATCTCATAGTTTCATCAACCACTGCATACAAGAGCTTTGTACCTTACTCATAAACAAGTCTGAAAACCAACTGAGCTTGAAGACCTCCTGATAGCTTCTCAAAAATCAAACCCTTCTTCAGTCCCTTTGTCCCTCTTTTATAATTACAAAGAATTAGTTCTATCTCCCCTTCTTAGGTCGAAATTGAAACTACGCAGTAGTTACATTAACTAACTAATTCAACTAATTGACTAAAAATAGCAAATCGGATTCCTGGCAAATATGGCGAATTTCTGGGAAAATAGGTGTCAAATAAGCTTCCACATCTCTCAATCCTTGACACTTGTGTAACAACGGAGAGAGTTTTTTGTGAATGGGTCTGTGATGGACAAAAACCTCTCTTGGTTTTAAAAAATTCATCTCCAATCAATCAGAATCTGCCCCGCAAAATGAGCACTAAAACAAGAAAATATTAAATATTTAAAATCCCTGAAAAATAGGCTGCAAAGATTAAACTTAATCTTTCAAACCTTGACAGATGTTGAAAAACTGAGAGATTTTTTCGTATATGAGTATCTTATGAACAAAAACCTCTTTTGGTTTTCAAAAATTCCTCTCTGTTAGCTCGTGGTCGACATTTTACTTCAATAACCCAAAACAGGAAAAAACTGAGCATAATTCTTAGCGATCTGTGCATTTCACTTACAGCAGCAAACAATTCAGTGATTGCTAGGTTCTCTAAAACACAGGCAGCCTTCTCTTGCAAAGTTTGTATGGCAGTATGGTCCAGGTCATTTCCTTTTATATCCAAATTCACAGGCAGACAATTCCCAGAATTTACAGCCTCTTTGTTTGCAGGAGTTTGACTGTCTATATTGCCAAATTCCAATGTACCTCTATTTCTCTTCTTTGTCAGAGTTAAATGGATGGCAAAAAGAGATTCCAAAGACATATTCATTTGAAAATTATCAGAAGATGTAAATGATACATCCAATAGAGAGGATGAATTTATATGAAATTTTATTGGAGCAGACTTGTCCTGATTTTCTGTGAATTTATCTGATTCAACAACAATGTCACCTTGCCTTGCCTCCATCTTCACATCATTAAGCATAACCTCAGTTCCTGATAATTCACTTTCAGATTTTTCAGAGAAAGGACTAAAACTCCCATCTACCACCAGATCTTACTCCTTATCAATTATAAGTTTAGTAGGCTTTGAGCACATTTTGGAAGATACAAGCACTTCAGATCCTTCTAGTGATTGAAGCTGCTCTTGGAAATCACACAGTATAAGTGTTTCTTGTTCTTGTATTCCCATGTTTGGGATAACATTAACTGTGTGGGAATCATTTATCCCTGGAATCTCTTCACTATTTATTAGTTCACATTCAGTTTTATTTTCCAAAGACATGACTTCACCGTCATGGTTCATCACCAATACAGTGCTTGGCGTATAGGACAGTTTAGTAGTGATGGCAACACTATCCTGAGGATCTGTAATCTTGCTCCCTTTATATACAATATGTTTGGCATATGCAACTGAACCCATATTCTCCTGACTTAAATATCGCACTCCTTCGAAAGTGTTTACAACTGCATCATCATGATAACAAAACCCCTCATCATTTGTATTATCTACCTCCAATGAACCACAATGTCTTCCTGTGCACATGCCTGTTTTTTCCAAGTGAGAAAGACTGTTGTGGTAACAAACTTCCTTGTCATATGTATTTTCTTTTTGTAATGAGACTAGAGATGCTTCTACGAAGGTGTCTATTGTTTCTACCTGTATTGGAGGAACAGAAGCTGAAAATGCAAAAAATGCTGAAGCTAAAGCTTCCTCTAAAGATAGTCCTGGATTTTGAGGAGTTGGATAAATGCACTTGCTTGAAACCTCTGAACTAGAATGAACCCCTTCTATTGAGCATTGTACACTCTGGGAATCCTTATCTATGAAATGCTCTTCTCTTGGATAACCATGCTTGTCCAAACTATTGGCTACTGACTCATTGAGGACAACGTTTGAAGATATGTGAAAGCCAGTTTCTGATGGCTCATTATCACAAGGTAATGAATGCATATTCTCTGAATCCAAATTCACAGAAGTACCCAGACATGAGGCATTTGATGGTAAGATCATGGACGAGCTTGAAGTATCGCATAAAAGAGAACAATCAGTGAATGACAGTGGACATACCCTTAGCACAGAAATTGGTGTATTTGCAGCAGCTGTGTGCTTCAAATCATTGTCACTTAAAATTTCTGGGAAAGAAACTGAAGAATTCAAAAATGAGTTTGATGACAAACATGAGCCTAAATCAACAGTCACACCCTCTTTAACCATAGTGGCAAAAGGGCAATGCTTTCCACTAATTTCTGAAAACTTTCTGATTGAATAACATGCACCGAATCCGACAAGGGCATGCCACTGCTTTCCAACTGTGATATCCATGTCCATACGGTGACAAATCCCAGCATAAACTTCAATGAATTCCTATGCAAACTGCCCGCCATTGCTGCTCCTTGTAGGTAGAATATGGACTCGAGTTAAATAATCAAAGAGTGGAGGTAAAAGTTGTGAGGCATAATATTTGCACCGAGAAGGGCCATGGCTGTGTAAAGGCTTTCACGCTTTACTCTTGGAATCATTCCATTCAATATAGAGCCATCATTAGAGTCTGTGGATAAAGAAACGAGTGCAAAGAATAGAAGCACCAATCCTGTTATGCTTATAGATAATACTTCAGCACAGTGCTTTCCCAGGAATGGTAAAACGAGCAAAAATAAAAGTGCATTAACTATGCTCAGGAACACACACAGAAACATATCCAGCTCCATAATATTTAATTTAGAACATCTTCCCCGAAAATCTTGCCTTATTTCGCTCACTATCATCATTTTCCATAAATTTGCATCCAGTTGCCAGAATCTCCCTCACATGAGACGGATCTTTGTTTACATGAAAAAAACTTGGCAAAACATATATCAAATGTGACCAATGATTTATTTAACACTTCCCCAGTGAAATCCCCAAAAAATCGGACTGAAAAATGACCATTCTGGCAAAAAATGATTTTCCTGTAGCGCGCCTTTGTAATTTTTTGGCTCCAGCGCTACAAGAATAATTTTAACACTGTTTTGGTGCTTTTTTACAGCTTTTGGTCATTTTGCATAGAGTTTAAAAGTTGCTTGAGTGATGGCTATGCTCAGAGTATGATTTATGAATCCACCATTTGATATAATGACTTTCAAAAACCCATTTAAAATGTAAAGGATAAAAAAACAAAGCAAAAATATTAAAGCCAAATTTAAAATTTCTGCTAACAACCAAAAATTCTCCTAAAAGAAATAAATAATTAAACTCAAAGAAAAAGATTAACTTCAAAATAAAATGCAAATCAACAAAAATTGAAGAAACAAATTACTAACATAACAGGATACATTCGCATCTTTCTTTTTTTAGCTGGCGATATAGATTTTGTTTTGATCCCCTAGGGGTGTGTTTTCTCCACCCTCGATGCCTTCTTTGATAAGTTGTTTTGGCTCCTTATGTTTTCCCTGTGGTATTGCTACTTCAGTCATCTTGGGATTGTGGGTTCTGTCCCTTCCCTTGGGAAATTTTTTGATACTTATCTCCACTCGTGTCTAAAATGACTTATTGTCAGGACTATGTACAAGTTACCTTTGATTCACTATTGAATATCAAGGAACACCTATTTTTCTTCTGAAAAAAAAGACAAAATCTTATCAAATGATTTTATTATATATCTTGAGATCTGTAAACTTGGTATTTAATATTTTTGGTGAGGTGACAAAATAAATTAAAAAAGCTACACCTACAAAACTTGTCAGAAACATAGCTTGTATTTTGAGATAAATTGGTTGAATAATTTTCTATGGAACCACTTTATTATATCTATCTCGTGTTACAAGACTATGTGATGTACTATTATACTAGGGAATTATTGATATTCTTCAAGATAATGATATCACTATGATGTCATTCTTATAAGTCTATCAAATATGTTTCTCAACAGATTTATGTCACTAAGATGACATGCTTATAAGTCCTCAAGATAATGATATCAATTTGTGGGTTCTTCGACCTCTATGAAGGAGACTTTGTCGGATTTTCGACATTTATGTAGTGAAAATTGTTGTCGGATATCCATTAAATTCGACATATATGCTACACTATCGATGACTTCAATTTATGGGTTATATGACTTTAGGCATGTCTACAAGGAGCAAAATATGAGTCCAGACCATTTATCCAAGGAAGAAATGAGTATGAAGGTTGGCCTCCTCTCCTTCTCGAAACGTTTAGAAGGAGAAATAATTGAGGAAGGCATGATACAACTCTTTTAAGAGATTTTTTATTTATGTGGCATACCCTTTTTTGGTTCTTTTGAGTATGGGACACATTAACATATTGCTTGTTTTAGTTGGGGATATAGATTTTGTTTTGATACCCCAGGGATGTGTTTTCACCACCCTCGATGCCTCCTTGGATAAATTGTTGGGGATCCTTATGTTCTCCCTGTCACTATTGCTACTTCATTCATCTTGGGATTATGGGTTCATTCCCTCCCCTTGGGAAAGTTTTCGATACTTATCTCCACTCACATCTGTAATGTCTTATTGTCAGGACTATGTACAAGTTGCCTTTGATTCACTATTGCATATCAAGGAACACCTTTTTTTATTCTGAAAAGAAGTTACAAAATCTTAGCAAATGATTTTACTATATATCTCGAGATTTGTAAATTGGGTCTTTAATATTTTTGGTGAGGAAACAAAATAAATTAAAAAAGCTACACCTACAAATTTGATAAAAAACGTAGTTTGTATTTTGAGATAAATTGGTTGAATAATTTTCTATGGAACCACTTGATATCTATCTTGTGTTACAATATTATGTAATGTATTGTTATACTAGGGAATTATTGATACTCTTCAAGATAATGATATCACTATGATTTCATTCTTATACGTCTTATAAAATATTTTTCTCAACATATCGATGTCACTAAGATGCCATGCTTATTAGTCCTCAAGATAATGATACCAATTCGTGGGTTATATGACCTCTATGAAGGAGACTTTGTCGGATTTCTGACATCTATGTAGTGAAATTTGTTGTTGGATATCCATTAAATCCGACATCTATGCTACACTACCGATGACTTCAATTAGTGGGTTATATGATTTTAGGGATGTCTACAAGGAGCACAATATGAATGCAGACCATTTATCCAAGGAAGCACTGAATATGAAGGTTGGCTTCCTCTCCTTCTCAGAACTTTTAGAAGGAGAAATCATTGAGGAAGGCATGATACATCTCTTTTAAGAGATTTTTTATTTATGTGGCATACTCTTTTTTGTTTCTCTTGCATACTCTTTTTTATTTATGTGGCATACTCTTGCATGTCACTAACAATAGAATTTGAGGTTGATGGAGTAAAGAAGGTAGGAAATTTATCTAGGTGATGGGTATGACATTGGAGGTGATAGTTTCATCATCCAAAAGTGTTGTATTCTCAAAGTGGAGCTAGTTACTGTATGGCTTTTCTGTAATGTTGTGTGGATAGTTTGAGCACACAATGTCAAAGGATGTTGGTTTGTTTTAGTGTCTATAGGAATTGGTGTGGTTGTCGATGTAACAATCCTTGGTAAGTATACTATTTTGGCAATGTTTGTTGTTGTTGAACAATGGATTGCAAACTATTAAATTTTTTTGGTGAGGATTTGGTTGATGGGGCTGGTTGATGGCCTTTTTTTACTTAATATATTATTTATTTATCCATCTTGGCTTGTGCATCCTTTTCTTGCTTAAAATTGGTATTGGTTGGAGGTTTTTTAACATGGTCGTATTTTTCTCTTATTTGCCAAGTTTTTTTCAACCATGGTGCAGGTAGAACCAAACAGGTATTTTTCAAACCTGAATTCCTCGAGCAAGGGGATTTTAGGAAGGATAGAGGAAAGTGAGACATCCAGTAGGTTTACAAGAGATAGATCAACTAGATGTCATAAGATTGGAATAAAATTCTATAATCGCATGGAATTTTTTCTTGCAGGAGGGGGGTCATGTTCCTATGATAATGAGACAATATGAGACATCGAGGTTCCCTTAAGGTACACACATTTAGTGAAACAATGGGTATATAGGGATATTCCTCAACTCAACACATATTTTTGTGTGAATGAGAGGATATATAGAATTGCACCGTCATCATTACATGGATTTGGGTTGTTTTGCATGGATGGCACAAAGGTCGGTTACAGCAGATGTACATAAATGATGGAATATGTTGGACCCTCGTACAACTACAAATATTGGATGTGTATGGTACAACGTACATGAAGTATGCATAGATATGGCTTATTAGAAAATTATTTACAACTGAAAGACAAAGATAAAAGTAAAGGAGCAACGTTGTACATTGACGAAAGGCAAAAGGAAACTAGGAATATTGCGGGGTTTATAAACAGTACACAACCAGGGTCTACACTTAAGCAACCCAACTGCATATTTGAGGGGTGTGAAGGAAACTGTGTATTTTTATGTTCCATTAAATCAATAGTTGCAGGGGAAGAGCTTCTTATTATTACAATTTGAATTGAGTAGATACAAACACAGTTACTATGGATGTGGTACATCCAACAATTTAGCCAACCTTTTATTAATTATTTTAAAATCTTTAGGATTTTTCATTAGTAGATTGTTATAATTTTGATTAAATTTTCTATGTTTACTTCGCAGGGAGGTGATCGAGAGCACATCACCCCAGCAGCTGGTCAGAGGAGAACACCATCCTTGAGGCAGCAGGTATACATCTTTGTAATAGTACAAGTATAATTTGAAAACTGATTTTTTTTTAGTGTTTTTTCGTCAGTATATTCATATGGTTTATAAAATGTTACTCTATATTTACTTTGCAGGGTAGTGATCGGGGCATCCCACCAGCTGGTGGTCAAACGAGAGAAACCTCAGGGAAAGAGGTAAACATGATTGTAACTGTACAATTTAAGTAAGTCAAAATGTTATGTTATTATATTTTTTAGTGAGTATTTTGGTTTCTTTAGGTAAATTTTTCTATGTTTTTTATACAGGGTTCTATGAGGGGAACCTCCCTCACAATAGATGTTACCAAACCTGCCTCAAGGCGGTAGGTATACATCGATGCCATTGTACAAATTTAATATGTATAAGCAGTTCTGTTGTTATTTTTTTCAAGAGTATATTCATTTGGTTTATATAATCTTATCTATATTTGATGCAGAGTGTTGATCAAGGAAGCCATCCGGCTGTTGATCAGAAGTCAACATCCTCAGAGAAATAGGTAGACCTGAATGTAATTCTACAATTTAAATGCTTCGAAATTCTACACATATATAAAATGTAGCATAATGTTTTTTTGTTATGTATTTTTTTTTTGTATAATTGATTTAATTATGATAATGTTGTCTACTTCTTTTTTGCAGGTGGATGACCGGGGAAAGTCCCCAGCTGTGGATCAAACCAGACTGTCATGCATGCATCAAGTAAACCTAAATGTAATTCTAGGAATCTATCATGATAGATATGTTTTGTTAATATAGTTTTTTCCTCGGACTATTGCTTTAACACGTAAGTAATGTTTTATATATTTTTGTTGCAGACCAATGATTTGGTTTATGAAACAACATCACAACAATCCATATATTTTGATGTTACTGATTTGTTGAATAATGTTGACATTGGTTCTTCTCTAGACCCGGTTAAGGTGATAGAGAGGACCTTGAAAAAAATTAATGTGGATATCTTTCATCTGTTATTAATTATTCTGCAAATAGATGAGATTAAAGCCAACGTTGAAGTGCTGGTAAAGAGATCTCAGGCATTGAAAGTAAGTTGCAGAATCTTGAATCATAATATCAATTCATTTAGAACTTTATAATTTTTACTTTTATATGATATTGAACTTATAATTGAATGGTTGTATTTACAGTATTTTCTGCGACCACACACTAGTGGTGAAGGCGATCTTGGGCCTAGTGAGAAAACAACTCCATGTGCTGCACCATTGTTGTTGACCGAACAGTCCAAAACACGTTTTGTGACACCCTTGAGGCCAACATAAAGTGCAGCCAATGCTGATTGACACACACCAGATCGTGCAGATGAAGGGGTGGATGCAGAGCCTACTAGTAATGTTGATGTTGAAGCAACATTTCCGGAATCTTCCCATGTCACTAGCATGGGTTCAATAGAGACAACAATTTTCGTGAAAGAGGAACTTGTTCCAATAAAGATAGAGAAGATTCTAGGTAATTATACATTGTTCAATTTGGTTTTTATAATTTGATTGTAATATACTGATAAAACCTTTTTTTTTAAAGGATGAGATGACTAATCGGTTGGTTGGCCTAATCGACAATGATACATAAATAAGGCTAGAGAACATATGAATATTGTCTGAGACCAATATAAGATTCACCTAGAAAGGAACCCTAGGTATGAGTTCCCTCCGATGATTCCATCAAGGGAGTGGAAATCCCTAGTGGAAGATGGAAAAGAGAGGGCTCTATGAAAAGCAGGAAAGATACCACCATGCACAAGAAGGTATGCAATACTTTCCACAATGTAATGCTGACCCTTATTATTATGAATTTTTATATCAAATTTGGAACATATAACGTAATTCAACACTTGCTTAGGTTGTCAGACACATCAAAGGTCACAAAGGCATAACTGGAAAAAATTGGTCAGCTTAAGCTTGGGCCTGGTGGTTATTCAAATTTGGCCACACGAATTGTAAGTATCGAAAACCCAATAATGCATCCAAGTAATAATTAAAAATTATTCTCATTTTAATGCGGCACAAAATGTAAAATTAATGACGTTATGCAAATATGCAGGCCGATCGATTCAATTAAGTGCCCACTCAGTAAGACTTGAAGCTTGGATTTCAACACAACTTTGAAGATGTTGTTGAATGTCAAAAAAAAATTCTAGGAAAACATGGTCTTCTGGTGATCCATTCGGTGCATAGGTATATAAAATCTATATAGTTTAATGAAAAATTATTAATTGTCATGCCATCTATTCATTATAAACAATTAACATAAATTATTTATTCTGTTTTGAGCAGGAAATCAATAATCCCCTTAATGTCGATGATGGACAACAACTAGTTGAAGATCATGCTTCAATTCCTGGTAATTAATTTATTCGTATGCTACAGTTTTGTATAGATAATTGCAGATGGTGAACATTAATTGTACTTCTCCATATTTCAACTGCAGAGCATGTAGATGGTCACATTGTACAGGTTGAGCCTAGACAGGAAAATGAAGAACATGATGTGACCACACCAGGTACAAAAACACCTTTGTAATGTTTTTTTAAATGAAATACTTGTAACTATATAAATAAAATAAATTAATGCAACATTTTCACATTATTGCAGCAATTTCGAACCCCTTTCCACAAGATCCTTGTGGCAAGAAGTCTACTAGGGAGACATCAAAACAAGTTGATGAAGCGAACGACAAATTCCAGAAGATGCACTTCTTTTTCATTTTGTAAAAAGAAGAAAACTAAAAAAGAAGTGACTGAAGAAATTTTGAGTAATTAATTTTTATAATACAATGTCGTGCATGGTTTTTTCGGCTATTTAATGAATGAATGCTTTAATGAATGTTTTTTCAGCTATTGAATGAATGAATGCTTTAATGAATGGTTTTTTTTACTATTGAATGAATGAATTTGCACTTTTGTTTTTACAGGTAGATGCATTGGGTTTGGGGAATTGAGAGTGATATGAGGGGGGGAGGGGCCATAAAAGCTTCCAAATTCATGTGGTTGGCCTTTTTCAGTAGAGAATATTAAATTATTATCAAAACACAGAGGAGCTCAATGAATGGTAAGGAATTATACATTTCCCACAGTGATTTCTATAATTGTAGTGTTTAAATTTTACTATTGTTATTTCACTGATCCATTGGAACTTGTTACAGATAGCCTTGGGAAACATTTTGATATTTTAGAAGATAAATTGGCAAGTTGATGTGATTGATGGTCTTATATACTTTGTTTTATGGTTCTCCGTGTTTACTTGGGTTGTCTCTTATTACCAATTATTTTAACTAAATATTATTGTAATTTACATTGTTAAATTAAAAATGTTCATCAAACATAAAATGTTCATTATTAATGTTGTTTTTATTCATTGAGATAAACTGCTCAAACTATATTTTTTTGGCTTCATTTTGTATTTTCGTAAACAAGAAATATTTATTTTATGGGTCCTAGCATGAAATTATTGCAACAGGAAAATATTTGGAGCATATTGAAAGATGTTTTGAAAGGTAAAGAAAAAGTAGACAGTGTCAAGCTCCACAAGTCAAGGTAAGTTGTACCAAGAAATTATAAGTATCGGAAATATATTCCTAATTCTCATACCTATTTTTCTTCTTTTAATTTGATTTGTATTCCATACACGAGCCACTTTACCTGTTCTTAGCGTCTTAGTGAGTTTGTAGTGAAATTTTTGCTTATGCTTGTTGAAGAAACTCAGTGATGTAACTCTTATGCAAAAGGTGTTGATGATTGATTTGTATGCCACAATATCCAAAACATTGCCTTTGGTAAACATATTCTCTATAGAAGAAGAATATTCTCTTTCCCAACTTTAAATGAAACTCTAAATATTTTTTTTGGTATCTGCAAGTTTTGATCTATATAAGACACTTCAGTTGGTCGATGTCTATGGTCCTTATGACAATAGATTCATAGGGATGGGATACATAACCTCGACACACATTTGAGAGTCCTATCAACCTCTTTTTAAATGATTTCTTTTGAGAGTATATGTAGAAAATTTAGCATTCGATAAGGCACTCTTTCAAAAGTAGGATTAAGAGGTACACTTCAATGGGTTAATGAAGATGAATACAGGACAAGGACTGTGGTTTCAACCAACTCTTTCTCCTTATAAATTCCTTAATCCTTTCTATTGTTTCCTTAGTTTTGTTTACTAAAGGACAAGTCTATTGTTGAACTTTATGTATTGTATTTTGGGTTTTTGAGATGACAGTACTACACATCGAACATGAAATGGTGATATTTTGTAACATTGTTACAAATAGTGTATGAAATTTGAAATCTTAGGTGGTCCCTAGATGGATCTATTTGAGTCTTTTTGAAGAATGTATTACATTTATCCTTGAAATATAATATTTTTTTTCCTTAGGAAAAAAAAGAGTGATTTGAGGGTCTTATTAGACCATAAATGGATAGCCCTAGATGTCAGGGTTTGGTATTTGGAACCAAAAAAAATTATTCAATATATTAATGTATCTACTAGGTTGTTTCACAATTTTATCTCCACCTTGGATCAGTGGAAATATTGATATGTAGGAAGACCTTTTTATTAAATCTAGGAAAAATAAACTTGCAATGAGTTCTAAAATGCACTCTAGGAATGACCAATGCTACATGGATAGCCTAGGGAATTCAACCCATGTAGAACAAGAATGTTTTTTTTTAACAATAATAACTATATTGATAAATAAAGGTGAGGGATGAAACCATACATGTGGATGAAACAACAGTAGATGAAGAAAAAGTTTCTTATCCTCTTAACCTTCCATCCTTGAAACAAAGTGAGGTGGCCAAAATACACTTCTATTATCAAATATATCGCTCTAACTATTATTAAAGTTAATGCATCTGCGAAAGACATTATCTGGGAGGATGGAACCCTAGTCAATTAACTAGTATTCCTGGTCAGTAAACCGGGTAGTGTATGTCCCTAGCAGATATCTAGGGCCCCAAACAATCTACTTGAGTTCTTGGTCTAGGACCAAGCAGGCCAGAGCTATGGAAAATTCCCTAGTATGCGGTTAAGGACGATACATCCAAATAACATACCTAATTATCAAATTAACTTGATAAGACCAATAAAATTTGAGAAGCAATCAGATTTGAAAGACAAAATCGACTAGTTCATGGCTGCCAAAGTCACAAGGTAATCAAGCATAGTGGGGATGCATGAATTTTAGAATCACCAAGAAGGATTTACTTTCAAGTTTCAACCAAATACCATTTCACTATGGATTAGAAGGTGATTCAAGACAGAAACATTGAAGAGTAGAGATGCATCAAAAGATTTGTCGTAAGCATGCCATGTAAAAAATGCAAATAATTCAAGATGAAGAGGAAAGGTTACTATAATGTTTTCTCAATTCAAATATTTTTATTATACTTAGTCAATTTGTACCATTCTTTGTTCCCTATTATTTTTCCTTTCTTGAATTGATAATATAAATGATCAAATATGCTTACAAGTCCAAAAAACATGGACAACATGTTTTGTTGGTTGAAAATGTTAGGTTCATTATTGTCGGTTTTGAATGATTTTCATTGTAACACAAGCATTGTCTACATAATAGATACATTTTTCACATCTAATTAGCTTGCAGATAACCCAGATGCGGGTGCATGCAATTTCAACATGGCCACGGGGGATGCTGACAGGGCCAAACCCCCCCCCCCCCCCCCCCCCCCCCCCCCCCCCCGCCCACCTGACGTCATGATGCCTTCAATACTTGGCTACATGCCTTTATTTAAGGTCGGGACATGACCCATTCTAGGACTGCTGATGGGACTCGACCATCAACTCAAAGCAAGGTAGTTTAATGCGTCAACCTATTGTATTGGCCGATGTGCCCACAACTATTATCTCCACCTCCACCTCCAGACGGACCATTTTCCCCAGACGCTCCAGTAGCTCTTCCTTCTAATGCTCCCCGCCTTCACCACCCTCTATATTTTTTCTCTCGACTCTAATTTTACGATTCCTCTCTTCCATTCCACCATGTGTAGAAGGAAATGTGGCACTCCATGGCGTGGCCGTCAGGGTAGAGGTGCCCAGTCGGAACACCAAATTCCACTCTTAACACAGGCAAGTGGGGAATGTTTTGACGTTGAAATCCCTGATGCAGTTCGGCTGATGGTAAATGAATGGGAGGATGAGTTATTTAGATATTCCAATGTTGTAGGACAAACCCTAGAATGAAGGAGAAATTATCGGGTCATCAAAAATCTCCTCATCTTCCTTATTCTCCATTTTCACTCCCATCCTTTGGCTCCTATCCTTCCTGCACCTATTCTTCCTCTCCCATTGCTAGCTCCTCCAGCTTCTCCACCCCCTCCGCATGCTCCAGTTGTTTCCACTATTTCCCCAACCTCCACCTCCGCTCCTCCTTCCACCACCATTCCTCCTCTCCAGCATCGCGCTTCCACTCTTATGGTGGGAAAATGTATCTCCATCCCTGTATTGACAAAAAAGAATGCCCCTGTCCCAGCAAAAAAACCCCTTGCAGGTAGCACTATTGCAGATGACACCATCAGTGATGAGGCGATGGACTCTTCTAGTGATGATGTGCCAGATGAGCCAACTCAGCCAGCATCCACAGGATTTGGTTGCCCCATTGTAGAATAACCTTACTACAATCCATAATCAAGTTTTATTATGGTTTCATGTCTTTTTTGGATTGTGTGTCGACTCTTCAAACTTGAATTTTGATGGTCTGGTCTTATCCAGGAACTTGTGTGTCATTTTGTATAAGTCTCTCCTTTTTGGGCATGTTTTCCCTCCTCAAGGGAGGGCCCTGGTTGTTTGGATCTATTTTCCCTCCTGGAGGGAGGGTCCAGCTCTTCACTGATCTTCTCTATTTGCTACTTCCTATGAGCAGACCTACATATTTGTTTTGTAACTTCATATGTACCATTATTTTCTTTTTTTAATAGAATAGCTTCCAACTTACAAAAAAAATAGCTTGCAGATACAAACCTAGGGTTTCCCAAGATCGTAAATCACTTGTGATATTACATCAAATTTTAAAAACTCTATGCACAAGAATTAGAGGAAATTTCAACTCAAAATGGGCCTCCTAAGGAAAATTAATAAAATAATGGTTAAAATAATTAAATAATATTTATTAATTTTGGAGGAAGAAAAGAAAATACTACTTTTTTGTTCATATTTTCGACATATCTCCCTGTGTGTTTACTCAAATTTCAATCGAGAGAGCTCGTTGGATGTGGAATTTAATTATGCATCCAACGAGCTCTCCCAATCGAAATTTGAGTAAACACACAGGGAGATATGTCAAAAATACGAACAAAAAAGTAGTTTTTTTTATGATACCTATCCCCAAATTTATATTAATTTTTTTTTTAAGAGGTGCTCCCTTTTTTTAATTTTAAATCATTTTGATTGGATAATACATGATGACATGGAATATGTATTTTTTTTGGAAGGCCCATTATAATTTAAATTTCCTCTAATGTTATGAAATGTTTAGATGAGGTCCAAGATGACTTGGAACACTTAGGTGGTTATTGTTGTTGTCAAGGTTATTGATGTTTAAACCCATGTCAAATATTAGGGATCAAACATAAATACATTAGGAACCCAAGTTCCATATTAGAGGAAAAATGTGCTAAGGGGAATTAAATAATTAAAAAAACAAAGATGATAGAGGATAAGAGAAATGAAGGGAAAACAAACAAGAGAAATTAAGAAGTATATACTGCTAGGCTTATAAATAAGTTACATCATCTCCGGTCAATTCTATGCTTACATGGGAAAAGATATTTTGGAAAATTGTTTTATTGATATTAACACAATTGTTATATTGAATTCAAAAGTCCCCTATTAGATAAACATAAATGATATGAACATAAAATAAAACATCCTCGTTGTAAATTCCTGTAGAAACTTGCAATCACTTCAGTAATGGCTCACGCTGACCTCTTTCATGGTTAATGACTAAAGTCTCAAGATATAAATATCAAGTGAAACATTGTAGTGTTGCATACTAAATGAAACTGAAGAGATGAGACCACTCAAATCCCCAAATGGGCCATATAGACATTAACAACTTCCTACTTGAGCCAACCTTGCTGAGACAAATAACCTTGACCAATCATACAGGGCCATTTAGTTTAGAAAACCCTAACCTTACATCCAGCCATCATGAATCCAGTTTCACGACGTGTGTCAATTGCATTCTCTTCACCTTCCTGTTGCTAAACTTCTCTGCATTACCTTGTAGATGATAAGTTGAAGGTGCATAAATGTCCAAACAAGTAATTATAAATCATATTTACCTACATAAGCATGGAGCTTCTTCCTTATATATCCGACTCTGCTCCATTATTTTCCACATGCTTAGCTTCACCTATTATGTTATTTACCAAGTGCAAATTTCTAGTAGGTGGCTACAGAAAGTGTCCCCCAATGACCACATCATTCCATGTACTATCAGTGTTGCCAAACTGTAATTGTCTATTGACATGAACCTTAAAATAATTGGTCTGAATATACTAAGGTCCATAAATGCATGGACACCAACCATTGGATTGAAATATGAGTCAATGGTAGTGAACATTACAATGAAACCATCCAACCATTAGCACTAATATTACATGAAGTGATACAGTCCTACACCACACATCATGGTTCTTGGAAAAATTTCAATGCATAGGGAACACAAAGACTAAATAATGTTTGTGTCCAATATGGGCAGATAATTGTTATAGATGATTTCACCACTCCAGGTGAATCACACTTTGTATGGCCTTCCCCTGTCTCGCTGCAAACTCCTCAGACCCCATGGACCATTTTTTGTCCTTTGATGTTTCCTTGACCATCCCTAAAAACATGTGAAAAATGATACACGCGACTTTTAAACCTATAAGCGCGTATATATGCGGGTTTGACCACTAAAACCGCGTACATTGGGATGTGTACAAAATCCAAATCCTTTTGGAGTTTTCCTTGACATGGATCCGACTCATTTGACTCCTGGCCTTCCCTATGCCTTGAGATTGCTCGGATTCGACCTTTCATTACCCCTTTGAAAAGATATATAAGGAACCCCTTGGTACATTGAAGGCATAAGAGAGAAATGAGAGCAAAGAAACTATAGTCCATTGTTGCAGGAACTTATGCTTGAGTCTGCATCCCTTTTTCCCTTGGAGCACTTTTGTGTTCTTCCCAAGCTTGCCTTTTGCTTGTGAGCTTGCTATGGAGAGATGGAGGATTGAAGTGGTGGAGGCCCAAGTGGGGGATTCAGTTTCTCCGGTTCGCAAACGTGCTGACAGAGGTTGTATCTTGTAATCTTTGATTTATATTAATAGAAATATCTTTTCCTGTCCAATAATGTGTGTTTGAATGAATATTTTATCCATTGAATTATGTCAAATGTTTATACATTATCGATTATATATGCTAGAATAGATCTAACACCATGATATATAGAATGCTTGTATTGTTTACTTGTTGTTGAGGAAGTAATTTATCAATTCAAGCTGAAGTTGGAAAGCTCAACGGGGATCTACTTCAACCGTCTAGAATAAGGTACGAGGTCTGATCCTTTAGTGTTAGACATTTAATTTCTATTCCATATTGGAAAGGATTGATTTCTTGAGTCAAGCTGTCTGTTGTAATACCCCAAGCCATAGGAATTTCTCTCCGTAACAGAATTGGCAACTCCACTGGGGAGTTCCTAGTAGTTGTCCTTTGGGGGTTGTGTTATCGGCATTCAATGAATTTGAATTGCTCTTTCTCTCTTGTTTCTATGTCGGGTCTAGAGGCATATATGCCTGGTAGTGTCTGATTGGTGTGAAGTTTGTCTTAGCTTGTCTGTTTGCCTTGATTTTATGCACCTTTCTTCCTATACGCGAGTTTTTAACTCACAATCACATATACACGTGGGTTTCTCTGCATTTTCCACATATACACGCGGGTTTACTACGAACAGTAGCGTATTCCCTTTCTTTTGCCTTTTTGTGGGAGTTAATTGGTTGCTGGGTGAATTTTGATATTTGTTGAGTCTCCTTTGGCACTGCCTGAGTCTGTTTAGACCTCTGTTTCTGACCAGAAACGTTTTTTTAGGCTAAATTTTTTTTTAAGAAGGTTCTTGTCATGGCATTTTCAATTTTTTGTTTGAGATTAGTGCATTAGAGTTCTTTTACCTTAGTGCTTTGCTTAAGTGTTGTTTGTGTGTGCTTGCAGAATCTAGGGGTCATAGAATCATTCGCTTTTTGCATCTCATTTGATTTCAAAAAATCCAAAAACATTTGCTTATCATCATGCATTGCATTTTGCATCTTTGCATTGTACTTGCACTAGATTTGATTTGGAGTACTAGTTAGGACTTCATATAGGAAATCTTTCATTCATCATTTGAAGAAAAATTGTGCATTTCACGTAGTAGCATACCCTGTTTTCATGGACACAATGCATTTGCATTGATTGTTAGGTGTGCATTTTACTTCATGTTGCATCATAACACCATTAGTTGCACGGTCATATCCCTATTTTGAGTAATAAAGACAATTAAAATCAACGCTAAATTAAAATGAATTACACTCTTTTCTTTTCTAGGGTGCACCAACAAGCTTAGGTTTTAGGATCTTGGAATAGTTCATTGTAAGTTAATTCTCCAAAATCACTAAACAACAACATGTATGTGTCTGTCCAGGTGAGTGTGTGAAATCCTTGGTATAACCAGTGTTTCTCAGGATCCTCCTCTTAAAAGGGAGTTAAGCACGAGGCAGTTTGAGCAGTTATTGATTGGGATGACCCCTAGTCATAACTGAGTAGTACCAGAGATATTTCTAGGATTGTATTCATATCTGGGGGCTCTTTCGAGAGTTTCGGGCTTTGCTACCCTGCCCATACGATCAATCCCGCCTGCAACTGTCCGCCTGAGCATTGATTATATTGAGGTGACCTTAGTGGCCTTACCTAGGATATCGAGGGGGTACTTTGCAGGGGTTATTCTGCGAGTGTCTTGGCCAATCTGGGGTCAGACAACACAGTCTCTTTACACGTTGAAGCTGAGGGCCACAATAATCAGTTACGTACCTCTGCTTGTTGTGTATGGGAGTCTCAAGCCTCTCCTAGGCGAGACATACTTGCTTCATTCAGGAGCTCATTTATCCCACCCTTGTTTTCTTGGACATTAGATTTTATTAGTGATTGTTCTATGCATGATAGTTGGCCTAGGGTTTACGTAAATAGAAAGTATTTTCTATTTTTTGAGTCATTGTGGATTCGGGTTCGGCTCCTCACCGTTCTTGTCATTTAGCAGGACTTCTGCTTTCTACTTCTCCTCCTCCTTTGGGAAAGAGACCTAGATATTCCAGGCAGACTATTTCACACATTGATTCACACGCCATGGGAGACCATTTAGAAGGTATTCCTGAACCACCTTCTCCCATTCGTGTAGACGATGGGGAGTTTACTCTTACTTACGATCCTTCACCTGACTTGGTTGAGTTAGGTCCTATGATTTCTGAGATAGGAACCATGCATGATAGACCTACTCACTCTAGGGTTGATTCCCCATTGACGCGTTACTAGTATGGAATGCCGGAGGATGCCGAGACTCATTTTGAACCCACCAGCACTAGCTATGGTAGTTATTCTATGAGGTTTGGGAGCACTAGTCACATTGCACTAGTCACATTTCACCTTCCATCCCGGTGGTGGAAGTTACATCACATATCCCTTCTAGGTCTAGGGTTAGCGATCCGATTAGGATACTAGATCTGAGACGAGTGACGATAGGTGGTAGCACATACATTATTACTCAGATTCCTTCGTCCTCTGTCCCTAGTTCTTCAAATGTTCATCCTACACCTTATTCGCGTGGTCCTTTGAGCCGGCACATGGCTACAAGTCTGGTCTGTACTGCGGTTACTAGACCGATTATGTCTCAGGTTTACATACCACCCATTGCTTCGAGAGGCTGTGTTCATACTTCTATAGTTCATGTTACTACTTCCAGGGCGTATATCCCTACTTCAGGTATGTATATTCCTACTTTCAGAGCATATCTTCCTACCTACGGAGTCTCTCATGGGGCATCGCATGCGATGACTTATGGACCCTATTATGGGACGTAGTATGGATAGGGTGATTCACCTTATGGAGGTGGGTATCAACAACCTGCTTATTCTCCTAATTACAACTTTGTAGCTCCTACTAGTCAAGGTCCACCACACTATGGTGCTTCCACGCCACCCTATACGGGTCATACGAGAGGAGGGCACTATGGCCAAGGCCATGGTGGTAATCAGCCCTATATGAATCAGGGAGCAGTCCATCGACCTCATCATCCTAGGCTCCCTTTCCTCATGATGCTCAATCTTCCTGACTTGTCAAGATTGATGAATGATCCTATGGATCATGACCCGGCTTGGCCTGTTGTCCCTACCAGGCTTCCTTCGGACATACCTAAGTTCGAGGGAAAACCGGGAGAAGATCCGAGTGAACACGTTACTATGTTTCACCTATGGTGCTCTTCGAATTCCTTACATCAGGACTCAGTTTATTTGAGACTATTTCAACACACTCTTACAGGGCCTGCCAGGAAATGGTATATAGAGTTACCTAGGGGAGCTTTTTCTTTGTTCGACGACCTTGCGATGACTTTTCTTAATCACGTCCAGCTACCAGTGCATTATGATGTTGGTACTGAACTATTTTCGACATTTCGGTAAGATAAAGCCACACATATCTCTGATCATATTCAAGAGTGGTGTAGATGGAAGAGGTTAATTAAATCCTTTATACCACCGAAATTCCTCCTCGAGTGGTTCCTCAAGTTGTTATTGCCGTATATAGCGAAGGATGTTTCCACATCTGGAGTGCAGAATGAGGAACAAGCGATTTTTAGGGCACAGGAACTAGACTTGATCTATGCTCAGTCTGGTTTGTTATATGAGATTATTCCCAATGCTCCATGTTCCAGTTTCGACCCCAAAGTCAAACCTGGACCACATGCCGATGGCATTGTGGGTTGTGCAAGTACAAAACCAGTGGATTTGGTTGCAAAAAAAGTTAGTCAATTTTCAATCAACCAATCTGCTTCGGGACAAGCTACGGCTTCGTCTCAACCTGCCCAAATGATGATTGTACTTTCTGTGCAATCATCAGACAAGGAGGGTAACCAGCAGCCCAGACAGAATAGAAAAAAGGGTAAAAATAATCGAAAGGGTGGGAATAAGAATGAGAATGCTAATAGTAATGACCCAAGAACGACCGAAATGCTGGGGGGGACAAGCAAGATAAACATAAGGTTAAGTTCCCTTGCAATTTATGTAAGGATGATCACCTCACTTACTTGTGCCCTTGTATTCAGGAAGCTTCGAGATTCTTGGCACAGGGCCCAGCTGTGCTAACTAACCCTTTACGGCATAATCAAAATATGAACTCGAAGTCCCATGACTAGTCTGGTGATGATCATGATCCACCGGAGGGTAGTGGTTATGGGTGCATTAACATGGTCTGTGCTACGAAAGTTGTGACCCATGCGAAAGATTATGGTTCATCACAACCCAGCCCAAGCAAAGAGCCTGATCCACCAGGGTCCCCTTTGCATATTGAGAAACCTATGGATAAACCTGAGACTACACCTGACATTCCTAAGGGAGTCCTTAAGCATTCAGGGCATAATCCAAATGCTCGAGCTGCTCAAAACTATTCAGTTGTCGAGGATTTGGGCCACACTCCTTGTGCGATGTCTGCATTGGAAGTGCTTCAGAGTTGTCCTTAGCAAAGGAAGGCATTGCTTTCTGCCCTTGGTGTGAATGATGATGATTCTTCCTCCATGATCAAATTTAAAACCGCAATACTTCAGCCTCACTTTCCCTACTATGTGTCTGTTTTGATTCACGTAGAATGTCTTAATATGATCGTCAAGCACACTGTGATTGATGAGGGTGATGCTGCTTCTGTGATGTCTTTATCCTATTGGAAGGGTCTGGGTTCTCCCAAGCTATCTAAATAAACGACCATGTTAACTACATTTGATGGGAGATATTTTAGGCCGCACAACATCCTTCCTTCCCTTAAAGTCCATTTGGGAGGGAAGACCATTGCGATAGAGGTCGAGGTGGTTGATGCGCCCCTCGACTACAATCTCTTGCTAGGTAGGAACTGGATGTATAGTATGCAATCCGTTGCTTCTTCCTTGTTCTGCGTTGTATGATTTCCACATAACGGGAAGATATTAACGATTGATCAAACAAAATTCAAGAATCCATCTGTTACTGCATCTTCTAGAGCTTCGATCCCGATTGTTGAGGACTCTCAGTTGGAAACTAGGAGTGTGGGTGTAGGAATGTATCCATCCCTTATGGGAAGCTTTAGTTGTCCTGCACCGATCCTAATTATAGGATCTAGTTCCAATGAGGCTTCAACATCTACGACATCGGTGTCTTTTCACACGAGTCATATGGAAGATCCTTGGATTCTTCCTACACCGAGTACTTTGAGTGAGCTTGTCATGATGGACGTGTCATTTCCTGTAGCTATGATAGCTTATCAAGCTAATCTCAAGTGTGTTGCAGAGCCTAGTCCTTCCTCTTTGCGGACGGAGGAGGAGGACCCTTATGTGCTACCAGCATGGGCAGTATAGTCTTCTCATGCACACGACTACCTTGATATGGTTTTCCCTTTGGATGAAGCAACTATTGAGGCTATGTTAGGAGGTTATCCACCATGGGAGGAACTTCATCATAAATTGTACTTTCTTCCAAAGCTTGACCGCTTGGAGCATGAGGATTTTAGGGTTGTTCTTAGTCAGAGAGTTGGTAGTCCTATGGTTCCATTAAGCTCTCTTGTTCTGATGGCTGATGGAAACATGGAAAACATATCTTCAATGATTCCTATCAAAATCTCTCGCAATCCTTGCATGATAGAGAATGTCTATATTGGGGCGGAATGTTCCCATGCTGAGATTCTTGAATACACCGAGCTATTTAAGGAATTCCATGATATTTTTTCTTGGTCTTACGATGAGATTCCAGGTATTGACCCTCGTATTGTTGAGCAGGAGATTAAGACTTACCCCAACACTAATCCTGTTCGACAACGTTTACGTGTGGTGAATCCTAGGAAAGCACCCTCCATTAAGGCAGAGATAGAGAAGCTGTTGAAAGTCGGTTTCATCTATCCCGTTCCCTTGACGGAGTGGGTTTCAAACCTCATTTCGATGGATAAGAAGCAGGGAGAGATCCGTATATGTACTGATTTCCATGATTTGAATTGTGCCTGTCCTAAGGAAAATTTCCCCACACCATTTATTGATCATATCTTGGATGAGTGTGTGGGTAGCGAGGTGTTCTCCTTCATGGATGGATTTTCTGGATATAATCAGATATAGATTAAACCTGAGGACCAACATAAGACTGCATTTATTTGTCCTTGGGGAACGTTTTCATATCGAAAAATTCCTTTTGGCCTTAAAAACGTCGGAGCTACATTTCAGCGGGAAATGACCTTGATCTTCCATGATCTCAAGTCAATTAGCGAGGTATTTTTAGATGACCTTGCTGCTCATTCTCGCATGAGACTGCATCATCCCTATCACTTGAGATTGGTATTCGAAAGATGTCAGCACTATTCGGTTAGATTAAATCCTCATAAGTGTATCTTTTTTGTGAATTCAGGGCATTTGTTAGGATTCATCGTTTCTAAAGAGGGTATAAGAGTCGACCCTTTGAAGGTTGAGGAAATACTTCAGTTGTCTCCCCGGAAGAATATTCATCATCTTTAGTGTTTGCAAGGCATGGCAAAATTCTTACGAATATTTGTTGTCAACTTTGTGAATTTTACTAGAGGCTTCATGCGTCTCTTAAAGAAGGACACCCCCTTTTATTGGGATGAGCGAGCCCTAGCATCGGCCCCGGTGATTAGTCCCCCAGACTATAGCCATGATTTTCTATTATATGTGGCCGCGTTTAGAGATGATTGGTATGTTTTTGGTTCAAGAGGATGAGGAGCTCCAAGAGCATGTCATATATTATTTGAGCCAGAACCCTATTGACGCAGAGATTCGTTATTCTCATGTCGAGAAGCTTGCTTTAGCTACCGTACATGCAGTTCAGTGGTTGAGACATTATATTCTCTTTCGCCAGACCTTGGTTGTAGCCCATGTCAATCCATTTCAATTTTTCCTCACCCGAAGGATGATTGGGGGAAAATATAATAAATAGATTGTCATTCTGCAAGAATTTGATCTCGAGTTTGTTTCGGCAAAATCGAAAAAGTCTTTAATTTTTGTAGAGTTTATATCGGATTTCCCGAGTGAGGCCGAGGAGTTGGTTTGTGAAGATACGTTTGTCGATGAACACATCTTCTTAATATCAACGTTAGACCCATGGTATGGGGATATCATAATTTATTTAAAAACATTGAAGATCCCTACTCACCTCTTGCGAGATGAACAACGACGATTATGTCACGTATCTAAGAACTACCTCATAGTGGATAACACTTTGTACCGATGTGGGGTAGATTCCATTTTACGACGTTGTTTAACTCATGAAGAGGCTGAGGTAGTGCTGAATGATTTCCATGGAGGGGCGTGTGGTGGTCATTTATCTGGGATTTCTACAGCTCAAAAGATTTTAAGAGCGGGTTATTTCTGGCCGTCGATTTTTAAGTCTTGTGTTGATGTGGTCAAGAGGTGTCACCCTTTCTAGGTGTTCGCACATAATATGAGCTCGAAACCTACCCCATTACATCCCATTATCACTGTCGGTCCCTTCACTAAGTGGGGGCTCAATTTTATGGATTGCAACCCAGCTTCAGCTGGGGGGCACCATCATATTATAGTGGCTATTGATTACTTCATGAAATGGGATGAGGCTATGCCTACAGTAAAATATGACGATGAGATAGCCACTCACTTTGTATTCAACCAAATTATTACTCGGTTTGGGATTTCGTAAGAGCTTGTCACTGACCATGGCTCACACTTTCATAACCGTATGATGGAAGAGTTGGCATCGAAGTTAGGGTATAAGTAAGAGCACTCCTCTTCTTACTACCCTCAGGTGAATGGATAGGTAGAGGCAATGAATAAATCACTCAAATCCATTCTCCAATGAACCGTCACACAAAGCAAGAACAATTGGCACATCATGTTATATCCTGCTTTGTGGGCAT
The DNA here is from genome assembly GCA_001517045.1 of Pseudotsuga menziesii. Lineage (NCBI taxonomy): Eukaryota > Viridiplantae > Streptophyta > Pinopsida > Pinales > Pinaceae > Pseudotsuga > Pseudotsuga menziesii. The sequence goes on along the minus strand of LPNX010267881.1, from coordinate 47,053 downwards.
ATCGAACCACTATTAAGATTGCCACTGGTTTTTCTCCATATCAACTTGTACATGGAGTGGAGTCAATATTACTGGTTGAATGTAAGATTCCTTCGTTGAATCTAGGTGTAGAACTCTTACCGAACACTTCCCCATTGGAGGAGCATTTGGTTCACCTTGAGCAACTTGATGAGTAGTGTCGGGATGCCTTGGTGGCTCTAGAAGTCAATAAATGTTGCGTAAAGGTCTAGTACGATATGTCTGTCCATCCAAGGAGGTTTAGTTAAGGAGACTTGTTCCTTTTGTAGGACCAACCAAAAGAACCCTTGGGGGCAGGGAAATTCAATCCTATGTGGCGTGGTCAAGCGTGTGTTAGAGAAGGGTGTGTATGAGTTAGTGGATTACAAAGGAACGGCCTTGGCGGAGCCTAGAAATGGGCTCTATCTCAAGAAATACTATGCATGATCTTCAACCAAGGCTGCTTATTGTATATAATTGTACAACTTTGCATAGTTAGGTATTTTTCTTATCGTGATTAGGTTTGTGATTAGTTTTCGTTTCTTTTGGCATATTTCAATGGAATCTTCCACCTACATAGGATTCGCGGATGGTGCAAGCCATCACACTCAACACTTAGTCTCTGCTACTTGGGTGATTTATACTCCTATGGGTCAGGTACTGTCTTCAGGAGGCGTATGTCTATAGCGATATTCCAACAATGTTGTTGAATATAGTGTCGTTATCGAGCTTCTACGGGATGCCATTTTACATGGCGTTCTATCTATTAAGGTACGTCTTGATTCGGAGTTAGTAGTGTCACAGCTCAATGGCTTGTACCATGTTAGAGATCCGACGTTATTGAGAAGATTCTTACATGTGATATTGTAAGAACGACAATTTGACAATATAACATATATACATATTCCAAGAAATAATAATCAAGTTGCTGACTCATATGCTAACTATGTGTTAGATTGGCATTTGTTTCATTCACAATAAATTAATCACAAACACAATTTTTACACATGTAAATAAATAAATTGATCACCATAAAACTTTTTATATATACATCCAAAATGTGATAATACATAGTGTCATGATACAAAATTGGGGCTTTCGAGCCACCAGCATATAATACATGGTAGTACAAAATTTATACACTCCCAGGTGTCTAATCCTGTGGAGGAGGATGGTTGTGATCATGGAAGGTCACTACAGCTCTAGCTAGCCGTCGAAATAAATGCACCCATGCACATGGTACACCCACCACTTGGCGATGCATAGCCTCAGGCAAGTCCTCGACTTGTGCCATGGGAACTCTATGTGTCAGTCTCACAAAATTGGTATGAATGCTCTGGAGCGTCCGCTCTGCATCCACACCCATGATGTCATCTCCTCTTCCCCTCTGTCTATGACGAGGGAAGCCCTCTGGCCACCGTGGTCCCACATCTGCACACAAATGGTATATGTCACTATGTATTCTCACCCAAAAATATGTCTTTTTGATTCGATATAATCAAGAAAACACAAAAAAATTAAATAACTCAAAATTTAAAAAGAGAGGGTCGAGATTCGTTACCTATATCGCAATATACCAATCCTGGTGGTAGCGGCATGTCCGGGTCCCCCCAGAAATCTATCCCTGCATAGGGGTAGTCATCGATGGAAACTATCTGTCGTCGCCACCATAGAAAGAAGTCAACTAGATATGGCTTGGCCACCCTACAACCCCCTAGTCTACGCATAGCATCTTCCCAACACCATTGAGCTGGATATCGAACCCCGTAAAGAGGAACGTCCACTCTGGGGCTCAATCCTAGAACACGCTTGAAGAAAAATGTGCTCAAAATACTGTTGAACCCAAAGTTCCACACTCTGCCTGCCTTACAGTCACTGAGCTGATGTTTCATGTTGCTCAGTAGTGTAGTGCTCCAGTCATAGATCGTGGGTCTCATGCACTCCACTGCATAGAACATCAGAGGTTGTGAGGCCTGGTGGAGTGATGCCAAGCCTGCTATCCTGCCCAATGTCAATAATATGGCCTTTAGGCCTAGCACCTCTATAGAGTTGGTAGGGACCTGACTCCCCACCTTCTATGTGTCTGGATAGTAGTACACTACGATGTACTCGTCGATAATCAGGCCACCTCCTGGCCCACCACGAGAACGAAGGTTCACCACTTCCCCTCGTCTAGAAAGCCCAGTAATGAAGTATATGTCCTCCACCTCTATGGTGAGGGACATCCCATCTATATGGAAGGACTCCGAGTCTGAATCCCAGTAATCCACCAGCATCTGTAATAGTCTTGGTTTGGCCCTCAAACCACCAAGACACCAAAACTTGTAGAGTCTGCATGCATGTAGAGCTTGTTGAGCCATTAAATCATCCCTTACTGCTTCCTCTACCTCACCATGATCATGCTCTCTCCACTCTAGGACAATACTGCACAAGAAATTGCAAATTTGCCCATCAGTTTATTGAAATAACCATATGCGCGGCCTCATACATGACTATTTTTAAAACAGCTACGTATGTACACGGGTTTGAGGGCATTTTCCGTGTATATATAGCCCTATACGTAGAAATAACCTCGATTTCCGCGTGGGCTGCAGCGCCCATTTTGGGTTGGCCTAGAAAGCTTAATTGACCATGGAAATTCATAAAAATTGTATCAAAATGAAAGAGAAGAGCATGAGTAAATACCTGGAAGAAATGGTAGTGGATTCCGCCAGCTGGATCTCCTGGAATTCGCTGTTGGAAATTAGAGCTCAAATGGGTAAAAGTTTCAAATGATTTATAATATTTTTAATTGTTTACTATTTATAGAAAATTTTCAAATATTTGAAAATTTTTACCCCCTTTCCTATAGTTTCGACATTTTCTAACCATTTTTTACCATTTTTGACATAATTCATGATGTAGAGGACCTTTTTCAGTGTCGTTTCAGTCGTTGGATTGACCCGTTCGTGTCGATCTCAAGTATCATGTCTAAACTGGCATATAGGTTAGGTTTCATCACCATTTTCATTTTTCATAACCTTATGACCATCTCATCATGACCTTAGGTACGAACCCACTCTATTATGTCACGGAACCTTCTTGCTACTTTAGAAGTGGCATGATATGAGTGGTAGAGCTTCACCTTACATGGGTACCCTAGTTAGCGCCTTATTTTCATTTGGTGCCCATGCTGACGTTTTCTCCTTTAGGGTGTGGGAGTCCGTTGTATGGTATCGCCATGACATTTCACAAGAGCCTCATACTCCTCTTGATATTTTGCTGGCCTATTTCCCTCAGGACTCCCTCATGTCAAGTTTTGAATGCATTATCATGAGATTTTCCTTCCTTATTGAGATTTATGTTGGCTTCCCTGACATTGCGTTTCAGCCATATATCCTGAGCTTGTCTCATGTCTAGCCATGCAAAGCCATTTTTTATATCCTTCACAGCTTGTTTCCCTTTTTACCGGGAGGGGATTTTCCCCCAAGTGTCAATATCCTACACATGTATCCTTGCATTGAGCATAGGTATGTTCCACTACTTGGAACTAGTTTGTTTGCCCTTATGACACTCGTCTCCTCCTAGTATATAACTATAAAGATATTTTATTCTTTTTTCAATCTTTTTAAATAACTAAAAAAGTCCAAAAAAATCAAAAAACCAAAAAATCCACAAGGAAATGTGTTATATGTGGTAGCTGTCGAGTAATTTCACCTTCGAATAGAGCACTGTATATCACATCCATTGGTTGGGTTATAGTTTGAATTTAGGAGCTGTACTCGTTTATCTGAGTTTATCTTCACCAACTGGTTAAGCTTCCAGTCCCTATGGAGCCTCTGCTGATGCCTCCTGTGTCGCAGAGATGTCCCATTTTGTATATTGAGTCTATGCTGCCTTCTTTCAGTCACCATATGTCGTTATGCTCTTGTTCGAAGGAAGTTGAAGCCTGAGTCGGCCATTCCTCAGTTATCTTGACTTTGCATGTTAGCCATTCTCGGTATAGTTACTGGTTCGTGCACCTTATGATCGAGTCCTTCCACATTATACAGCTTTGCTGAGTACCTCGTGTTGGATGATGGGGGATGCCTTAATTCCCTCCTTCCAGTGGATTTCATCCCATCGACTTCAGATCATTTATTCTAGGATTGGAATCTACAGTCATTTTGAGTGCCTTGAGACTTGCAGTCATCAATGGCAGGTTCTTTCGCCATTGACAGTTTGTGGGAATACATCAATGTCCCCTGATCGATGGATCCTCTCAAGTGTTCGACCTCAACACACGTATTCACACTTGTTAGTTTGCACTCTAGTACCTTGATTCCCATTTTCATTATTGGTGGGTGATCTCGCATCTGTTAATGGTATACATTAATGATCGGTAATCAGACGATGGACTACTATGTTCGACCTCAACACCTCTATTCGAATAGTAGGACATGTACTCGTAGTGGTTTGTGTAGAAGACTTTCCAAATTGGTGGCATCTCTTATATGCTACCTCCTTAATCATGCCAGTGTTCATGAGATTTAAGCTCTCGTGACTTGATTCCAGTATATGTCAGATATTTCCAGCCACTATGGAGATCTTGATCTGTTATATATCTTCAGCTAGTATGGATATCATGGTCCTTTGTATATCTTCATCATGGATATTCTGATTTATGTATATTGTACGTGGCGATGACCACTTATATGATATATTGTATCATGCCTATTCATGGCCATTGTACTCTTATGTATCCAGGACTGATATATGTATTTGCAGTTATGTGCAGAGTTTTATTAGTGTACTATGCTGATTGGGTGGCTGGTCTTCCATTTGGGATCCTTCATCACTCCACTTCTGGGATGGACTTATAATGTATTTCGGCCATCGTATGACCCCTCTGACCTCACACATTAGGGGGCATCTGTTATAGCTGATTTCACCACTCCAGGTGAAACACACTTTGTATGGCCTTCCCCTGTCCCACTGCAGACTACTTAGACCCCATGGACCATTTTTTGTCGTTTGATGTTTCCTTGAACATCCCTAAAAACATGTGAAAAATGATACACGTGACTTTTAAACCTATAAGCATGTATATACGGGGGTTTGACCACTAAAACCACGTACATCGAGATGTGTACAAAATCCAAATCCTTTTGGGGTTTTCCTTGACATGGATCCGACTCATTTGACTCCTGGCCTTCCCTATGTCTTGAGATCGCTTGGATTCGACCTTTCATTACCCCTTTGAAAAGCTATATAAGGAACCCCTTGGTACATTGAAGGCATAAGAGAGAATTGAGAGCAAAGAAACTATAGTCCATTGTTGCAGGAACTTATGCTTGAGTCTGCATCCCTTTGTCCCTTGGAGCACTTTTGTGTTCTTCCCAATCTTTCCTTTTGCTTGTGAGCTTGCTATCGAGAGATGGAGGATTGAAGTGGTGGAGGCCCAAGTGGGGGATTCAGTTTCTCCAGTTTGCAGACGTGCCGACAGAGGTTGTATCTTGTAATATCTAATTTATATTAATAGAAATATCTTTTCCTGTCCAATAATGTGTGTTTGAATGAATATTTTATCCATTGTATTATGTCAAATGTTTATACATTATTGATTATATATGCTAGAATAGATCTAACACCATGATATATAGAATGCTTGTATTGTTTACTTGTTGTTGAGGAAGTAATATAGCAATTCAAGATGAATATTGGAAGGCTCAATAGGGATCTACTTCAACCATCCGGAATAAGGTACGAGGTCTGATCCTTTAGTGTTAGACATTTAATTTCTATTGCATATTGGAAAGGATTGATTTCTGGATTCAAGCTGTCTGTTGTGGTACCCCAAGCCATAGGAATTTCTCTTCGTAACAATAATGTACTTGTTGGTGTCAAATAAAGTAATTTTTGTATCAACCTTATATTAAAGTTATGTATTGAAGGAGCTAAATATGTAGTATAAGACAATCATTCTTGACTCTCAAGCTTCAACTCTAGGTTTAGAGAACAAATAGGATCTTTTTGCAGTTAAAATTTATGAATGTGCTCTTAATACCTCATTGTTGTTGGATATCTGTTAGTTTAAGGTTTTTTTTTGCAGAATTTGATATTTGAGACTCACATATGATAAAATAACAAGGAAAAAACAATTGAGGTAAATAGCAATAAATTTCTTGATGTAGGTGGCATGTAGGAGCACTAAAATTAAAACATGTTAGGCAATCTTAACATAATGTTGTGTGAACCAAATAAGATATGATTAGGTTCTGAACTTAATGTATCCATGCCAAAAGTATCTCCCATATCAGAGCAGTCCCTCTTAATGAAGTAGCCTACTAGGCTTCACATATTGAAGCATAGTTGTGATTAAGGAGGAACCAAGCTACATGACAAATAAAATACGTTCTGCGCTAAACACTCTTTGAGGTTGTTCCTTGAGGTTCTGATGCTTAGTACCACAAAATGTAAATATATGTAGAGCTCGCTTTGGAGGTTTTCACCATACACCATGGGAATCCACATATGTAGTTACCACCAAAAATAAAATATTCCACAAGCTCCACTATTGCACAAAAATCCTATCTCCACTTGTATATCTCCACATTTACACCATTTTTGTACCACTTTTTGAAAATCAAAGATTTCCCAAATCCTTCACTAGTAGTGGTGGTAATGTCAAGGAATAAAATGGAATATATATTATAGTGGATCATACAACACCACTACACTTTACAACAAACAATTCATATTTCCTATATCCCTCATAAGTTCTTATATCCATCTCTCCTCATTCTACCTCTTACATGCATTTACAATCATAGGTCTATAAGCAACATTGTGTCATTTATCCTTACAACATTCACAAACTCACAAAGTTACACCACTGATACAATATTGAACATGATCATTATTGAAGTATAGCCAATAATGCACTTATTTGGTCTACAACACCAACAATGATACACATTTATTGACCTCAGTAGTCTCTTGTTCCTCTTATTATTCCAGAGAGCTCTACATAATTACCCATATCCATTGTACAACAATGTATGTGTAGTAGCCTATATCCATGTTATATTGAACCAAATCATTCATTTTATATAAGATACCAATTGCCTCAATTGACAATCAATAGTGGTATTTCAATAGAACTGCTACTTTCCTGCCCCTCATTTCTACAACCATTAGTACACCAACTTTTGCAACACCTAGACTACAGTTGGTGAGATTTACACTTAGGCCTCCTTGAGGAGGAGTAAATTTCTTAAGGACAATTATAATATTGGTTGGGCATAACGTTGGGTGTTTATTTTGTCACTTTCTGAACCTATTAACCTCCTTAAACCAATGCCTTTTGGCCTAGTTTTTACATGGCCATTTTCTCACAAATCAACATTATTTTCCTAGCCTCTTGCACATATAAATAAAAGTATGATGAATTATTTTCTACAAATATTTATTAGTTTATTTACATGAATTTTAACGAATAGTTGGATTACTATAAATGGAATAGACACATTGCATAAATTAAGGACATCACACTTCACACGTATTCACTACTTCATAAGGCCTTGAGCATTAAAATTCCAACACAAGGTTCAAACGTATAGTCTACATAATTATTCCATTTCTATAAGTAGTATCAATCCATATATGGTATGAAGGGAATCGTAACCTCCCAACCATTTATCCTTGAATATATATATATGGCATTTAATATAAATTTGTGAAGTACCTAAATTGGGTGTAGTTCTAGAAGTAACCTTGTGTAACTAATTGTAAGTATATGTGGTCTTTTAATTAAACAGTTTTAAGATAGCATCCCAAACACTATAAAGGATAGACTCTACTCATTGGAGGCGGATAGTAAATTATGTCATATAACCACCCATACAGTTGTGGAATTTAAAAAAGAACATACTACTTGACCTATCACAATGCCTCTAAATTGTCGAAGGAAATCAAAAGTGGAACCATCAATTAATTCTAAGAACAGCCTTGACCTTTGGGATCCATTATTTGTTGATATTTTAGAAAATGAGGATTTGATCATAAATTTGTGCAATCCCTTTAAAATGCTCCATGGAAGTGAAAAACATGAGTTAATTTCATCTACCCTTTGTAAGAGAAAAACCCATACGGTTAGAAAAAGAAGAGGAAAACTAGAACTGAAATTAGGATAGATGCTTAGACAGATGGGTATGATATTAAATATGAGATGTTGGATCTTAGGTATAATGTCAATTTCCTTTTGTGCACATGTGAAAAATATTCATGTAACATCTCTATTAATTCATGCGTTAATGTACATAAATCATTTAATGTTTATGAATGCAGAAACTTTCAAGATTGACATTGAAGTGGCAATGAGTTTTCTTACTTGCAAGGTAATTTTTTTTAAATCTAGAGGTGTTCATGGAGTTGGTGACATGAATTCACTGAAACTTATCATTGAGTTTGGTATGTGATGTTTTTACTTATGTGCTTGTAATATTGTATGGGACTCTGGATGCCATGATTGGTGTGTTGATGTTAATATGATAAAATGTTTTCCACCTTGTATTCTTTTTTAATTTAATCGTCAGCCATGACGTTCTCTATATTTTATTGTTTATAGTCACTAGTTTTGTGGACATTGCTTATAGGCATACTATGTTGCATATGTTAAGGCGATTCTAAAATAACTACTATTATATTCTATAATTAATAGTAGAGACAATCAATCATTAACAAGTTTCCAAATTACTTTCAGAACTAAATAGACATGCTCTATTAGATATTTGTTGATTTAGGCTTGAAATACATCTATAAATGGCCTCAAACCAATTACTCTACACTTTGGTTTGCATATGTGACATTTGTTTCATCAATTATCTAAGTGAACATTACTGCAAGTCAAATAGAAAGTGTTCAAAGTTCATATTAACAAAATCTTCATGTTTTGACCTCAAAGAATCAACCAGCATCACCGACGCCAATTTTGGGCCAATTTTTGGCAATCATGTGCATGATTCATCCCTCTTCTAACATCCAAATAGTGTCAAACAATAATAATTCTAGTTCTAGAGAATTGTTTCGCAAGTACGAGGGGTAAAACAACAATAAGGGCACTTTATTTCACCACTTGTGTGTGACAAGAGCAATGAACACTGAACAACTCCATTATTTCATTTCTAGGCAGATTCATGTGCAGTCTCAACAGTTTTGGGGTCATAGGAGTGGTAAATATTAGGTCTAGGTTGATCCTAAGTCAAATATGGGTGGTTGTTTGGGTAAAAAACAACAACATTTCTGAAATTTGGGAAACCAGTGGATTGTTCCTGATCCCTAACAGTTGTAAATTGACATTCATGGGTTACTTTTGGGTAGTTCCATGCAGCATAACAACCTCATTCCTCCACAATATTGAGTTTTGGGAAAAAACAACAACAAAAGAGGTTGTCCACTACCTTAAATTTGAATTTGGTAAAATATGGGTGTATGTTTTGTATCATGTTCATGTTGAAGAGTACCCAGAGAAGACATACTCATATCTGCATTTAGAAATGGTAATGACATTTAAATATTAATATTTTAAGACAATTCCATAAAAAAATATTTTAAGACAATGTTTGTTTGAAATGTTTACTAGACAAACATATTTGGGATAGAACAGTAATCTCTTAACCCACAATAAGTATGCATTCCTTTGCTTTTAAATTGTTAGAATACATATTTTTTTTTACCTAGGAATAGAAATATTTTTCAAAACAAAATATTTATATTGAGTCATGATATTGGCAAATGACTGTGAGTTCCAATAAAGGTAAAAAATATATCTTGAGTTCCAAAACAGTGACAAATATGGTCAATATCAAAGACTCCGATGTCAAAGTATTTTAGCATCGAAGATATGGCCATCTATGTTTTCTGCATAATTCCCTTCTAAGTAGGTTTGAGATGGTTGATGACCTACCCAATATGGAGAAGAAAGAAGGGAGATGTATGACATGATCAGGTTGAAAGTAGAACAACAAAGATACCAACATGGAAGCAGGAAAATTATTGGAGTTTATACATGCAGAAGTTTGTAGTCCAATATGAACACCATCATTATCAGATGTACATTATTTCATGCTTCTTGCGGATGATATTTTGCAAAAATCACAAGTCCTCTTTCTTAAAAAAGAGATATATTTTATCTACGCACACTAGCCTACATTGACAGGTTTACTAGGGATGTTGATCATGTCAAAAACCAATAAAATAAAGGTGAAAATGGGAAAAAAGAGTCCAAAAACAATCTATAATGACCTAAGACAAGAATTGTGCCCTAATTTAGAATGGAGGAATCCCAAGGGTGATCAAATATTGTTAGATAATTATAGAGGGATTGGAGGAGTCAAATTTAAAGACATGATTAAAGAATAAGAGAGGATTAATTAAGGAAAATCGAGGGTGATCTACTGAAAATTTAACAATTAATCAAAGGGAGGCATCAAGAGTAAGGATAAGTACCCCCAAAATCATCTAGTTAGATCAAGCATTCAAGGGAAGATGGTGAGGAGAAATTTATAACATGCATTCAATATTGTAGGACTCCTTTGTATTGTTGTAGAGTGGGTAACACATAAATTCTTCATAGAAAATTCCCTATAGTACAAATTTTTCATAGATCCCTCAATTTGTTTCTAGTGCTTCTAGGGATTTAAGTGGCCCATGAGAGTTTCACCGTCACCATTTTTGTGTCTTAGTTATTGAATCCACTCTCCTTCCTTGGACCATCAGTCTTCGTATTTCTCCTCGTACATATTCTTGTCCAAGACCAACTATCCATTTATAGAGCTAGGGTTTGATTTAAGTTCTTCTTTTTATATTTTATAGGATCTACTTTTGCGCTCCCACTTTCTATTGTTCTCATGGTACTACACAGTCCCGTCGACCTAATTTTGTGTTCATTTTTTGGACATTAATAAAATTATCTTATCTTACCTATCCCTTTTGTATAGCAATTATAAAATATTACACAATGTTCAAGTGAATGTTTTGTTAGGACTTATGACAGATTCTAATCTACTCACATATGGCTTGTGTAATCTACACTCAACAAAAAGGATCATTGTCTAGTACATGTTTGCTTGATTCAAGTGACAACTAGAAGGACTTGTCTACCAAATAGATGACCAAATCCCCAAAGGGAACAAAAGGATACAACCTCAATTTAGTCGTATTACCTTCAAGTGCAAAATTTAGTGACCCAACAGTTTCTAATGTTAATTATACCATCAGAGTTTTCTTTCCCATAAGCATCTGTTGCAAAAGGAATCCTAATATATGCAACCTAGAAGATTAATGATGTTTTATATTTTAACCATGTTTTGTATCTGGTTAAGCATGGAATCAAATCCATTTGATGTTGTGATGCATATAGGTGTTGGTCTTCTTTGGGCAGACCCGGGTTTACTGTATTGCACCAACAAAACCCCTAGTTCACTGGCCCTTTTGGTGACAGACCGCAAAACAGCCTGAAGTCTCACCCGAAGTGATCCTAGATGGGGTGGCTGAAGAATCAGGTTTCCTCACCTGGGTTCTGTAGCATCGTAGGTCCTCCTGACTCTACTAAACCAGCTAAGACTCTCAGCAAGGGCTATTTCTCTCTTCCTAGATGAATCTACTATGGTACTGGCTCTTATCGCATCGCAACTTCTAGGACGATGCACAGACTTTCTCTTCTTCTCAAATCTTAACCTACAATATCTCGCATCGCAGCTCCTCCGACAGTGCGATATTTCCTTTCTACATTGTGATGTCTCCTACGGTAAGACTTAATATGCTCATCAACTCTCAAGGACCAGAGGCTTCCTCTCTGGGTATAATAGCTCAGTTAACCTTCATCGGGTTGTTAAACAACTTCACTTAAGCTTCTATAGTCTAACACGCTTAACATCAATCACGCTCAACTCGCTGAACTCATACACAGAAGTCACTTAACATAGTAGCTGTTAACTATCGTAAATCAAGCACCGATAAACTCATATACAGAATACTTGACACATTCAACTTGCATTTAACCTTCTATGTTACTACAACTGAAGGATAGCATACATATATTCATCAACTGATAAGCAAAGTTCATGTAACAAATAACAGATAGAAAATAAGTAGAGCACAATCACATGAGACAGTCGCACAACACATAGATTTTACGTGGTTCACTTCCAGGGGGGAAACTACGTCCATAGGAACTGTGTTTATATTATATCTTGAGAGAGTAACATAGTTCCACTGCAACCTCTTATGCAGCTTGAGATCTTCTGGGAAACTCCACGCACATAGATGGGAGCCCTTCTCTCTTAGATCTCTTCTCTTCCTATAATGCTTTCTTCTTACAATATTTCCTTCCTCTCTCTCTCAATCCCTGCGGATTGTTACATTCATGCTCAAGGAGTCGGCCACTGGTTACAGTAATATAACTACAGACTTAACGACATAACCATAGCTTGACTCTTCCTCAAGGTCTTACAATACCGATGACCAACTAACTCTCTAGCTAGCTAGCTTTCTAACTCTATAACTGACTATCTAACTAACCAACTAGCTACTAGATAACCTTTCATAATACAAAATACATGCTTAAATAGGTGGCCCGAAGGTCTCACCATGATACAAAACTGCGGGCCTATCCCAACAGTAACCCAAAACCCTAATTGTGACAGTCAGCCTATCTGTACTTTGGACTGCCGCTTACTGGTCACATCGTTGCTTTCTGTAGTCTTCCATGATTTCCAGCGCTGATTGTGGGTATGGGCGCTGCTTCCTCAGTTGCTTCTCTTCTGTCCTTTGTCTTTAATACCTCGGACCATTGCTCCTTTTCTATTTATGAGGGTAGCTGAGCCCTCCTGTCTTCGCCACTGCCTTAAATGCAGTGGTTGAGCTATCTTCTCAGCTGCTTTGGGTACTGTTTCCTTTGACTTTCTTGTTTCGATATAGCATATTTTCCTATAGCTGTGGGGCCCTGCTCCAATAGTCCCCTAACACTTACTTGTGGCTCGTCCCCGAGACACTAACAGCTGGCTTCTCTTGTTGTAGCTTCTCCTTGGCTTCCTGCGAAGTCCTTGCGAATCTCTCCCTGAGTCCTGCGACATGTTTTTCCATAGCTTCGACATAGTCTTGTGCCACTTCAAGCATAACTTGACTAATCAAGGGGTCTTCTACAGTATCAATTTCACTCTTGCTTGCAGTGAAATCCTTGACCTTCTTCTCAACCGCATCGACCAGCTCTGCGATTTGTTCCTGATACGGTTGAAGCATATTATTAAATTGTATCTCTTTTCCTCGCAACCACTGCATTTCCTGTTGCAAACGGTTCATCTCTATCATCTTCTTCATCTTTGCAAGAGCTCCTAATATCTTGAATTCTTCCTTCATATCTGCTATTGCATTCTCTATGTTCTGGATGCTCTGCTGCAAATCTAGTCTATCTGAGAGCTCTTCTAGCTCTGACCATGTCTTTGTCGCATCAGCTAGCAATGACTCTACATAATCTATGCGACACTTCATCTGTTTTGAAGTGAGTCTAAAGGCCTGTTCCCTTGCTTCCTTGTCTACCTTAGGTGTTCCTGGTGCTTGAGCCTCAAGCTCAGCAATCTGCGCCTTGTGGTCTTCCTCCATCTTAGCCACTGTCTCTTCCAGAGCCTTTGCTCTATCTGCAATTATTCTTACTTTCTGTGTTAGAGGCAAGGAGAATTCTATGTTACACTGGGGTAACTCCAATGCGATGTTCTGTAGGACCTGACTTAGATCCTGTTCTCTTTCTTCATATTGTCTTAACTCCTCCACCTTTGTCTGAAAGCCTGCGGTGAGCTCTTCATTCTGTTGTCTCAGCTGAGTGTTCTGTTTATAAGTCGCAAGCTCTCTATCCCTTTCAAAATCATCTTTGCGGCATGGGGAACATCACCTCGCTACGATGTCACACCGCATCATCCTAGACCAAAAATTTGGTGTGAAACTCCACAATGTTCCAAAATCTCCGCAAGCGTCCTATGACTTGCGCAAAATAAACTTTCCTGCTGCGATTCCTCCTACTTAGAACTTTTTCTGCTGGTGTAGACTAGTTATGGGTGCGATGCCTCCTTTCAACTACACTAGACATCTGCACCACTTAGTTCTCTGAGTTAGGGTTTGGAGGTGGAGTGGCTATCACTATAAAGCTTAAGCCTACTGCTATTAATCAAAGTAGGAACAAGTTCCCCATTCAGTTTACTGAGCTGAACGGCACCTCCTTCTGTGACTTGCTGAATCTGATATGGCCCCAACCAATGTGTCTTGAACTTCCCTGGAAACTTAACAAACTTGTTGTCATAAAGGAGCACTAGGTCTCCTGTCTAAAAAATTTTGCTCTTGATGTGCTTGTCATGCCAATATTTTTCTCGTGCCTTCTGCACTTTTTGATGAAATCCTATGATGAATCTGTCTTCTTCTAAGGTAAGCAAATGCGCTAATATTTCATTCATCATATATGTATCATCCATCTTTGTAATTTGAGCAATTCTTAAACTGGGAATAATATATTCCATAGGCATAACAACCTCTTTTCCATACACCGAGCTGAAAGGTGTGTGTCCTGTGAGTTTCTTACATGTGGTCCTATAAGCCCATAGTATAGCATTAACCCTGAGGTCCCAATCATATCTTTGGCTATTACAGATCTTAGTAAGAGAATTTTCTAGAATCTTGTTAAAATCCTCCACCATACCAATAGATTGTGGGTGGTAGGGAGTGCTCTTATGATGTTGTATCTGAAATTCCTCCATCAAGGTCTCAATAGTGCGATTCAAAAAATGTGTGCCTTAATCACTCATCAAAATTGCTGGACATCCAAATCTACTTCTGATGTTTTCAAAAATGAACTATGCAGCTGTAGCAACATCACAATTCCTTACTACTTTGGCCTCTGCTCACCTGGTGAGGTATTCTGTTCCTGTGATGATGTATCTCACACCAGTTCATTTCCCTGGTGGGTTGATAGTACCCATGAAATCTATATCCCACTTGTCAAATTCCCGTAGCGTAATCTGTGGCTGCAGCAGCATTTCATCTCTCCGCGAAGGTTTTCCTACCCTCTGGCAGATATCGTAGCATCTGCAAAACTCCTTAGTGTATTTATGCAATATAGGCCACCATAATCCTGCAACTAGAATTTTCTGAGCAGTTGGATTTCCTACGAAATGACCTCCTGCAGTACCTGAATGTGCTTCTCTGATAATGGCCTCTTTCTCATGCGGCATAACGCATCTGGGCAGGACTTCATCTGGACCTAACTTGTATAAATTTCCTGCGATCAAAGTGAAATATGCTACTTTAACAACTAACTATTTCTTTTGCTGCTTAGTAAAGTCAACTGGTGCCCACCCTGTAGTGAGAAAGTGAATAATATCTGCGTAATACTCATCTACGATCTGGATAGAAAACAATTGTGCATCTGGAAGATTATCCTCTAGATTACTTGGTTCTTCTCCTGAGTCTATTCGCGATAGATGATCAAGTCCGACATTTAATCTCCCTGGTTTTACAATAATTTCAAAGTCATACTCCTGAAATAGGAGTAACCATCTGCAAATCCTCCCCCCTAACACTGGCTTATTGACCAAATACTTTAAAGCGGAATGGTCAGTGAACATCTTGAATGGGGCACCCAACAGGTAGTTCCTAAACTTCTGTAGAGCATACACCATAGCTAATCCTTCTCTTTCTGTAGTGGTGTAGTTCTTTTCTGCGGTAGATAACTTTTTGCTTGAGTACGCGATAGGGTGATCGATACCCCTTCTCCTGTATGTGTCAAGACAATCCCCAGTGCGATGCTAGATGCATCCACATGTACATGAAATGGTTTGTTCCAATCTAGAAATACTAATATGGGTGTTGTAACCATCTTCTCTTTAAGAGTGTCTAAACTTTGCTGGCATTCCTCATTCCATAGGAATTTCATGTCTTTCTTTAACAACTTTTCCATAGGTGTTGTGATCTTTGCATAGCCTTTGATGAATTTTCTATAATACCCTGTATGACCAAGCATTGTCCTCAATTGCTTGACTGAATTGGGTGTTGGAAAATTTACAATGATGGCAATCTTTGCAGGATCTACCATCAAGCCTTGTCTGCAAACAATATGACCCAACAAAATACCAAATGGTGCACAAAATACACATTTCTTCAAGTTAAGAGAAATCTGATATTGCCTACATTTCTATAACATGAGCCTTAAATCTCCTAGATTCTTTTTGATTAATCCAAATACAGTCCAATCATCAAAATAGACTTCTAAGAATTTATGGATGTATTCCTTAAAGACAGCAACTACTACTCTAGAAAAGATAGCTGGTAAATTTTTAAGACCAAAGGGCATTATCGTATACTAGAATGAGCCCCATTCTGTTGCAAAGGTGGTATTATGTCAATCCGCTGGATGGATTCTTATCTGGTGATAGCCTGAAAATCCATCAGTGAATGAGTAGATCTCATGTCCTCCCACATTGTCTAAAACTTCATCAGTAAAAGGTGTCGAAAATGGGTCATGAAGTGATGCGTTGTTGAGTTTGTGCAAATCGACACAAATCTTGATTTCTCCTTTAGTTTTCTTTTCCTACACAACCATGGGACTAACCCATTCGCTCTCTTCGACTGGTTCAATGATGCCTACTACTAGCATCTTATCAATCTCATCCTTAACTTTTTTCTTTATAACGAGGATTTAATCTGTATGGACGCTGCTTAACTGGCCTAGCATCCGCTTTCAAAGGTATCCTCATGACTCCAAAATCTCCTACTATTCCCTTCATCTCTATAAACTTAGTGGGAAATAAGTCTTGATAGTCATGTAACAAATCTGCGATGTGTCCTACCGTTTCATCATCCCAATAGTCTCCAATAGAGGCAAACTTTGGTTCTGTTTCTGTGCCAATATTGATCTTTTTAATCTTAATAGGCTCTGTGACAGCTGGAATCTCTAGCTTTGGTCCATCAACTTCATGAGTCCCTTATGACTCTGGAATGTTGATACTGTGAGGATTTTCATCCTGATCACCTCGCTCTTCTGCAAAGTTGTAACACTCTAGCGCATGTTCTAACTGGATGGCCCAATCAGGATGAGCATACACTGGTAGGGTACAGTCATCAAATATCTTAGTATTTATAATCTCTAGATCCTGATCAATGCTTGGATACTCAGATTCAAAAGTGAAAGTGAGTACAAAGCTGTCTATCATAACTGGCCATGTAATCGTTCCTCTACGCAACTCTATCTTAGTGTACCAGTTCTTTGGGACTGTTTCTAAAGTGTGAATGAATAGGTGAACCCATTCATCCTCTGGAATGTCCAACCAATTTTGTTCACAAATATTAATATGTGACCTGGGGTCACTTTATCCTGTATATTTCTGCTGGAACCGCTCCTTGTCATTATAGAATCTGATCACCATCAATCTCTTAAAATCATCCCATGATGCAATATTTTATTTATGTGCATGCCACCATCTTGCAGGTGTGGCTCTTACTACAAGGTCAATAGCTGCCATCCTCTACTCATGAGGGATTTCCTACTCAAACTGCTGTAAAAAGTCAGTGACATCTGCTAATCCATCAAACGACGGAATATCATTAACCTCTGTGCCAATCCATTGCAGTGACTTAGTCATAAATGCACATCTGCGAGCTAAAACTTCATAAATTCTATTCTGCCAATTTTCTAAACCAACATCCGAATCCGATGCGCATGAGCTATCGCATCACCAACTAATATTTCCTTATGCGGTGGGATTGATATAATCACTCTAGTTAGCAGTCATCTGATAGAAGCTCTCCATATTACACACCTCTTCCTCTGCTCTGATAGGTTCAATGTATCGAGGACCCTGAAAAGTATCCAACGGTGAGATGACTCGAATGTGTTTATCCTCAAAGGTCATTTGTCTTTTCTTCAAATCGATAATAGCCATGTTATCAATTTCCTAATCAATGCCTAATAAAGATGGATATGGTCTGCTATCGCCAATAATTTCTATGACTTCAAAATCTGCAAAGCTACGAACTCCATCAATATCAACTGGTACTTGCGGTAAACGACCCAGTGGCGATACCCTCGGCTGATTGGCTAGTCGCAAATGGATAGGTGATCTGGCTAACTTAGGGCTACCCATCTGTTCCCATGTCAGCTTAGTAAGAACATTTACCTCTGATCCTAAATCTAGGATTACCTCATCCATTTGAAACTCTCCAATTTGTGTTGTGAGTCTCATTTCTCTTCCTGTTCTTGTATGGCCCATAATATTATGAATAGCACGCTGTGTATTGCTCATGGAAGAATACTGCTGATACTGATCTATGATGTGTTGAAGTTCTCCTATGGATTTCTCATTTATTACGAGTTTCAAGCAGCTCCGTAGGAAGGATTGTACACTTCTTGCCAACTCATCCTCTTTGCACCTTCCAGATGTGGTAGCCTGTGATGTCTGTACAGGACTAATGCCACAAGGTTTTTTCTGCGGTACACCCATACAAGGCAATATCTACAATCCTGATGGTGTAGGGTCAGTAAACAAAGTTTTAGCTTGCTGAAATGTTTCTTTTTTCTTCTGCAGGTCAAGCGGTGTAGATTTATAAGTGGATTTGCGCACCCACTTCGGACATGTGTTCTTTTCAGCATCCTATGATGTCCTACTAGTAGAAGCACCGCTGCGAGTCACAATATTGACTCTTGGATCTGGTTCTTTCTGCTCAACAGCAATAAGCTAAATATTCTAGTTTACTGCTGGTTTAGGATCCTTAATCTTGGCTTTCAGGATAGGACATTCTTCTATAGTGTGATCATAGGACTTACAATACTTACATGTTGTAGTATGGTTCTCACAATCCCTAGCATAATGTCCTATAGCTCCACAGTTGTAACAGACAATCGGTCTAAGGCCACGGCCAAATCCTCCACCACGGCCTCATCCTATGAATCCTCCTCCACAACCATCATGAGCCAGTTCATGCGGTGGACCTACTGATGGTCCTGATGTCTTTGAATGGACTCTGTAGAAGTAATGTTTTCTCTCTATCATGAGATCATAAGCTCTGCAATTATTTTCATCATGTCCTACTGACTTATAGAAGTTATAGTATAAATTCTTATGGGTTTGTACATACTTCTGAAGTAAAGGGAATTCCTGTGGTCTATGTCCTCTTGTTCTACAGATTTCACACCATGGCCCTTGAGTCTATACTAAGGGGTTAGGAGTCCCACTTGCTATATACTCAACAAATACTAGACAGTTATCTTTGGTATGGCCATGTCCTTTACACTTTGTACACCATAATTCTTGTTCAACCTCTTTTCCTTTCTTAATCTCATGTAGCTGTAAAGTGAGATTGGCTAACTGATTCTGTAATTTTGTCATACCTGCACTAGTCTTAGCTAGAGGTGAATCCTCTAGTTTCATTGCCATCTCCAATGCTTCATCCTACATATGGAGTTTCTGTTACATTAGTGGAAGTCTGATATGAGGGAGCAGTGCTGCGATGAACCATTCCTTATGCTGCTCTGGCGCAAAATCAAAACTAACTTGATCTATAAGAGCTTTAAATTTTTTATCGAAATCCCATACTGACTTTGTGGGTAACTGTTTAATTTCTTTAAGTTCTGTGATACATTGTGACTCAGACTTGGGTTTCTTAAATTCCTTAATCATTGTGGTCCTAACCTCTATGATTCTTTTGTTCTGTGCTGAGGTATACTTCATATACCATGTTAAAGATCTTTCTCTAAGTGTAGTGGCCAAATGGATAAGCTTAGTATTGTGATCCTAGATCTGTTTAATGGTCCATACAGCTTCACATAGGAACCAATGATGTTATGGGTCTTCTACCCCTATACCCCTGAAGGTAGGTAATTTCATGTCATCCCCCATTCTGTTTCTACGAGGTGGATTCTGATTTGTTGTATTACTACCACTTGGCAGTGTAAATGTAGGTGATGTAGAGGTAGTATGTACTGTGTGTGAACTACTAGATGGAGTTCCTATGGGATTATTCTGAGTCCCGATCGGTTTATGTGGGGTATAAGGGTGGTAAGGGATACCCCCTACTATTTTTTCTCTATCACTTTGACTCTATTCTCTAGTACTGTCTGAACTATCTTCAAAGAAGGAAGATCTGAAATCTACTTTATATCTCTTACCGCTATGTGTACATCCAATTTCTTCAGAATCACTTTCAAACTCTTGTGACATTACACTTACTTAACTTATTCATCTGAAAATATATCCAGTACTCTTTTTGCATACAATAACATCTTAAGGGACAAATTTAAAGAGTTCAAGTACTTATCGCGATATCCTTTGAAGAAGTACCTTTCTACTTCGCTGAAACTCTTTCTTTGATCAACTGCAAACTTCGTAATGAAACCTTCCAGCAAAATTGCAAGCTAGAAGTCTACTGCTTGTGAAATGGGATTACCTACACTCTTCACGGTGTGAATCAGCTCCAGTGTCCAGACAATGTTCCTTTTCTTCTTGAATACGTGCTTATCATTCAACTTTGACAACCAATCGTACAAATCATTTGCATAGGTAACCAAAAATATCTCATGCAGGTCTATGAAGATATGTTTCTTTAACCAGTCCTCTATACTCAACGTAGGACTCTTGTTTTCTTTCTCAGCGAATTCTCTTTCCTTAGACTCAACCCACTGGTTAAGTTCTTCTTTATTAGGATGCCAACAGAACATCAGCTCCTCAATTTGTTAAAAACCAGCGATGGAACCATTTGTTGGTCTTCTGGGCAGAGCCGGGTTTACTGTATTGTACCAACAAAACCCCTAGCTCACTGGCCCTTTCGGTGACAGACCGCAGAACGGCCTGAAGTCTCACCCAAAGTGATCCTAGATGGGGTGGCTGAAGAATCATGTTTCCTCAACCAGGTTATGTAGCATCCTAGGTCCTCCTGACTCTACTTAACCAGCTAAGTCTCTCAGCAAGGGCTATTTATCTCTTCCTAGCTGACTCTACTATGGGACTGGCTCTTATCGCATCGCAGCTTCTAGGATGATGCGTAGAATTTCTCTTCTGCTCAACTCTTAACCTATGATATCTCACACTGCAGCTCCTCCGATAGTGCGATATCTCCTTTCTACGCTGTGATGTCTCCTACGGTAAGACTTAATATGCTCATCAATTCTCAAGGACTAGAAGCTTCCTCTTTGGGTATAATAGCTCAGTTAACCTTCATTAGGGTGTTAAACAACTTCACTTAAGCTTCTACAGTCTAACACGCTTAACATCAATCACGCTCAACTCGCTGAACTCAAACACAGAAGTCACTTAACACAGTAGCTCTTAAATATCATAAATCAAGCACCGATAGACTCATATACAGAATACTTGACACATTCAACTTGCATTTAACCTTCTATGTTACTGCAACTGAAGGATAGCATACATATATTCATCAACTGATAAGAAAATTTCATGTAACAGATAACAGATAGCAAATAAGTAGAGCACAATCACATGAGACAGTTGCACAACACATGGATTTTACGTGGTTCACTTCTAGGGGGAAAGCTACGTCCACAGGAACTGTGTTTATAATATATCTTGAGAGAGTAACACAGTTCCGTTGCAACCTCTTATGCAACTTGAGATCTTCTGGGAAACTCCACGCACATAGTTGGGAGCCCTTATCTCTTAGATCTCTTCTCTTCCTATAATGCTTTCTTGTTACAATATTTCCTTCCTCTCTCTCTCTCTCAATCCCTGTGGATTGTTACATTCATGCTCAAGGAGTCGGCCACTGGTTACAGTAAGATAACTACAGACTTAACGACAGAACCAGAGCTCGACTCTTCCTCAAGGTCTTACAATACTGATGACCAACTAACTCTCTAGATAGCTAGCTCTCTAACTCTCTAATTGACTGTCTAACTGACCAAATAGCTACTAGCTAACCTTTCATAATACAAAATACATGCTTAAATAGGTGGCCCGAAGGTCTCACTGTGATACAAAACTGTGGGCCTATCCCAACAGTAACCTAAAACCCTAACTGTGACAGTTGGCCTATCTATACTTTGGACTACCGCTTACTGGTCACGCCGCAGCTTTCTGCAGTCTTCCATGATTTTCGGCGCTGATCGTGGGTATGGGCGCTGCTTCCTCAGTTGCTCGCCTTCTGTCCTTTGTCTTTAATACCTCGGCTCATTGCTCCTTTTCTATTTATGAGGGTAGCTGAGCCCTCCTGTCTTCGCCGCTGCCTTAAATGCAGTGGTTGAGCTCTCTTCTCAGCCGCTTCAGGTACTGTTTCCTTTGACTTCCTTGTTCTGATATAGCAGCTTTTCCTATAGCTGCGGGGACCTACTCCAACAATAGGTTATTATCACTTGTTTTCAACTAAATATAATCAGATTCTATCCAATATGACTTTATTTTGGTTTTGCATCTTTGACAACTTATATATTTTTAGATTGGATTCACATATAAATGATATAATAAGAAAAAACAAATTGGCACAAATGTGAAATCTTTAACGTTTCCAGGACAAGCTTGGTGTGCATTTTCCTTTCCGTGCATAGTTAATATATGGCAATATTTGGGCCTAGTTTTCAAAAATTTCCTTAATTTTCATATGGGACCAAATTTACTATACCATGTCAATTGTATCCATATCTATTATCTGTATACCACAACCATAAATATGGTGTACCACTAAAATTAGAATAAAAGAATAAAACTAAAGTACTCACCATAGATGGGCATCACTTCAATATGTTGAAGGTTCATGTCACCAAAAAGGGAAAACTTGAGAAATGCTATATTACATTCACCTGGTCAAATATAAAACATAAATGAATGGGTCTCTTTAGCTGACTGATTCATTATGCAACAACATGAATTTTAGAGTCATTGAATATGGAGTCACTTGGAGCACTCTAGGTCCACCACAATTTAGGGTACTTTGGCAGTCATTAAGTTACCATTTATTCATCTTCCTTTCTTGACCATAAATATGTAGTGCATATGAAGCTTACATGACTTACCCTTATGCCTCAAATGTATAAGAAAGTCGAATATTTGAAAGAAATGGAAAATAATTTGCAAGCTTTTATTAGGCTAGATGAGGGACAAGATTTGTGAAAAATGAATTGCAAGAAGAAAAGAATACATAAATATCATATAGAATCAACAATAAGTTACATTTTTCAAAAATGAAGAAAAATTATCTAACACAACTATTAAAGGAAAATATATCTCTAATATAAACTTAATGTATTCAAGCTAGCTTCATTAAGGGTAAACTAACTACAATACCACTTTAGAAATTGGGAATTCATAGAAGGAGGTCCAATTTCCCTTCCATATTTTGTAATAAACATTTGACAATGCCAATTTTTTCATTTAGCTGGAAATATATGATCCAAAGATATTAAAAGTATCAAAAAATGAAATCTGGGTAGTTTTGAAGTGATTATGGGCATGTATTATGGCAACAAACAACATCTTTCACAAATATGGGCATGTAAACAGTAATGAAGGGGGTTATTTTTTAGGTTTGGGAATAACTAGGGATTTTCCAAACATTTCTTAACCCCAAATTAGCCCTAAAATGGCATTCTTAATAGCCCAAAACCATCAAGCAACAACCCTTTTTGAATTCTGGTTGGATATGAAGCAATTCTGGTTTGAATTTGAAAGCTAAAAATGGCATTTTTCTCTCGAAGACAATAGTCCTATTAATTATGGGCATAGTAACATCCCTAAGCCATGAAACACATGAAACATTTTCTAGGTTCTGAGCAAAAATAACCTTCAAACATAAGTTGTACCTCAACTCTAACTTGCAGTAATGTTCACTTTGAGTGTGTAACATCAACATTTGTTGGGATGGGAAGCCTATGCAGTGATATCCTATAGATTCTTCAAATTATATTTGAAAATTTTCACCTTAAATAGGTTGTCCCATCCAGTAGTCCCCTTGCAGAGGTTTTGAGGAGGCTAGTCGCTAATTGAAACTATTATTTGAAACATTCTACCCATGTGAGATCATGTGACAATAATGTTTATGTATCAACTACAGGGGATTATAGATTGCTAGTAATTATAAGCATTTGGTATGTGGCTAGATAAAATCTCATTATAATTAAAAACAATCCCCAATGATCTACTATAGAAAACTTGACAAATGTCTTAAAATATCTAGTAAAGATGAATCCCTTTTGATCCAAATCTCTATGTCAAAAGCATGGGTGGTGATTTGTTAATTATGATGATTCATATAGATGAAATAAGAATCACATGGTGAGGTCAACATAGTTCAAAGGTAAAGTATTATATGTTCATTCTTTGACATCATGTCTAATTTAGGCCTCCTACATTACCACCTAGGTATAGAATTTTGGAAAACTAATGGTGGCATGTTAATGTCACAAAGTATCCATCTATTTTTGGATGTTCTTGGTCCCCATTCCTCCCACCTATAGAAGTAATGATGTTATGAGTCCCTAGAAGAAGGAGCATAACATACCCCAATCCCAAACCATGACTCCCTTGAATCTACTTTTAAGCCAGAAGAATAGATTTTGTTACCTTCAAAACCTACTTTTCAAGTCCCAAAGACTTAAAACACAAGCACAACCTTAGAGGAACTCAGTAAGGTTTCCCACTACAAGTCATATTAAAAAAAACACTATCTCCTCCCATAGATATTTCTACATTTATAAGCTTCCTCTTAGTCTCATTGTGTTTTCTTCTATAAGTACAGATGAAAGAGGACAAGCTATTGGCTGCTCAAATCATTGATGATGTTATCAACATCTTGCATAAATATATAGAATGGCCAAGGCTATGACAAAGATCTTATTCATGGAATGGCCAACCATGATAATGCTAGGGCTACCATCCATTAAGACCAAACTTACCTATAAATACATTTACATGTGATGATAATAATGGGTTAATATCCACTAAGACCAACCCTTGGTTTATGAGACCTTATAAAAAATAATTATTTGATGTGGTTTATTATGTTGTCTTTATGATCAAATAACAAGAAATATAATTACATAATCCACTTTGATTTTCATGAATTAAGTTGGTAGGTTTTTCCTCGTATCTCTATATCTATTAGATAAGAAATCTCTTTCTATATATCTATTAGCTAGTTTTGTCATAAGCTATTTATTAGGTGGGATTTTCCTTGCTTGGGGATTGGCACTTACCTGCATTCCTTCTTGGTGATGTATTTATTACTTGCTTAGCTAACTTGGTGATGGGTTACTTACCTTCTTGACCAACTTATGATGGGTTGTCTCACTTATCTTGGAGAATGTCCTAGTGATTGACATGGGGTCATCATTTTCTTGCTTAGCCTAGTGATAGGTTTGTATTCACATACCTATATCATAGTAGGGAAGGGAATAAGAATGAAAGTAGGGAAGATAACATCTATATTTGTGGGTAGCTTGACTAGTTGGGGGTAAGATTGTTTTGTAAAAGTTTACTTGAGTAAGGTAATTCATGCTTCATTGGTCATCCCTTCCCTTCCTTTCAAGGAAGAGATCAAATAAGGCCACAAGAGTGAGTGAGTATATAAATTATCATATAAAAAAATAATTTTAGTCATTATTTTTTTATAAATTCACTCATTATAGAAGAAAGTAAAATAATGTTACCAAGAAAAATGGAGGCGGTGATAATATTGCACATTTTGAATGAGTTCATTACCCATTTAATTTAAGGAAGTAACCAAATAAAAAAATTCTACAAGAGATAATTATGAATATTTGTCTATAATTAAAGCCATGTCCACCAAACTGGTTACCAAGGAGCGATTTACCACCAACTTTAGGAATCAATTATTGCTTTCACCCCCCAATATAGAGCATGATACCACCAAGGATAAAGAATCTTTTACGGGACTCAAATATCTTAGGCCAACCTATTTTTATCATACTTAGCCAATATTCTCCCCACAAAGCATGCTTAACTCTCATCCAGTTGTTAAACAACCATGTCACTCTCTTATAGTACCCTACATAACATAACATGAGGAAGATCTTCCATTTTTCTGCTCCATTGTGATTCAAGGATATTCTTCCCTTCTAGTTCTCTTCAATGTAGGAAGAAAGAGTCCAATATTTGGTTGGTTGTTGAATGAGTTATCTTTATTAATGGTTCTACCTTCAACTTTGAGCCCCAAACCTGCTCCAAGCTTCCCAATTTCTTGTTAGGGATATAAAGGGAATTTTTCTTTATAAATTTACATAGTGCCGTCGGATTTCTTAGGTGATTGATGATTTCCACCCAAAAATCATCAAAATAGATGAATATTTACAAATTGATCCATTTCGGTTCAGCCTAAGAACTCCATCATCTTCTCATATTTTGTTTTTCTATCAACAAGTTAGATAAAAGTAAAGAACATATCCTCGTTCTTAGTGTAAGGTGAATTATTGTTATATTCCACTCCCAAACCTTTGGGTATTTTTTCCATAGTAATGGGACTTTTAATACCATTATTGTCTTTTTCCAATCCTCATGTTCCCTTGAATCCAATGTAGTACAAGATGGGCATGATCTTTTTATATGTTGGGATTTTTGTTGGAGCATGTGTTGTGGTTTCTTCAGGGGAAAATGCCTCTTATCGTTGTGATATTTCTATATACTAGAAAGAGGTAACTCCACCCCCACCATTTATTATTTTTTCTTCTATTCATCATCATCTTAATCCTTCTCAACCCCTTAGTTGTTATAATATAATTTAGAGAATGTTTCATACTTGGGCATATAGCCATAAGGAATATTTTCCACATCTCATCCTACATCATGGATCCTTATTCTACTTTGATATAATATCCATGTACCTCGTTCCTTCTTAATTAATTTAGAGTAGTGAAATTTAGATAATATTTAGGAATCATAATACCCTTGGGCTTGTAAACGTTGTAGTATGATGTTACTTCTAGTTCTTTAGGTTTGGGTCTAGGAAACAATTTTGGTGATAAATTTGGAGGGATATACATCTACGTATAGATTGGATTTTACCTTCAATAAATATTTATTGTTATTGATTCTCTTCTCTAGACCCTTTTCATGAACATTTGGCTTAAGATTATACTTTCCCTTCTTTTTTCTCATAGTAAAATGTGGACCACACCTCCAAGGCTTCTCTAGAAGGAAGCTAAATTTAACCAAGACTTGGATAGCTTCATTGGCACCCTTCCTTTTTGAGAAATCATATCCCATCACGACACCAAGATAAACTATGTGAATCTTCTTTTTGGACTTCAAGAAGTGGAATAAATCAATATCAACCAGATGTCTAACATATTATAGTACAAAACATCTTGTGGTAAGGATCTTGGGGATCTTGTAGGGGGATTCCAGCTCAACCCCATACATCCTTATTACTTTGGAAACCTCCCCTAACTACTAGTATCATTTCCCATGAACATCACCTAGGTGTAAGTATGGCTTGATACTATCGAGCATCGTATGAGCCTCTCTACCTATGATGAATGAGAAGCTTGTGAATATTAACTCATTTATATATTTGAATATGGAAGAACTATCTCACCTTTTACAACCCAATGTAGTTATTCAAGACACCTGGTTGGATTATGATCATTGAATTGTTGTATCCATATCTGGGATAGGGTGTGGTTTTGCTAGTATATGAACATGTAGACTAGGTAGGATGGGTAGAATAATACTATATTAGTTAGGAAATTGGTTAACCATTATATTATATTAATGGCTAGAGTCTCTTCATATCTAATGTGGGGGTTAATATATCATTGAATAAGTCAATATGGTTATAATTCTTTCATCTACCATGGCTTCATTGTCCCTCCCTAGGGTCAAGGTAAACATAGAGATGGACTCATGGGCCCAATTAAGAAAATTCATGATATTAAATGGGAGAGGAGGAATCTCAGTAGTTACTTGGTTGTATTGAATATTCTTAAATATATCACCCTGTTTATCATTAGGAATCATATATCTCTTTATATATACTTTGGAGGATAAAAAAATGTTGTTTAGGGAGATTCCCAACATGGTGGAAATAGTCCAAGAATGAATCTCAAATATTTATACTTGGATGTCTATAACCTTGAAGGATGAGGTGGAAAAAGATTGTATTTATTAGTCCTCAAGTAAACAAATTTAGGGAACAAGTAGGATTTAAAAACTATGTGTCACATAAAATCAGAGTTCAAGTGGTGAGTCCCCTTGATTTCTTGTACATAATGGCCTTATGATGCCCCAATTAGATATGAAGGGTCGAGTTCAAATTTGGGGTGGATATTGCTACAAAATAATCCATGAATGAGGCATACCATATCCAATATTGGTCACCCGGTAACTTTGGTGAAACCAAATATAAAGGTTTTTTTTTAAATTTACATAGTATCATCAGATATCTGACATATATATAGTGAAGTTTGATGTCGGATATCAATTAAATTCGACAGAGTGGTTATACTACCGACGATAGATTGGAGGAAACCTCGTCGGATATGTGACGTGTATGAAGTGAAATTTGTGGTCGGATTTCCATATAATCTGACAAAGTGGTTATACTACCGACGACACAGTGGAGGAAACTCCATCGGATATCCAACATTATTGAAGTGAAATTTATTGTCATAATTCTATTAAATTCGACGGCGTGGTTATACTACCGACGATGCAATGGAGGAATCATCGTCGGATATCTGACATTCAGGAAGTGAAATTTGTTGTCAGATTTCCATTAAATTCGAAAAAGTGGTTATATGGTCGATGGCAAAATGGAGGAAACTCTATCGGATATCTGATATCAATGCACTGAAATTTTTGGTCGGTTATCTGACATCCCCAAAGAAAACTTAGTCAAAATTTTTATGTCTATGAGGTGAAATTCACATTGGGAAATGCGACAGGTGTATGTCAAAATTCCGATGAGGTTTTTTCATTGTCAAAAAATAGCCAAAATTAAACCGACATTTAAAAAAGAGAGGATTGTCGAATTGCTGACAACAATATGTCAAAAATCAGACATCTAAGCAGTCAGATTTTGTGTTAAAAAATGCTAGTGTGAAACTTGCATAGAGAGTTTCAAAGGCTCTACCAAAGCTCAATGGTAAGGTATTTCTGTCTGCTAAAATGGATATTTTATGGTTTTTCATCTTCCTTCTTGTTTTGTGAGATATGCTTGTTTGAAGCAACATATGTTTGTACATAAAGAAACCTCACATACGTCAACTTTAAACAAGTTCCACAGACTCCACAAAATGTCTTAGAGGCTCTACCATATCTCATTTGAAAGTGTGTGTGAGTCCACTGATCTTCAACAAACATTTTCTTATCCCTTGGGACACCACAGAGAAAATATGTTATATGGATGGAAAGGTCTCTTTGATATATCAAATGGGTCTTCAATGTAATTCAATTTCATCATCTACAGCAGAAGCTATGAATGTATTTGCAGCAAGACATCAATTGCACCAAAGATCATGAATTTTTCAATTTTTTGACATTTATTAAATATTATTGTAATCATGGTTACGGGTTAACCACACAAAAAACATCATTATGGGTCAAAAAAATAAAACCCACGGTTATGTAATCACAGTTATGGGTCAACCACACAAAACCCACGATTATGGTTATGGGTCAACCACACAAAACTCATTGTTAAGGGTCAACATCACAAAACCCATAGTTATGGTTATGGTTACACCACACAAAACCCATGGTTAGGTATTGTAATCATGGTTAGGGGTCAGCCACACAAAACCCATGGTTAGGGTTTAGCCACACAAAACCCATGGTTATGCGTCAACCACACAAAACCCATGGTTAGGGGTCAACCACACAAAACCCACGGTCATGGTCACAGTTATGGGTCAACCACACAAAACCCACTATTATGGGTTAACCTTAGAAAAATATTTTCTTCATTGGAAATTGGCACATTGTAATTATGGGTCTCCTTTTAGCATGAAATGATAGGGACCATCATTTTCTAAAGGGGGGAGAATGATCTGAATTTGAGGGTCATATGGTCTAAATTCGGATGTATAAGTCATAAAAGCATTAAAGGGAGAGGTCACCCTCTCACATCCATGGTATTCGAAAACCCATGGTTTTTTTCTATGGTATGGATTCAAGGCACATTGTACCTCTCCTATCCATGGTATTTGAAAACCCATGGTTTTGGCCCATGGTATGGGCCCAAGGCACATTGTAATAATGTTATAAAAAGGATTTATGCCTTCTCAATAAAGCATTCAGGGATTTTTGGCATCCAACTTTTCTCTTATTCTATTAAGTTATTTTTGATTTATTGGTTCTGAGTGTCTTTCTTAGTATAGCTTGAGAGGAGAGGCTCAAAGAACCCTCTTTGAGCCTCTCCCATCCATGTGGCCTATATACTCTATGTTTCTCTATCTAGGCTATTTGCATCCTATATCTCACTGATGTGTGTTTCTCACAGCTAGTCCATTATGCTATTTATTCTCCTCCTCTGTCAACATCCAAGCCTCTGGGTCTCAGGCCCCAAGATCTGGATCAAGTAGATTCCCCATCTCTAGACTTGAGGACATGGATTCTTTAAAGGCAAGGGAATCTTAGGGTACTACCCTAACTCATATACTTTGAGAATATTAAGGAGTACGTTATTAATGTATGGTTCCATCTCCTTTGAATAAGACTTATTAGATAGTTGGTTGATATTTACTCAATGTAAAAGAGTCACTTTATTAATTGAGACCCACTAGGTGTCCAACCCTCTTTAATAGTGGAACTACAGGTAATTAGGGTTTTTTCTATTGATGCACTATATATAGAGTATAATATTTTGTAATGTGATCATGGAGTGTTAATGTATTTGGAGCTCTTCTCATAGGAGTTTCCCCTCTCAAATATGTAAGTGAACATTTCTCTCTCTTTTGGACATCACTAATACAAGGTTTCTTTCTCAAGTTTTATGTGTTTCTCTCTTGTTATTTTTGTTCATCTCTGGCATTTTATCGCATTATGTTAGCTTTCTCTATAATTCTAGGGTCAAGTACAATACATCATGCTTGTAATTCACAACATTTAACCTCTTGACCTAAGCCACCAAATTATATGCTTTTAGAAATATATTTAAAAGTATTTTATGTTGATGTAATTGGAACTTCGGAATGTATTCACTTGTATATATTATGTATTGTACCCCGATGTTTATTTCGGGAAGTGTTTGTAATGTAATTAAGTCATGTCATACCCCGATGTTCCGATCGGTAGTTTATATAATGTAAAAAATTCATGTCAAGTCATTGTGGGTAACCCTCCTATTGATCAAGGGTTAAAGGCCCCACAGTTGCGGGGCCCTAGGGTTATTAGACTCTCCTAGTGAAGTCGGCCCTATTGAGTTATTGTCAATTCGGGAATTAGTATAAATAGACAGTGAGACTCTCTATTTATCACACACTCAGTTGTAGTGCATAACTGAGAAAGAAGTTGTTGGGACAAGAGATAGAGAGACTACTACTGTCGAGAGATCATCTTACTATTTTGGGTTTTTACTTTTGGTGATGATTCTATCTATGAGGAAGTTGCGGGATTTTCTCCTTTATGGTTTCCCCAAGGAGAAACATTGTGTTCATTGTCTCTTATGTTTGATTGATGTGCTTGTTATTCTCTTAGTTAAAGATCCTAATATAATGCTAGCTTGAATGATAAAAATCTAACATGGTATCAGAGCTAACCTGAGAAGAAGACACTATGCAGCTGCAAAAACTAGGGCTTCCTAATTTTTGGATCTCTCTCCATATATTTTCATCAAAAGAAGGTTGGGTTTACTCTCCTCTCTAGGGCGCATCTTTCTGTCGAAGAAAAATATGATTCTGAGCATTTTCATTTTTTGACCCGACACTCCTTCCGAAAATTAGGGCTTTCCATAGAAGTGGAATTTTTGAGTGAGCCCGGGCCTGGATTGATCTCCTCCTCAAAATTGAAGTTTAGAGATCAAGATCAAAATTTTTGGTTGGACAGAACTCCAGGAAAGTCAAACCCTAATCTGCTCCTGAACCAACACTACAAAAATTTAGCTCCAGATCCAGATCCGACATCTTGACCTAGTAAGATCTAAATATTTTGTATTTCCATTTGAGTTTCTTAGTTAATATGTCTCATGATACCAAGCTTTATGAAAATCTTGAGGGAACTGATAACTTTCAATCCTGAAAGTACAGGATCTCCCTAGTCCTGGAAGAAAATGAGTTGGACTCCTACATCAATGAGGAGGTTCCAGTTCCAGAGGAAGATGAGGCTAAGGCCTTACACAAGAAGAAATTGGTCATGGCTAAGAGGATTATTGTTGATTCAATAAAGGATCACCTCATACCATATATGTCCTCCCTCAAGACACCTAAAGCTATGTTTGATGCCCTTACCAAACTGTTTGAAGGGAAGAACATAAACCAGAAGATGACTTTGAGGAACCAGTTAAAGAATGTAAAGATCCAGAATGAGAAGAACATATAGTCATACTTTACAAGGGTCTCCCAGATCAAATAAAAACTTGAAGTAGTGGATGAAGAAGTGGAGCATGCAGAAATTGTGATGACAACCTTGAATAGTCTCCCTAGATCATGGGATTCTTTCATCCAAGGAATCTGTGCTAGAAAGAAGCTAATCGTGTTTAGTAGACTGTGGGAAGAATGCTCACAAGAAGAAGCTCGAACAGTAGCTCGAGAAGAAAAGATAGGAAATGAAGATCAAGCTCTCACCGTACACTCCAAGAAAGGTAGAAGGGAAAATCATCATCACCAAGGTAAGCATTCTCATCAGAAAAATAATTTTGTAAGAACAAACAAGGATCTATCCAAAATCAGATGTTATACATGTGGTGAAAGAGGACACTTTTCTATAAATTGTCCCATGAATAAGAATGGATATAAGAAGAAGAAGAAATCCAAAAGAAGACATCATGCTCACACTGTTGAGGATGATTATCCTCCCAGAAAGAGAGTATAACAAGAAAGTGAAGACTCTTCAATTCATGAAGGATATGTTTTGATATCCACTCTCATGGGAACTGTCACATGGAAGCAAAGATTGGCTTATTTACAGTGGGGCTTCCAAGCACATGACATGATTCAAGGAATCCTTTGAGAAACTATCCGAACATAATTCACCCCCTAAGGTGAAACTTGGGGATGACTACCAATATCCCATAAAAGGTAGTGGTGAATCCTCCTACAAGCTATACTCTGGAAAGTCTATGGAAATGAAGGATGTCTTGTTTGTACCAGGACTAAAGAAGAATCTTCTCTCCATATTAGCACTGGATGCAAAACGCGTGAGGGTTGCATTTGTAGATGGCCAAGTCCTCATGTGGCCAAGATGAATGACTATTGACGATGCAAAGTAATTGGAGAACAATAAGGAGGATTATACAAATTGAAGGGCCAACTAGAGCAAGCTTTGGTTCATGACTCAGTAGATCCAAATAAACTTTGGCATAGAAGGATTGCACATGTACACTACAGAGCACTACCATTGGCAAGAAAATTTGTTGAAGGACTTCTAGAAATCCAGTCAAAACATGAAGGAGTCTGCAAATGATGTGCGAAAGGAAAGAACACAAAGAAGACATTTCCAAGTAGCGAAAGCAAAGCAAAATGAATCTTGGAAATCATTCACTCCGATGTATGCGGTCCAATGTCATCTAGTTCTTTAAGCGGGTATGTATACTATGTTTCTTTTATTGATGATTTTTCTAGAAATTCAAGGATATACTTTATGAAGAACAAAGATGAAGTATTCAGAAAATTCAAGGAATTCAAAGCCTTGATCGAGAACCACACTGAAAAGAAGATCAAGACCTTTCGAGCAGATAATGGCGGAGAATTCACATCAAATGAATTCAAAGAGTTATGCAAATATCCAGGGATTAAGAGGGAGTTATCCATTCCATATAATCCACAGCAGAATGGGGTTGTAGAAAGGAAGAATAGAACGATCATGGCTGCAAGAGAAATGCTTCATGATCAATATCTTCCCATGCATCTATGGGAAAAAGATGCCAGAACAACAGTGTATGTATAGAACCATACTCCACACAGAGTACTCTAGAACAAGACACATAAAGAAGTATTTTCCAGAAAGAAACCAGAAGTCATCCATCTCAGAATATTCGACTGTCCAGTGTACATACACATTTCGAAAGAAAAGAGGAAAAGGTTATATCCTTTAGGAAAGAAGGGTATATTTGTGGGATACTCTAAAAGCTTGAAGTTTTATAGAATATACTTCCCAGGATTCAAGAAGATTGACATCAGTAGGGACGTAACATTTGATGAAGACTCATCTTACAGCAAATCTAGAAAGAGACCTGTTGAAGATTTTGAAGAAACAAAAGCACCCAGAATTGATGACACAACCATGAACGAAGAAATTCAAGAAGAAGATAGAGAATTAGAAGAACCTCAAGAACATGTAGATCCACCTTAGGAGAAGAATCCTCATAAGAGGAAACCTGCTTGGGTACGAGAAGCTATCCAAGGTGCAGAAAGATATGGGGCTCCCGAAGAGGATCATAGAGAAGGAAAGAGGACTAGGTCCTACTCTGGGTATGTGGCTTTATTATGTGACTTCATCGATAAAGAACCTTCCAACTATGAAGAAGTGATAGAAAGGAAAGAATGGAAGGATGCTATGATTGAAGAGTATCAACAGATCATGAAGAATGACATTTGGGATGTTGTCCCAAGACTAGAAGGGAAGTGTATTGTAACTTCTAAATGGACCTACAAGATCAAGCATGCTGCAGATAGCAACATAGAGAAATATAAAGCAATATTTGTGGCTCGTGTCTTCTCCCAAAAAGAAGGAGTAGATTATGAAGAAACTTTTGCACCTGTAGCCAAAAATAGTTCCATCAGATCAGTACTTTCTCTAGCTATAGCAATGAAATGGAAGATACACCAGATGGATGTCAAGACTGCTTTCTTGAATGGTGTAGTGGAAGAGGAAGTGTATGTAAAGCAGCCACTCAGTTTTGAGACACATGACAAGGAGTCTCATGTGTGTATCTTGAAGAAGGCCCTGTATGGTTTGAAACAAGCACCCAGGACATGGTAAAATAGAATTGATGGTTTTCTATCTAGTTTAGGATTCACCAAAAGTAAAGCAGATTCCAACCTTTACTACAAGGTTGAAGATGGTAACCTAGTGATACTCCTACTGTATGTAGATGACCTGTTTGTAACAAGTGGAGATGGGTTGATTAATGATACAAAGAGGAAGCTTGCTGCCAAGTTCGAAATGAAGGACATGGGTATGATGCACTATTTTCTAAGCATGGAGGTGTGGTAGAATGTAGATGGAATATCCCTCAGACAAGGGAAGTATGCAATAGAGATCCTGAAGAGATTCTAGATGATGGACTGCAAGGCCATGACCACACCTATGGCATCGAACCTGAAGCTATTGAGTGATGCTTCATCAGAAGTCGTTGATGCTACGATGTATCGTCAAATGATTGGATCCTTGATTTACCTGACGAACATGAGACCAGATATTTTCTTTGCTATGAACACCTTGAGCCAGTTCCTGACAGATCTGAGACATGTTCACTTGATTGCTGCAAAGCATATTCTAAGGTACTTGAGGGGTATAGTTGATTATGGGCTCAAGTATGATGAAAATCATAAGATTAACTTGGAGGGTTATGTTTATTTAGATTGGACAGGAAGTGCCATTGATAGGAAGAGCACTTCAGGGTGTTTCTTTAGTATGGGATCAGGTGTGATCTCTTGGTTTAGCAGGAAGCAATCCTATGTGGCACGGAGTATAGCTGAAGCAGAGTAGGTCACAGCTTGATCAGCTAGTTGTGAGGCAATATGGATAAGGAAGCTACTGTTTGATTTATTTGATCTCCAATTAGATGCTACTTGTATATATTGCGACAACTAGAGTTGTGTGAAGTTATCGGAGAACCCGATGGTCCATGACAAGTCGAAGCATATCGAGATCAAATATCACTATATCAGGGATATGGTGCAGAGAGGAGCAGTGAAGCTCTAGTATGTTGCGATGGAAGAACAGATAGTTGATGTGTTAATGAAGCCATTGGCCAGAGTGAATTTTGAGTACTTTAGGGAGAATCTTGGTCTTCTCCAGATCGAGGTTCCCTCCAAGGGGAAGTGATGAGTATGTGAGCCATTCTGACATGGTGAGAGGATTGGTTCCTTCCATGGTCAGATGTAAGGTCCGATTCATTCTATCATGGTAAAAGGATTGGTTCCTTCCATGTCAGATATGAGTGTTGAGCCATTCTGATGTGACTGTAGGATTGGTTCCTACATGATCATATATAAGTGTTGAATGCCATTCTTTGAATGGAGGCAGTCAGTTACCAGGAATACTCAGTCTAGGACTGAGGGCCATTCTGATGTGACTATAGGATTGGTTCCTACATGATCAGATATAAGTGCAGAGCCATTTTGATGTGGCTATGGGATTTGTTCCTACATGATCAAATGTAAGTGCAGAGCCCTTTCGACATGTAGGTTGGATTGGTTCCTCACATGGTCGAATGTAAGTGCAGATCCTTTTTGACATGTATGTTGGATTGGTTCCTCGCATGGTCAAATGTAAGTGCATAGCATTTCTGACATGAATGCTGGATTGGTTCCTCTCATGGTCAGATGTGAGTGTTGGGCCTTTTTGACATAGATGATTGGATTGGTTCTTCTCATGATTAGATGTGAGTGCTGGGCATGCCTTTCTGACATTTATGTTGGATTTGTTCCTCTCATGGTCAGATGTAAGTGCTAGGTGGGCCATTCTAACTTAGGATCAGATATAAGTGTTGAAGAAGACCTACATGGAGGCTAGTCCTACAACCGGCATGAAAAAGGGATGGCTCTGTAGAACTTCCTATGACAAGAAGAATCAAGAGATAGCACCTGTGATGATGATCCATCAGAGATGTTCCAGAACTAGAGATGATCCAGATCCAGTGATGATCCAGATCCAGTGATGAAGATGACTTGAAGAAGAAGATGAATTGAAGATGAAGATGACGAGAAATTGACGATGATTCAGATGATATAGAGAAGAAGACTTGTACTGATAAATTGTGTCGAGAGAATACCTTCCTAGTTAAGAGGGAGTGTTAAAGTAATTGTAACTCGAGAGGATCTTCTACACAAACCACTATGAGTACATGTCCTACTATGTGAATAGAGGTGTCGAGGTCGAACATAGTAGTCCATTGTCTGATTACCGGTCATTGATGTATACCATTAATAGACGTGAGATCACCCACCGATAATGAACATGGGAATCAAGGTACTAGAGTGCAAACTAACAAGTGTGAATAAATGTGTTGAGTTCAAACACTTGAGAGGATCCATCGATCAGGGGACAATGATGTATTCCCAAAGGATGTCAATGGCGAGAGAACCTTCCACTGATGAATGCAAGTCTCAAGGGACTCAAAATTACTCTAGATTCCAATCCCAGAATAAATGATCTGAAGTCGATGGGATAAAATCTGCTGGAAGGAGGGCATTAAGGCATCCCCCATCATCCAACACGAGGTACTCAACAAATCTATATAATGTGGAAGGACTCGATCATAAGGTGCATGAAACAGTAACTGTACCGGGAATGACCGACATGCAAAGTCAAGATAACTGAGGAATGGTAGACTCATGTTTCAACTTCCTTAGAACAAGAGCATAATGGTGAATGTTGACTGAATAAAGGCAGCATAGACTCGATATACAAACTGGGACA
The DNA here is from genome assembly GCA_001517045.1 of Pseudotsuga menziesii. Lineage (NCBI taxonomy): Eukaryota > Viridiplantae > Streptophyta > Pinopsida > Pinales > Pinaceae > Pseudotsuga > Pseudotsuga menziesii. The sequence continues at coordinate 9,296 of LPNX010267881.1, read as the reverse complement.
TATCTGCGACATAGGAAGCATTAACAAAGGATCCATGGGGACTGGAAGCTTAACCAGTCAGTGGAGATAAACTTAGATAAATGAGTACAGCTCCTAAATTCAAACTATAAACCCAACCAATGGATGCGATATACAGTGCTCTGTTCGAAGACGACACGACTTGGCAGCTGCCAAAGATAACATCTTTCCTTGTTTGGATTTTTGGTTTCTTGATTTTTTTGGACTTTTTCAAATATTTAAAAATCTTGAAAAAGAATAAAACTACTTTATAGTTACAGACTAGGAGGAGACAAGTGTCATAGGGGAAAACAAACTAGTTCCAAGCAATGGAACATACCTATGCTCAATGCAAGGACACATGTGTAGGATATCGACACTCGAGGGAAAATCCCCTCTCGGTAAAAAGGGAATCAAGCTGCAAAGGATATATAAAATGGCTCTGCATGGCTAGACATGAAGACAGTACTTGACCCATAGGAGTATAAATCACCCAAACAGTAGAGGCTGAGTGTTGAGTGTGACATCTTGCACCATCCACGAATCCTATGTAGGTGGAAGATTCCATTGACATCTGCCAAAAGAAATGGAAACTAATCACAAACCCGATCACGATAAGAAAAATACCTAACTATGCAAAACTATACAATAACCATCCTTGGCTGAAAATCATGCATAGTACTTCTTGATATAGTGCCCATTTCTAGGCTCCACCAAGGCCGTTCCCTCATAGTCCACTAACTCATAAGCGCCCTTCTCTAACACATATTTGACGATGTAAGGATCACACCACATGGGGTTAAACTTTACTTCCCCCAAGGGTTCTTTTGGTTGATCCCACAAAAGGACCAAGTCTCCCTCACTAAACCTCCTTGGATGGATAGACTACTGGACCTTTAAGCGACGTTTATTTACTTCTAGAGCCACCAAGGCATCTCGACACTGCTCATCAAGTTGCTCAAGGTAGACCAAATTCTCCTCCAATGGTGAAGTGTCTAGTAAGAGTTCTATGGCTAGCTTCAAAGCAAGAATCTCACATTCAACCAACAATATCGACTCCACTCCATGTACAAGTTGATATGGAGAAAAACCCGTGGCAGTCTTAACAGTAGTTCTATATGCCCACAAAGCAGGATATAACATGATGTGCCAATTGGTATTTCTCTGTGCAATGGTTCATTGGAGAATGGATTTGAGTGATTTATTCACTGCTTATACATGTCCCTTTGCTTGAGGGTAGTAAGAGGAGGAATGCTCTTGTTTGTACCCTAACATTGATGCCAACTCTTCCATCATACGATTCTGAAAGTGTGAGCCATGGTCAGTGACAAGCTCTTTAAGAATTATGAACCAAGTAATAATCTAGTTGAATACAAAGTGAGCGGCTATATCACCATCGAATTTAACTGTAGGCATAGCCTCATCCCATTTTGTGAAGTAATCAACAGCCACTATGATATGATGATGCCCCCCAGCTAAAGCTAGGTTGAAATCCATAAAATAAAGCCCCCACTTAGTGAAGGGACTGTGGTGATGATGGGATGTAATGGGGCAGGTTTTGAGAGCATATTAAGGGAAAAAACGTGGCAAGGGTGGCACCTCTTGACCACATCCATGTAATCCTTAAAGATCGACGGCCAGAAATAACCCACTCTTAAGATATTTTGGGCTGTAGAAAGCCCAAATAAATGACCACCACATGCCCCTCCATGGAAATCATTTATCACTACCTCAGCCTCTTCATGAGTTAAACAACGTCGTAAAATGGAATCTACCCCATGGCGGTACAAAGTGTTATCCACTATGAGGTAATTCTTAGACACATGATGTAATCGTCATCGTTCATCCCATGAGAGGTGAGTAGGGACCTTTAATGTTTGTAAATATATAATGATATCCCCATACCATGGGTCTAAAGTTGATATTAAGAATACGTGTTCATCAAAAACCGTATCTTCACAAACCAACTCCTCGGCCTCGCTTCGGAAATCTGATATAAGCTCTGCAAAAATTAACGATTTCTTCGATTTTACCGAAACAAATTTGAGATCAAATTCTTGTAGGATGACAATCCATTTATTATATTTTCCCCAAATCATCCTTCAAGTGAGGATGAATTGAAATGGATTGACATGGGATACAACCAAGGTCTGGCGAAGGAGAATATAATGTCTCAACCGTTGAACCACATGTACGGTAGCTAAAGCAAGCTTCTCAACATGAGAATAACAAATCTCTACATAAATAAGGTTTTGATTCAGATAGTATATGACATGCTCTTGGAGCTCCTCATCCTCTTGAACCAAAACCATACCAATCGTCTCCATGGACGCAGCAACATAAAGTAGAAAATCACAGCTATAGTTTGGGGGACTAATCACCAGGGCCGATGCTAATCCTCACTTGAGTGCATCAAAGGACTCCTAGGCTCACTCATCCCAACAAAAGGTGGTGTCCTTCTTCAAAAGATGCATGAAGCCTCTAGTCAAATTAGCAAAATTGAAAACAAATATTTTCAATTTTGCTAATTTGACGAATATTCTTTGGGGGAGACAACTAAAGTATTGCCTCAACCTTCAAAGGGTCGACTCTTATACCCTCTTTAGAAATGATGAATCCTAACAAGCGACCTGACTTCACACAAAAGATGCACTTATGTGGATTTAACCTAACCAAATAATGGCCGCATCTTTTGAATACCAATCTCAAGTGATAGGAATGACGCATTCTCATACGGGAATGAGCAGCAAGGTCATCCAAAAATACTTCGATAATTGACTTGAGATCATGAAAGATCAAGTTCATTGCCTACTGAAAAGTAGCTCTGGCGTTCTTAAGGCCAAAAGGCATTTTTTGATATGCAAACGTTCCCTAAGGACAAATAAATGCAGTCTTATGTTGGTCCTCAGGTTTAATTTGTATCTGATTATATCCAGAAAAGCCGTCCATAAAGGAAAAAACCTCGCTACCCACACACTCATCCAAAATCTTATCAATAAATGGTGTGGGGAAATCGTCCTTAGGATAGGCAAGATTCAAATCACAGAAATCAGTACATATGTGGATCGCTCCCTGTTTCTTATCCACCGGAACAGGGTTTGAAACCCACTCCGTCAAGGGAACGAGATAGATAAAACTAGCTTTCAACAGCTTCTCTATCTCTAACTTAATCACGGGTGCTTTCCTAGGATTCTCCACATGCAAGAATTGTTGAACAGGCTTAGCATTGGTATAAGTCTTAGTCTCGTGTTCGACAATACGAGGGTCGATACCTGGCATTTCATCATAAGACCAAGCAAAGATATCATGGAATTCTTTAAACAGCTTGTTGTATTCTTGAATCTCAGCATGGGAACATTCTACCCCAATATAGACATTCTCTATCCTTCTAGGATCATGAGAGATATTGATAGGAATCATTGAAGATATGTTTGCCATGTTTCCATTATCCATCAAACCAGGAGAGCTTAATGGAACCATAGGACTACCAACTCTCTCACTAAGAACTAACCTAAAGTCTTCACGCTCCAAGCGGTCAAGCTCAGGAAGAAAGTAAGATCTATGATGGAGTTCCTCCCATGGTGGCTCAACTCTCGACATGGCCTCAATAATCGCTTCATCTGAAGGGAAAAAACTATCAAGGCAGTCGTGCGCGTGAGAAGACTACACTACCCATGCCGGCAGCACATAAGGGTCCTCATCCTCCATCAATGAAGAGGAAGGATTGGGTTTTGCAACACACTCGAGATTAGCTTGATAAGCTATCATAGTTGCAGGAAATGGCACATTCATCATGGTGGGCTCACTTGGATTACTCGGTGTAGGAAGAATCCAAGGATCTTCCATATGACTCGTGCAAAAATACACCGATCTCATAGATGTCGAAGCCTCACAAGAACTAGACCCTATCATAAGGATCGATGAAGGACAACTAAAGCTTCCCATGAGGGATGGATACATGCCTACACCCACACTCCTAGTTGCCAGCTGAGAGTGTTCAACGATAGGGGTTGAAACTCCCAAGGATGCAGTAACAGACAAATTCTTTAATGACATTTAATCAATCGTGACTATATTCCTGTTAAATGGAAAGCATACAACGCAAAATAGGGAAGAAGCAATGGCTTGCATACTGTACATCCAATTCCTACCTAGCAAGATATTGTAGTCAAGGGGCACATCAACCACCTCGACCTCTATTGTAACGGTCTTCCCTCCCAAATGCTCCTTAAGGGAAGGAAGGATCCCGTGCAACCTAAACGATCTCCCATCGAACGCAATTAACATGGTCGCTGATTTAGACAACTCAGGGGAACCTAAACCCTTCCAACACGATAAAGACATCACATAAGCGGCAGCGCCTTCGTCAATCACAGTGTGCTTGATGGTCATGTTAAGACATTCTAAGTGAATCAAAAGAGACACATAGTAAGGCAAGCAAGGCTGAATTCCTGCGGTTTTAAATTTAATCACGGAGGAAGAATCATCATCATTCACACTAAGGGTAGAAAGCAAAGCCTTCCTTTGCGAAGGACAACTCTGAAGCTCTTCCAATCAGACATCGCACAAGGAGTGTGGCCCAAATCCTCGACAACTAAATAGTTCTGGGTGGCTTGGGAATTAGGATTGTGCCCCGAATGCTTAAGGACCCCCTTAGGAATGTGAGGTGTAGCTTCAGGTTTATCCACAGGTTTATCAATACGCAAAGGAGACCCTGGTGGATCAGGTTCCGTTCCTGGGCTAGGTTGTGATGAATCATAGTCCTTCGCACGGGTCACAACTTTCACAGCATGTACCATGTTAATGCAACCATGACCACTACCGTTTGGCGGATCTTGATCACCACCAAACTGATCATGGGTCCTCGAGTTCATATTTTGATTGTGAGGTAAAGGGTTAGTTAGCACAGCTGGGCCCTGTACCAAGAATCTCAAGGCTTCATCAATACAAGGGAACAAGTAAGTGAGGTGATCATCCTTGCAAAATTTGCAAGGGAATTTAACCTTACATTTAGCTTGCTTGTCCCCCCAGCATTACAGGCATTCTTGTCATTATTATTAGCATTCTCATTCCTATTCCCACCCTAATGATTATTCTTACCCTTCTTTTTATTTCGTTCGGGCTGCTGGTTACCCTTCTGGTCCGATGATCACACCGAAAGTACACTTGCCATTTGGGTGGGTTGAGATGAATTCGTGGCTTGTCCCGAAGTAGATTGGTTGATTGACAATTGAATAACTTGTTTTGCAACCGAATTCGTAGGTTTTGCACTTGCACAACCAACAATGCCATTGGCATGTGGTCTAGGTTTAACTTTGGGGTTGAAACTAGAACGTGGAGCATTGGGAATGATCTCATATAACAAACCATACTGAGCATAAATCAAATCTAGTTCCTGCGCCCTAAAAATCCCTTTTTCCTCATTCTGCACTTCAGATGCAGAAACATCCTTCGCTATATATGGAAATAACGACTTAAGGAACCATTCGAGGAGGAACTCCGGTAGTATAAAGGATTTAATTAACCTCTTCCATCTATGCCACTCTTGGATATGATCCGAGATATTTGTGGCTTTATCCTACCGAAATGTCAACAAGATTTCAATACCAATGTCATAACACACTGGTAGTTGGAAGTGGTTAAGAAAAGTCATCGCTAGGTCATCGAACAAAGCGAATGCCCCGCTAGGTAGCTCTATATACCATTTCGTGGTAGGCCCTATAAGGGTGCGTTGAAACAGCCTTAAACGGATGGAGTCCTGCTGTAAGGAATTTGAAGAGCACCATAGGTAAAAGGTAGTAACATGTTTGCTTGGATCCTCTCCCAGTTTTCCCTCGAATTTGGGTATGTCTAAGGGAAGCTTAGTAGGGACAGTTGGCCAAGCCGGGTCATGAGCTACAGGATCGTTCATCAATATCAACAAGTTAGGAAGATTTAGTATTGCAAGGAAAGGGATCCTAGGATGATGAGGTCAATGGAACACTCACTGATAGTTCTGATTCACATAGGTCTGATTACCACCATGGGCTTGACCAGAGTGCCCTCCTCCCGTTTGACCCGTATAGGGTGGCATGGAAGCACCATAGTGTGGTGTACCTTGACTATTCAGAGCTACAAAGCCATAATTTGGAGAGTAAGCAGGTTTTTGATACCCTCTCCCATAAGGTGAAGAACCCTATCCATACTACGTCTCGTATTAGGGTCCATAAGTCATCGCAGGAGATGTCCCATTAGACACTCCGTAAGTAGGAGAATATGCTCCGGAAGTAGGAATATACATTCTGAAAGTAGGAATGTGACCTCTAGAAGTATGAACATGACCTCCCGAAACAATGGGTGGTGCATGAAGTTGAGACACAACCGGTCTAGTAGCCGCAGTACAGACATAACTCGTAGCAACGTTCCGACCCGAAGGACCACGTGAATGAGGTGGAGGGTGAACATTTGAAGAACTAGGGATAGAGGATGAAGGCATCTATGTAATTAAGTACATACTATTCCCTATAGTCACTCATCTTTGATCTAGTATCCTAATAGGATCACTAACCCTAGACCTAGGAGGAATATGTGATGTAGCTTCCACCACCAGGATGGAAGGTGCAATATGACTAGTGCTCCCAAACCTCTCCTCATGGTAAGGAATGAGAGTGCCCCTAGGCATAGTGTTAGGATAGAACTTAGATTCGACATGAAATGCCAAATCATGTGTGGAAAAACCAGACATACCATAACTACCATAACTAGTCCTCGTGGGTTCAAAATGAGTCTCGTCATCCTCCAGCATTCCATATCGGCGATGCGTTAATGGGGAATCAACCCTAGAGTAAGTAGGTCTATCATGAAAGGTTCCTATCACAGAAATCACAAGACCTAACTCAGATGAGTTGGGTGAAGGATCATAGTTAGGAGTAAAATCCCCATCTTCCATATGAACGGGAGAAGGTGGTTCAGGAATACCTACTATATGGTCTCCCATGATGTGTGAATCAATGTGCGAAGTAGTCCGCCTGGACTATCTATTTCTGGATCCCAAAGGTGGAGGAGAGGTAGAAGGTGGAAGTCCTACTAAACGATGAGAACAGTGAGGAGCCGCACCTGAATCCACAATGACTCAAAAAATATGAAAGAATCTTTATCTACACAAACCCTAGGAAAGATAATGTGCACAGAGCAATCACTAATAAAATCTAAGGCCAAATACAAGCAATTAAGGGTAGGATAAGTGAGCTCCTGAATGAAGCAGGTATGTCTCACCTAAGAGAGCCTTGAGACTCCCATACACAACAAGCGGAGGTATGTAATCAACTATTGTGGCCCTCAGCTTCAACGCGTGTAAGTGACTGTGCTGTCTGACCCAAACCTAGTCGAGACACCTACAGAATAACTTTTGCAAAATACCCCCTCAATATCCTAGGTAAGGCCACTAAGGTCACCTCAATATAATCAATGCTCAGGTGGACAGTCGTAGTTAGGATTGACAGTATGGGCAGGGTAGAAAATCCCAAAACTCTCGAAAGAGCCCCCTAGATACAAATACAATCCTAGAAATATCTCCAGTGCTACTCAGTTATGACTAGGAGTCATCCCAATCAATAACCGCTCACACTGCCTCGTGCTTAACTCCCTTTTGAGAGGAGGATCCTAAGAAACACTGGTTATACCAAGGCCCTTTCACACACTCACATGGACAGACACATACATATTTTTGTTTAGTGGTCTTGGAGAATTTACTCACAATGAACTATTCCAAGACCCTAAAACCTAACCTTGTTGGTGAACCGTATCAAATAAAATAGTGTAGTTCATTTTAATTAAGTGTTGATTTTAATTGGCTTTATTACTCAAAAGAGGGATATGGTCATGCAACTAATGTTTTTATGACACAACATGAAGTAAAATGCACACCTAACAATCAATCCAAATGCATTGTGTCCATGAAAATAGCGTATGCTACTACATGTAATGCACAATTTTCTTCAAATGATAAATGCAATCTTTCCTATATGAAATCCTGACTAATACTCCAAAGCAAATCTAGTGCGAGTACTATGCAAAATGCAAAATGCAATGCATGATGATAAGCAAATATTTTTGGATTTTTTGAAATAAAATGAGATATAAAAAGAAAAATAATGATTTTAAAACCCCCAGACTCTGCAAGCACACTCAAGCAAAGCAATAAGGTAAAAGAAGTCTAATGCACTAATCCCAAAACAAAAAATAAAAAAATGCAATGACAAGAACATTCTTAAAAAAAAAATTACCCTAAAAAAAAACATCTCTAATCAGAAACATAGGTGTATACAGACTCTGGCAATATCAAAGCAGACTCAACAATCATCACAACTCACCCAGCAACCATTTAACTTCCTCTAAAAGGAAAAACTAAGGGCATATGCGACTATTAGCAGTAAACCCGCATATATATGTGGAAATGAAAGAGAAAACCACATGTATATGCGACTATGAGTTCAAAACTAGCGTACAAGAAGAAAGGTGCATAAAAATCAAGGCAAATAGACAAGCCAAGAGAAACTTCACACCAATCAACACTACCAGGAAAACATGCCCCCAGACTTGACATAGAAACAAGAGAGAAAGAGCAATTCACAATCATTGAATGCCGATAGAAAACCCCCAAAGGACAACTATTAGGAGCTCCCCAGCGGAGTCACCAATTCTGTTACGGAGAGAAATTCCTATGGCTTGGGGTACCACAACAAACTTCTAGACTCCAGAAATCAATCCTTTTCGATATGCAATAGAAATTAAATATCTAACACTAAAGGATTGGACCTCGTACTTTATTTCGGACGGTTGAAGTAGATCCCCGTTGAGCTTTCCAACTTTATCTTGAATTGATAGATTACTTCCTCAACAACAAGTAAACAATACAAGCATACTATATATATGGGTCTTAGATCTATTCTAGAATATATAATCAACAATGTATAAGAATTTGAAAACATCCATGGATAAAATATTCATTCAAACATACATTATTTGACAGGAAAAGATATTTCTATTAATATAAAATTAGAGATTACAATGGATACAACCTCTGTCGGCATGTCTACGAATCGGAGAAACTGAATCCCCCACTTGGGCCTCCACCACCTCAATCCTCCATCTCTTGATAGCAAGCTCAGAAGCAAAAGGAAATCTTGGGAAGAACACAAAAGTGCTCCAAGGGACAAAGGTGTTGTAAAGGAAAGTGTCCTATGGCTAGGGTTTAAGAGGCCATCAACGTACTGGGGTTGAAAGAGAGATGCACAATGTTCAACAAGTATATAACAGCA